>CAUYUJ010001179.1:85000-104130 GCA_963575745.1 Prorocentrum cordatum
TCGGCGCCGTGGCGGATGTCGTCGTCGTCGTCGTCGTCGGCGGCGGCGGCGGCGGCGTCGGCGTCGTCGGCGTCGGCGTCGGCGTCGGCGTCTCCTACCCGACCTGCTCGGGGTGCTTCTCGCACAGGGGCCCCCAGGGGGCCGCCCCGCGCCCGCGAGCTGGAAACGTGCAAGCGCCCTGCGCCTCCTACGGGGGATCGTAGTATGTTTGTGGCCCGTTGGGCCAGCGACCCGCGCATCATATCAGGTCACACATTCGAATGGAGCCGCGTTGGATTTTATAGCATCGCGCGCCATCTTGCTGGTCAGCGCGCTGTCTTCATAGAGGCGCACTGCTTATCCTATCACTGTATGGCCGCCGGTCGAATCGAACGTCGTCCGGTACCATACCGTAGCAACGCAGAGGTCGAGCACGCACCAGCCGCTGCCGAAGAAGGACCTGCGGGGAGAAGAAGAGAGGGAGAAGAACCAGAGCTTCGGAGAGGAGGAGGAGGAGGAGGAGGAGGAGGAGGAGGAGGAGCAGGAGGCGTGAGGATGAGGGGAGAGCGGGGACGAGGAGAGAGGGAAGCGCATCACCCTGGCGTGGCGTAGCGTGGCACTCCGCCTGGGTGCCTCGAGCGAGACCCCTGGGGCCCTGGCGGTCCCCGGTGGACATCACGGAACCCTCTGGGGGGCGAAGGGCCAGGCCGCCGGTGGCCAGGAGGAGGAGGAGGAGGAGGAGGAGGAGGAGGAGGAGGAGGAGGAGGAGGACGGCTGCGTCCAACTGGACATCGAGCCGATAGCGATAGCGATAGCGATAGGAGGAGGAGGAGGAGGAGGTGGAGGAGGAGGTTGGAGGCGGAGGAGGAATTGGGGGCGGAGGAGGAGGAGGCAGAGGAGGAGGAGGAGGAGGAAGCCGTGCGGGCACGGAGTCAGCCATGCGGATAGCAGGGAACGCTGGGCGGATACGGAGGAATCATGCGGATAGTTTGACGATGTAGAGGGAAACTAGAGGGGCGTGACCAGTGTACCAGTCCTCTATGCATGGAGATGGGATTCCCATACGCAGGCCAACTTAAGAACTTCTGATGGAAACAAAAAGGCCCGACACACACCACACACCACACACCACACACCATACACCACACACCACTCAACACACAACACACAACACACGTCGCACACATACACAACACACAACAAACACATACACACATACACACACTTATTTGTCCGTCGGAGGCTAGGCAGAGTCACTGCGCTGGCAATGGGGCAACATTCACACACATACGCACACAGACAGACACAGACACAGAGACACACACATACACACATACACACACACGCTTACACACATACACTTACACACACTTACACTTGCACGCACTTGCACACACTTACACACACACACTTACATACACACACTTACCTCCAATTACGCACACTTACGCACACCTACGCACATTCACACACCTACACACACACCTACGCACATTTACACACACACACACACACGCTTACACACTTGCACGCACCTGCACGCACCTGCACACACTTAAACGCACTTGCGCACACTCACACACACACACTTACACACCTACACACACCTACACACTGACACACACACACACACACGACACGACCACACAACCACACACACACACCAGCCGCGGCACATCGCGGAGGCGGATTTCTCTGCTCTAGTCCACGCCGCCCGCTCGGGCGTTTGCCCGGCTCTGCGCGCCGTGGCCTTCAGAAAAGAGAGGGTGCGGCTACCTGCTGCCGTCGCTTGCTGTCTTCCAGGCCTCCCTAGTGGAGGAGGATGAGGAGGAGGAGGAGGAGGAGGAGGAGGAGGAGGAGGATACGATCGCACGCCCTAAAACGCCATGATGTCTGTGATTTGTCTTGTAAGTGCTGCACTCACTGATCTTCAAAATCGCGCTGCAGTGGGCCCTGAACATTCAGGACTAACTAGAGGCAAGTGGCGCGGTGAACCTTCCCTTTGGAATGAGTGCATCTGCCATGCTCTACCCACCAGGGCCGCAGACATGTCCCCGCACGGGGCCGTCCTGGTCCCTGCAGCCACCGACGCATACGGTAGCCACAGGGAGCTGGGGCGGGGTTATTCAGGGCTAGCCGCTTTCCTAGTAACCTGGATAATGTTTCTACTGCTAGCTATGATGGCGAACCTCTGGGACCCTGGGTTGATCCCTAGAGAGGCCAGGTATCAAGAAATTATCTCAGTGTCAGTTCGAGGAGGGGGAGATGGAGGCCTCCAGGGCTCGGGTCTCGAGGCGGCAGACGATTGAGGAGGAGGTTGAGGAGGCTCAGAAGGGCTCCCGGGCCAAGTAGAGGTACAAGCCGCACAGGCTCCAGTCGAAGTCGGCGTGGGTCCCGATGTGGATGGGTATTTTTACACATCTATGAAAGAGCTGCCTTCTGGTACGGGAACTTGTGGATCGGTAGCAAAATGAACCGAACATGTACTCGACAAAGTCTCACTCATTCCAATCATATCTAGATTGAAAGCTGCTCTGACTTATTGGCATCCTCGAGACTAGAGACTGCTCTGATCTGAAATCATCTTCTTCATAATCATTGTCCCTTACTTCAATAGGGCCTACAATAATGTCTGGATCTCGCGCTCCATGTACGATGCTGGGGCTCGGCCGAACTTCCCCATCGTCTTCGGCACCTGTTCCATGCAAGAGACGATGATCTTCCGAAGTTCTGTCATGTTCCTCACTGCGAATGTGATCCTGCGACGCTTGTTCTGGTGAACTCTGATCTGGCGGCAGAATGGAATGAGCTCGCACTTCTGCTCGACTGTGTATTCGTCGTATTCCTGCCACAATTTGGTAAGGTCGGTGTGGTTCTGCGCTCCTATGCTGTAGCTGAGCGAGAGAAGGCCCTTCACGAGGCAGCCCACGAACCATCTACGTGGGGGTTCGAATCCGTAGTCTTTGCCTTTGGCTTAGGTTTCGCTGGCGTAAGCTACGGTCCGCTCGCTCATCATTGTGACACGCGCCACGACCATGGGCGCCAGGAACGTGTCGAAGACGACGCCCGAGAGGTCTCGGCATTGCTGACTGAGCTTCAATATTCGCTTCAAGCAGCAGCAGCAGCAGGAGTCAAGGCCTTCCAGGTGGGGTCCGAGCAGATGGGGTCAGAGGATCGCCAGCTCGATGTGGAGCCCGACTTTGTCCGTGCCGGTGCCGCCGATGCACCGCCGACATCGCTGATGCATCGGCGATTGGGCGTGATCCTCCGACCCCGTCTGCTCGGACCCCATCTGGGAGGCCTCTATGTCTGCGGGCGGCTGATTTCTGAATTCCGACTGTCCAGCGCTGATTTTTGGCTGTCGCAGTTGAATTGTTCGAGGCCTCGTTGAACGGGATTGGAGCAAATAGTGTCGGAGGATCACGCCGTAGAGCGCCGATGGCATAGGCGTTGTTGCGCGATCCGAACTATGCATCTTCGATGCAGAGATTCTCCGGCCCCATCTGCTCCAGCCCCATCTGTGGAGGCACGAGGGTTGGGGAGGTATGTGGAATGCATGGCACCGTTGCTGGTTGGTATTGTAATGGCTGGTGCACTGAATGTGGGAGGCGACCATTGCCTCCACGATCAGTGACGGTACTCTTCGATGCTTGGCCTTCCGGGCCGAGCCGTAGAAGTCGAAGTGCCTGGCCCAGCCCGCCCAGGACCTCAGGAGGACCTGGGTGTGCAGCTTCCCCGACACGCACCCCGCACTTCGGTGAGGGTTTACAGCGGCGGGGCAAAGGTTCATCTGAGATTTCAGGGGACCAGGGCTTGCCAAGAGGGCAGCAGGCCCCCCTTCCCCCCGTAGAGTCCTATCAAGAACAGCTCTTGCGGCCCCCTGCCATCGGCGGGCTGATTCAACCCTGGGGTCCTGGGCCTCTGCAGTAGTACATGTTAGATCCGGGACCGAACTTATCCGATTGGTTTTGACGGAAAATACTACCCCAGTGTCCCCAGATTCCGGCCTCAATTGTCCAATTGGTTTCATATTCGAACCGATTATTCCAGGCTTATCCCATCTTCGGCTTCAGGTGATTTCGATCCTTCGCATTTCCGACGAACAGATTTCGCCCCGCCGAAGCGGGATGTCGTCGTTTTCTTGTAACTGTCGTCTCGAGTGGCCGCCGTCGGCTGCCGTGCCGTGCTGTTTCGTGCCGTGCCGCCCTTGGTCTTCAGCGCGCGGAGCTTGTGCCGAGCCGCACCATGCCAGACACAGCACAGCGCAAGCGACCAGACCCGTCCCGTCGGTGGACTTCCGGGGCTTCGTTAAATTCCGAACAGAGAGGTTTGGATGTGGATTGCGCGCTGGTGTCATGGCGCCAACATCGCAGAGCGGATTTCGTTCAGAAAACGAAAGGATGGGCCTGGAGTATCCTGGAGAATTTCGTTCAGGATTTCGCTGTGAATTCCGTGCCGTTTTTTTGGGGCCAGGAATGAAGACTGAAACAAATCTTCGCGAAATTCATGTCGTGTTTCACTCGCTTTTTCGGGGTTTTGCAATGGCAGGAATCCACGCAAAAATCTGCTGCAGCACGACTGCAAGGTCGGTGCAGTGACTTGTGTCGGGGTCGTGTTCTTTGCGTCCAGGCTTCCTGTGGCACTGTATGCGCTCGGCGGCCGTCCTAGCTCCTGCACGACTGCATGCTGGCTTGTTTTCCGAGCTTGCCGCGCTGCATATGCTTGCGCGTTGGCGTCGGCATGGCGTTTTCGCCGTTGCGCGGTCCACCAGGCTTCTGTTTTTGTTTTCTCGTCGTGCGTGTCTCTGGTTGCGTATCCAGACGGGAAGGTCGCATGGCCAGTCAGTCACAGCCCCCCCCCGCCCCATGTACGGCGCGCTGCCTCCCCGATCGCGGTTATAGCATACATTCCAGGCTGGAGTCGCCCTCCGTCTGGCCACGGATGGATGATCCTTGCTACCCGATATTGGAGGCCTGGAAATGGGCACCAGCGCCAACACAGGGTGCTGCGTCAACCTCTATCGGGTATAGCCAGGACCCCAGGCAAGGGGATCCGGTTAGTGGTAGGGCCCCGGAGCCCTTGAAGTGGCCAGAATCACTAAACCAGGTCTGCCGTAGCTGGTGTTCTTGTCGGGTGACGGCAGTTCCGGTTAGTGGAACGGGGCGGGGGGGGCGTCCCCCAGTACACAGCACCAAGCCAGATTCCACGAAACCCAGTTCTGCCAACGCCCGACTCCAGGCCTGCGACGATAGGGGCGGGGGGGCGTCGGAGTCCGCGAGGGCGTGCCGCGCCGTGCCGTGGCGCGCCGTCCCTCTGGCCTCGCTCGCGGGCGCTGCGGAGAGGGCCCTCGCGGGCGCGCGATCGTGGAAGGGTCGCGCGGCAAGGGGGCGGGGGGGCGGCAAGGGAAATCTGCACAGCGGCGGGGCAGCCACCCATCCAAGATTGGAGGGGCCCTACGGTCGGTGCCGCCGACCCTGGAGACGACGGCCGCTGGCCTCGGTGGAGGAGATGACGGGGAAGGCGCCTCGGGGCCGGCCTGATCGAGGAAGGGCCGCGCGGTTCCCTCTGGGGTGTGGGGGGGGGCGGCAAGGGAAATCTGCACAGCGGCGGGGCAGCCATTCCTCCAATGGGGCCCTCGCAGGCGCGATCGTGGAAGGGTCGCGCGGTTCGCGCTGGGGGGGGCGGCACGGGAAATCTGCACAGCGGCGGGGCAGCCATTCATCCAGGATTTCAGTGGGTCGCTGCCTGGCCAAGAGGGCATCCGCCCCCCTCTTCCCCCCATAGAATCCAATGGAGGAGAGCTTTCTCGGCCCCCTGCCATCGGCGGGATAATTATTATGCCCTGGGCTCCTGCATCTCTACCGTAGTTTTTTCTGGATCCGGGCCCGAACTTGCCCACTGGTTTAAAACATACTTGTCCCATTGCCTCCCAGATCCAGGCCTCCATTCTAGTTTTCACATCCGAAGCACTTCTCCCAGGCTGTTCCCGACGGCGGCTTCAGGTGCTTTCGGTTTTTCGTATTTCCGACGAAACGTTCGCCTCGCCGATGTAAATTGGAAAACCTTCACATGTGCCGCTGTAGCAAGCTGTACCCGCACACGTGATCGTGGGCCAAGGGTCCACGAGCAGGGGGTCCCCGCACCTCCCCCAGATGAGATGGGGTTTGGGACGACGACGGCGAGGACGGCGAAGAAGACGATGTCGGAGGGAGGGGGCTGAGGACGAGGATTAGTGCTCTCAGAGCGTTTCCGAGCGTTCTGGAGCGCTCGGAGAAGGCCGCGGCGCCCGATACATCTTCCATAGTCGTCGGATCTCAGAGATTCTCGACTTATCCTCATTCTCTCCTCGACGAGGACGGCGACGAAGACGGTGACCACGATGGTGACCACGACGACTTCTCTCTGCTCGGCTCTTGGCCCTCATCAGAAGTATATGCAGCAACTGACTTTTGCGTCGCAGAGGGTGGGTGGGAAGTCAAAAGAACGACAACAAGCATCTGGCATTTCACAAGGGTGCCCATTACCCCCTTTCTTGTTTGTCATGGTAA
Source organism: Prorocentrum cordatum (assembly GCA_963575745.1). Classification (NCBI taxonomy): domain Eukaryota; class Dinophyceae; order Prorocentrales; family Prorocentraceae; genus Prorocentrum; species Prorocentrum cordatum. Next base: position 91,528 of record CAUYUJ010001179.1, read on the forward strand.
TGGCTGTTGCGATTCAAGGTTCGATAGCACACGTCAGCGAAACAATAAAGGAAGCAGTTCAAAATTGCAAATAACCGGTTTGGTACATGCTGACGACGCGTTCAGTTTTGACAGGACATTTGCATTTTTTCAGAACGCGATCGCCGCGTTAGGTGGCAAAGCAGGGCTGCAACTACATCGAGATAAAACTCAGATGATGCGGATGCGAAGTTATACTACATCCGTTTCTCCGGGGGGACAGCTGATACAACCAACAGTTTGTTGGGTAGATCTTGGGCCTATAAGTAGTAGCGCTGGCTACGTGTCTGGAGAGCTGAACCAAAGATTGGGTGCGAAGCGAGGCGAAGGGAACGCCGGAGTCGCGCGCGCCCGTCTGGGGAGGCCGCCCGTGTCCGTTGGGGCATGGCGTTTGGGCCGTGGACTCAAAGGTGTGATGCGTAGGCAGACGCGTGATCGTTGTTTTCATGGTTTTGCCGATCGGCGCGGGCCCCCATGACTGGGAATGTACGGCGCGCCATTTTGGCTGCGTCCGCTTTGCTTCCTGGGTGACTGACCCTTCAGACTCCCTGGGTTGCAGCTTGCACGACCGCCTGGCCTCTCAGACGCCCTGGGTTGCTGCTTGCCCCGCCGCCTGATCCGCGGCCCCCCGCGCGCGCCCAGCGAATTCGTCACGGCCGCAGCCCGACCGTGACCCGCCGCCGCTGGCGCTTCCGCCTGCGGCTGTAAAAAAAAAAGATCGGCGCGGGCCCTCGCCCCCCCCTCCCCTCTTGGCTGCTTTTGGCGCATGTTTCGAGTAGGTGGAGCCCCCCCGACAGGATGCTCTGTTGCGAACATTCGCATCGAGCGGAGGTCCGGAGTCACCCCCCCCCCCCTCGCCTTTCCCCCTTCCTTTCCGCCCAATGTCGAATTGCCGAATATGAAAACGCTCGCCTATTCAGAGTTCCCGGCCGCCGATAACCGCCGCAAGTCCTTCGTGTTGCTGTGTTGACGTTGTCGTGGATGGGTCGCTGCTAGTATTTACTCTTGCTTGGCGTCGCTGAAGGTGCACGTCCAATATGTGGAGCAACTTCCGATGTCGTCATCTCACCTTTTGGTTCACCACGTTGTCGCCGTCGCTGTTGTCGAGATTTGGGCTCCAATAGCCGCTCTCCGCGTCCATCGTGCCGAAGGGCGGAGGGCCACAGTATTCGCCCAGCGCCAAGCTATGATTTGGTGTATGCGAAGTACATCAGGTATGTCATGTTGGGTTATCAATGTCTCTGCTCTTCGTGTGCTCCTGCAGATCAAATCGGACCACAACTCGACGCTCTTGTGGTGCCCATTTGCATGCATTCGTTGTCGCGGGCGGAATCGATTGCGGCAGTGCAGCTGGTTTCGTGGTTGTTGTTCTCGTGTGCAGCCTGACGGCGACATCACTATAGTAAGCTCGGTGTTGCGTGCTGACCATCCATCGCTATGTTCGGAGTGACTCCTGTTTGAGAGACGCTGTCAGAGTCCACGTTTCTGCGCCGTACATCATAGTAGGTATCACGGTGCCGCGGTACAATTGCAATCGGTCTCGCAGTGGACCGTGTTTGCTGGTTAATCATTATTTGGGGCTGCTGAAGCATGTCATTTTTTTTAATCGGATGCTTTGTTTTGTTTTTGGGTGCGTTTTGGAAGGTAATGGTGATGGTGCTGGTTCGTGGCAATATGTCGATGTCCATCCCTGCTACTATGATTATTTATTCGCTGTGGACTATTCCTTCGCGGTGCCGAAGCCAGCCTTTTCAGTAGAACAGAAAAAACACTTTCAGAAGAAACAGAAACGCGCCTTTTCAGAAAAACGCCATGCAGTTCAGGAAAAGGCGCGTAGTCTCAGAAAGAGGTCGAGCAAATGCAGGGTTTCAGAAAACAGGGCACGGTTTCATAAAGACATGGTTATTTGTGACTTGTTGCCAGTGCCTCCGCATCCTTAATCTTGGACTGGGCGCTGGATTTGCACCCAGACCCCGATCTGGTTTTCTGAAACGATTGTTTTTGACGTTTTTCTCCTATGCTTTGTTATTTTCGTGTTTTCGGAATTTTGCCATCGTTGCGTCATCTCGAATCATTTTTTAATCAGCATTGCCTGCTTCAGTAATGTGCGAGCGATTCAGTAACCAGAACAGTGTTTCTGAAAATACCTCCGCCCGTTTCAGTAACGAAACCAAGCGTTTGACCACTCCGATTTGTTTCAGGATCATAAATAGGCGCTTCAGCGTTTCAGTGAGTACCCACACTTGTGCCAATAATCAAAATAAACGATCTCGTAGTTTCTCTCATCCGTATCATTAATGAAAAAAACACACTCATACTTTGTTCCGCTCGTTGCAGTAGTAAGGCGTGCGCGAATTTTTGTGTGAATAAGCACGTATGCGCGCGTGCGTTCGCATATGTATTTAACATAGAGATATTTTTGCAATTCATCTCCCGTCTTCTATTCGTCCAAAATTTTTGCCGGTTCCGCGATGCAAATGGACCGCCGTTTTGATCTCGAAGTCGTTTGTGGCTTGGGGAGTGCGAGGTATCGGTAATCCAGAGACAAAATTGTCCATTGCAGTACGGTCGTCGACTCAAACAAATCGAATATCCCAGTTATTCGGAAGCGAAATTTACGTGAGACTTGCCCGGCCATGCATGACCCCATATTTGGCCAGTCGAAGTGGGTTGGTATTTTGTGAAAGAGCATTTGGTGATAATGTATGGTTGTATTCAGCAGATAAATATCAAATTGGGCACATACACCAAAAATAATCGTTCCAACTTAGCTGGTTATTCGTGAATTCATCGTTGTACCCAATATCGATATGCTAACATATCAGGCCGACCCGGTTAACCTAAAAAGCGCGAGTAATATCATCGAACAGAATACAAAAATGGTAGAATGGTAGCAATTTGGAAATTCAAAATGCTGATTTTTGTTTCATTCTGGTTTCGCACAATTAATACCAACGAGAAAATGAATAAAAACGGTAAAAAATATCAGATAATTTGAAATCGTTTTGAACTCAGAACGTTTACGTTGCCATGTTTACAATTTGATTTTACCGGATGAGAATGTATTCTTGTCAGTTTGGTACCAATGCCCGCGAATTGCAGATGCAAAATTCAATAAATCTTTGAAATTTATCGATTGATAAAACACTCTCAAGGCACCCGTGCTGATAAATTGAGAATAATTAGTACGTGTCGTTATTCAGAACTAATATGCTCATTTGGTTTCGCAAGGGTAAGAAAAATCAGTGCACAGATCGATCTCGATATCTGAATATGGCGTGTGACGCGGTATCCCTCAATGTGTCCGCGCAGCCGAAAATGCCGGGCACATTTGTGAGAATGAAGGGTGGGGTCACCCACCGTTGTAGGATGATTTGGGTGCGGGCGTCGGACGGCTACACATTGAAAATTATCCCATGGCATTGGGCCAGTGATCGTATGGCTGACAATTTCACGCTTCCGGCCTTACTCAAAAATCCGCGTTTCCTCTTCCACCTCTCATTCTTCTCCTTCGGGGAGTGGTTCACCCTCACCTTTTCCTTTTATCCAGTGACCTGGACAAGGGATTCCGCGGCGCGCTGGAGCTCCGGAAGATCGACTCTTGGGAGGGCTAAAATTCAACATTTTTCATGAGGATCGTGATTTTTGACAGGGAAATGCAATTAGTAAACCGCCCTTTGTTGATCGATGTCCTCCAAGATGGCTCAAAGGCACCCTGAGAGGCCCGCCCCCAGGAGGCTCCCAAGAGATCCCAAGAGGCACCCCAGAAGCACCCAAGAAACGCCCAGGAGGCCCAAGAAGTCCCGAGGAGGTCCTCAAGGTGGCCTCAAAATGGTCCCCAAGAGGCCTCAAAAAGGATCCCGAACGGCCCAAAGGCTCTCCCGAAACACCCAAAACGCCCCTCACGACCCTATACTCGCCTTGACGTCCTTTCTGTACGGGCTGGTGGGGATACGCGAAGCGTCTGGAATTCGAAACGCCGAATGTTGTTTCAAACTTTGGGGAAAACCATCCGGCCGTTGTGATGCGGTCACGGTGAACAAAAAAAACATATATTCTTGTATATGCCCCTGATGCGACCTCATGGTGGACTGTCTGCCCAAATACGGAAATTTTCAACTTGGAAAATGTTTACGTGTTGGGTGTTATCCGCCGACGTCTCAACATTGCAGTACGATGCGATGGTAATGACCAACATGGACATTAATTATATATTGGTATCATATTTAGGAACGCGCGTGAATGCCCAAGACAAATCAATGGTGAACGCATGGCGCCAAGTACTCACGGAAGCAGGCGGACTGATCCTTGACAAGAACGTGGAAAAAATGCTGCATCAAACCCGTATTTTTGTGCCGAAGAATATTAGATTTGATTGTGCCTGGATGCAAATTACGCAAGGACACCTCCTATTTTACGATAACCAATGGGATAAAGGCACCCTGATTTGGGTGAATGGCAAAATACCAGCCATTACCGGGCTAACACGTGAACGACGCCGGAATTTACACGACAAAACCCGGCAGGGCTACACAAATGGTGGGATGTACTTGGGATTGCGTTGCAAAATACTGTGTTGCGCAATCCTGCACGACCGCTCCGATCTCTCCACCACCCAAATGAAACCCGTCTGCCCGTTGGACTTCCTAGGTCGTCTGAAACCCCGGGTATGCTGCCCCGTGCTTCCTCTCCCTCCCCCTTTCCTTCGCTCTCCTGTTCCTCCTCCTCCTCCTCCTCCTCGGCCTCCTATTCCGCCTCCGGCTCCTCCTATTGCTTTCTCCACCTCATCCTCCGCCTCCACCTCCGCTTCTTGCTCGTCCTGTTGCTCCTCCTCCTCCTGCTCCGCCTCCTGCTTCGCCTCCTGCTCCGCCTCCTGCTCCATTCCTCCTCTTCCACCCCTTCCTCCTCCTTTGACCGTGCTCAAGCTACCGGTGGCCCCCGTGGTTTCACCCAGGCCTTTTTGCGAGCTTGGTGCTTGTCATCCAACCTGGTTCATGCTGGAGGGCATGGGGAAAAATCTATTTGATGGGTTGGTTTGAAAAATTGCGGATAAATCGCGGATCGGTTTTGGTCGCGATTTGGATCGTAGGTGGATTATGGAATGGATTATGGAGTCGGTCGCGAGGGGGAATGTGATGAATCTCGGGATGGATCGCAGGTTGGTCAGGGGGTGCACGGGGGCGACACTAAAAATATTGTCATTCATGCCAGCATTGGAAAAGGCATCTCTCATTTGCTCTATGATCACCATTGCCGGACAAGGCATATTCGAATACAAATATTAATCGGAAAATCGTGCCCGGAATATTCGGACCGTGGGTGAAAAATCATGCTTTGTGGTCCCTAGCCCGATATACGAAATAATCGAATGCACTTACCAATCGAACAATTGAGGAATCTCGCCCTCCTTCTGTTTTCCCTCACGGTTGCTTAGCTGCAGCATGGGCCATTTCAAATGATTTTTACGATTTATATCCTGTTTCGCTCGTCTGACTGTCATTATCTGCTACTGCCTTGCCGTTGAGAAACATGTTAAAATACACGCGGATGGTTCAAATGCAACCACTTTTGTCCGGGGTAAACATTGGAACTCTTGCTATGGAGACGTACTTACTGAAACGCTGTTGTGGTTACTGTAAGCTTCATGTCTGGTTTTTACAATCGGGTACGTTTACATAATCATTCATGGTTTTTTCTCATACAAGCTTAGCGACACATGAATAACGAATACCTCTTTCTTCTACAATTTCCCTTCGGGGAGGGAGCGATACAGATTACTCAGGTATCCGAATATGAATCAACAATGCTCCCGAACTACTCCCATCGGCCCCAAAACCGCTTCAAAAACGGCTCGAAATGGCGACGGAATCTCCGTTTTTTGACTATAGGTGTCTTTGCATTTCTCACCCCTGCATTTCTCATGAATACCGTTTCTGGATGGGCTGGTGGGGATATGCGAAATGTGACGATTTTTTTAGGAACCCGTGCTGGTATTCAGAGCATCGTTTGCAATTGAAGATGATGCGCGATTATTGCAAGTTTTTTTTGGCCCATCCTGAGCACATACATCGGGTAAGCATTTAAGACATTCTTATTCTTATTCTTACCATTATATATGTATGTGTGTATATATATATGTATGTATATATACACATATATGGATGAACTAACAATATGTATACAAACATTTAATTAATACTGCAATACATCGGACATGCTAAACATGGGCGTGCCTGTTCGCTTTCACGTGCATGTAGCATGGTACTCGTACGTGTAGCCCCACCTGTCTGCCCACACGCATTTGGCGTATGGCTGCTTTGCCTATGAAACATATGTTTCCTTTTACCGCGAATGGATTGCCGTAGGCGTACGCATTCTAAATTTGTACCAAAGGTGATGCTTTCGACGCTAGCACTGTCCATCACAATTCAAATCGTAGACTAACGTTCTGGATTTTCGGAATGAGCCACGTAGATCGAACGAACACCGCTTTCAGAATGAACGAAACGTGTTTCTGGAGATTCTGAAACGTGCGACACCTGTGTCCTGAATGGGCGTGTACCGTGTGTACTTACACAAACAGAGGATCGCACAACACCGCTTCACGTTGCTAGGCAGAACGGATCGCCACTCGGCATTTCGGTTGTCTGTACTTCCCAAACCCGTCGCAACGGCAAATACCAAGCATCTCACTGAGATACCCCACGACGAACTGGAATCGACAATGCGGAATCAGACGCGGAGCCGTCCTGCCTCACCTTCCCCTGCCCTATTTCCCGACCTCCTCGACTCTCTGGCATATCTGGGGGCGCAACGACGCGCTAGCGTCACAAGCAGAGGCTGCCCAGCTCCGAATTCAAATCATTTCTGATCCTGGCTGGCCGCAATCGCCTTGGGATCTCTGACCCTCTGGTCGCGCTAACACCGTAAGCTCAATTCACACGAGTACTTACTTACTCACTTCCATGAGGACACCTTCCAGACCAGTGTCGCTTCACTCCTGTCTGGGTGCTTTGACAACTCCTTTATTGACGTGGCCACATCTTTAGAACGATTTCGGATTTCGCCAACCTGGGGAGGGCTAGTAGTCGCACAAGGTGAGACGTCACGACAAATGAGACAACGACAAGTGTATTGTCGCGCAACTTTGCGCTCTGAAAGGGTCCTCTGGCACGCTGGGGCGAATTGCACAAAGTGTCAGAAGTGAACGACATACTATCAGTAAGCAAGCGCGTCGCATCGCTTTGTTGGACGCAAGCTGCTAGAAACCTAAGGCAACCTAAGGTTGACGAACATCACACAATCCTCCTCCTCCTCCTCCTCCTCCTCCTCCTCCTCCTTCTGTTGCTCCTCCTCACTCTCTCATCCTGGTCCTGGCCTTTACTGCTCAATCTCTCCCCCTCCTGCGCCTCCCTCATCCTCGGGATTCCCCCCCCCCTGCCTTCTCCTCCTCCTCCTCCTCCTTCTCCTCCACTTCCTCCTCCTCTCCCTCCTCCTCTTCCTCCTCCTCCTCCTCCTCCTCCTCATCCTCCTCCTCCTCCCCCTTATCGGCTGGCGTGTCGTCCCTGCCCAGGCGCTGGAGAGTGATTTCGGCGAGCAGCCCAGTCTTGTGAAGCTGAGCCCAGCTGCAGTCACGAGGCGAGTGGAGGATGGAAAGAGGCGTGGGTCGGATAGGCAGGCGCTGAAGGCCCAGCCTAACCTGCGGGCGCAATCAATTCTTCGGCCCCGCCTGGATCCCCTGCTCCATGGAACCCCACCGGCAACTGGACTGAACTGCCGTGATATCGGGCGCCTGGTGGTCCCAGGTCCGCTTGTGGAAGGATGGCTTGGCCAGCAGTTGCACGCGCTGCGGCCACCCCGGCGGCTCGGTTTGGCACAGGTGCTAGGGGTGTGACGCTCACGCGGCCCTCACACTGGACCATGTTTCTCCCAAGCTGCTCCGAAGGGCGCGCAGGGTCAAGACCTGGGGGAGAGGCTCGGGGAACGAATCTGTGCGCAAAGCAGCCCGTCGGTCTCGGGAGGTTTGTTGTGGTTGGGGCGTTTCCGGGCCCCTCCCCTGTCGCCGCGGCTGGATGCATTTGGAGCTTTGAGGTGTTTTTTTTTTTGGGGGGGGGCTTTTTTTTGGGTTTTGTCTTTGCCAGGGGCCCCTTCACCGACCCTGGCCCTGTCTTCCAGGTCCAGGGGCCCGAGGTGCAGCAAATGGTTGTCTGGTTTCAGCGGCCCGGGTCAGGCCACCCCTCGAGCTCGCCGTTCCTGGACGGGCCCGCCCCCTCCCCCGGGTTGCGCTTCCTGTCTCGAGCCCGCTGGTCGGTAGTGCTTGTGTGACCGCTTCAGCTCTGTGCAAGCGGCGGTGTGTGGGCTCGTCCCTTTGTGAGGGCGCTCCCTTTCCAGCCGTCTCGGGGGGCTGAGGTTTTCGTTGTTAGCTGTCAAGTAGCCATGCCCGCGTTCATCCTGCACACCTATTGCAAGGGAGCCGTCTCCACGCTTTGGGCGGGTCCCGGGGCTGGGGCTGGGCCGTGTAATCCTAGGGCCCAGATGTGGGCCGCCTTTTGAGCGGCGCTCGAGCCCAAAGATCTCTCGGCCCACAAGATCAGGGACCACTGCAACATGATAGACGTGCGCGACGACCGCACAACGCTCAGGGAGAAGCGAGGAAACGATGCGGCATATGAGTTTGCACAGCAAGATGCTGCCCTCCACGGAGTGGGGGGAAGCAGGGATAAGGATGCAAAAGTAGCCTCCGCCTCCGCGTCCGCGTCCGCCTCATCCTCCTCCTCCTCCTCCTTCTCCTCCTCCTCCTTCTCCTCCTCCTTCACCTCCCCCACCTCCTCCGCCTCCGCCTCCGCCTCCGCCTCCGCCTCCGCCGCCTCCTCCTCCTCCTCCTCCTCCACGCCATCTGTAGCGCGGCCTGGTCGAAGCCTCGAAGGAAGCTGCCTGCTCAGTGGGGTCGAGGAGGAAGAGGAGGAGGAGGAGGAGGAGGAGGAGGAGGAGGAGGAGGAGGAGGAGGAGGTGGAGGAGGAGGAGGAGGAGGAGGAGGTGGAGGAGGAGGAGGAGGAGGCGCCGCCATTTGGCGCGTCTCACCCTGTCCCTCCATGTAGGAGCTCGACCACAAGACACCTTCCACAAGAAGCCCAACCCTAAGACTCCAGGGCGTCCACTGTTTTTTTTGGTGCGGGCACGTCGCGCTTTCCACAGCAAAACCATGGACACCCAAAAAACCCAGGCCACCCTGGAGGCAAGCAGGGTGTTTCTTGGCATGGGTCTCCACTGTATCCCGGCCGCCGACGCAGGTCCGCCGCAGCAGCCAGCTGAGGGTTTCGAATCGTGTCGTGACGTCGCTCCTGCTGCTCCTCCCTCCCCTCCCCCCGCCTCTTCCTTCCCCCCTCCTGCGCCGCTCCTCTCCGCCCGCCTCCGCCTCGTCCTCCCCTTTCGCCTCCTCCTCTGCCTGCCCCGCGGGCCCCGGGAAGGGAGCCCCTTGGCCGCGCGGTCCGGCGAGCTGGGTGCGGCCCCGGCAACAAAAAAAAGGTGGGCGCCTCGGGCGGCCCAAGCCGGCGGAGCTCAGGGGTCTTCGGCCTCGCTGCGCCGCCGGCGTCACCGCATCTTCGTCGTGCTCCTCCACATCGCTCTCGTCCTTCCCCTCGACGTCGTCGTCGTCGTCGTCGTCGTCGTCGTCGTCATCGCCCACATCGTCGTCCGCCTCCTGCATATGTTTTCCTGATGGAGACCTCCTGCCCATCGGGCCACCAAACGTGCTGGTCGGGCGGTCCGGGCGCTTCGACTGAGACCTCATCGCCCATCATGATCCCCAAACATACATTAAGCAGTGCAACAATTACAGGGAAGGATGGCGGACCTCTTTCCAAATGGGTCTATCGCCTTAGCTCCGCGCGCATTCGTCTCAAACGTTTGCAACACTTATAGACGTCGAGGGCGGCCCATTTTCAACAGTTGGCTCTCGTCTTGGCGTCGCGCACATTCGCCCTCAACATTTGCCAAGGGTTCCGCGAATGGATGGCGGACACTTCTCAAATTTGGACATCGCTGCAACGCCGCACGCAATGATTCACAGCAATTTTCATCAACAGCATGGGTAGTCCTCTCTAGCGTAGGGCTCTCGGTTGACTTCATAAAGGCGACCAGCCGCTTGAACTCACGTGAAAGCTGCACGGATGGAAGGCGCTTTCTTATCCAAAGGGGGCTGCAGCTGGCTGTTCCCCACATGTGATGACAAGACATCTAGACCCTTATGTAACTATGCACGCGGATGGGGGGGAGCGGCTCTCTTTACAGTGGGGGTTGTGTTGGGTATGTAGATGTCTTTGATGACCACAACTGTTCGTATTTCAAGCACCTCGCTCGACGAGTGCAGGCAGACTTCCGTTCAGACGGGGGCTCTCCTGCCCGAATGGCAGACCCACAGGTTCATGGAGGGGGGCGCTTCTTGCCATGCAAAAGACATGCTGGCAAGGATTTGCGAGGAGGGGACTTCGGACGTCATCGCGGACGCGTTTTGCGTGCGTATGTCTGTTCTTCCTGCTTGCCCTTCCCCGCCCGCCCGCCCTTCCTGCTTGCCAGCATCAATGCTGGGCCACCTCAGACCCCCAGCCGACTCCCAGTCTGACCCTTCGCCTCTTCGTCCTGCTGTCCTCCTCGTCGGCGACTGCCCCCCGCCTGGGCCGTGGACTACGGGACCCCGTCATGTTGAGGATGATGACGAGGAGGCGGGGAAGGAGAAGGAGGAGGAGGATGAGGAGGAGGGGAAGGAGGAGGAGGAGGAGGAGGAGGAGGAGGAGGAGGAGGAAGGAGGAGGAGGAGGAGGAGGTAGGAGGAGGAGGAAGGAGGGAGGAGAGGAGGAGGAGGCAGGAGGAGGGAGCGGAGCAGGAGGAGGAGGAGGACGAGATGCGCGGACGAGGAGGAGGATGAGGGGGAGGAGGAGGAGGAGGAGGAGGAGGAGGAGGAGGAGGAGGAGGAGGAGGAGGAGGGGGAGGAGGAGGAGGATGAGGATGATGAGGAGGAGGGAGAGGAGGAGGAGGAGGAGGAGGAGGAAGAGGACGCGCCCCTGGTCCCGCCCCCGTCTGGGTTATGGACCCGCCCCGCCCAGAGCCCTTGAATTTCGTCCGTTCGGCTTGAACAGGGGCCGACCGTCCCGACAGCTCCAACGAGGGCCTCAGAGAGCCCAGGACGGCCTTCACGATGGCCTTCAAGATAGCTCAAGGTAGCCTCCCACATACATCGAAGACGCCCCAAGACGGTTTCAAGTGCCCTCCGAGCCCTCCAAGCCCCCCCCCCCCGAGATGCTAAAAAAATGCCTCCAACACCTGATCAGCATCAATGATTTTTGCCTTCTCGCCTTTTCGCTTCTGATGGGCTCCCGAGGCCTCGAGTTGGCCCCAAGACGGCCCAAGAGAGTCCCAAGAGGGGCCCAATAGGGCCCCAAGAGGGCACCACTATTGCCCAAGAGCACCCCAAGAGCGCCCCGAGAGGGCCCCAAGAGGCAATTTGTGAGCCTCCGAGGGGGGGGCTGAATTGATGATCCCCCTCCTTTTGAGCTACGGGGGCCAAGACGGCCCCACGAGACCTCTCAGACCCGCCCAAAAGGTCTAAAGATGGCCCCAAGATGGTCCCCAAAAAGAGAGCCCCAAGATGGCTCCAATAGACCCCCGAGAGCCTTTCACAACGGCGCTTCAACTCGCCTGGCAAACTGTTCCTGAATGGGCCGACGGGGATACGCGACGCGTTAATAGTTTCGATCGTTCGTCTTGAACGGGGACTGGCAAGTCCCTGCATCTCTGTAGGCCTACCAAAACATGTTCTTGGACCAAGAGAAAAACAATTCATCGAACTTCGCCGCCATGTCCTCGTTCTTCTCCGCAGTAGAATCAGTCTTATTCTCCGTTACTCCGTTCCCTGCTTCTGTGACCTCCTTTTGTCCCAAAACTGGAGCCTCCCATCCTTTTCGAGTGCTCTTAGGCGGATTTCCCCGTCCGCGCGGGTTCGAATCCCGTCGCTGTCGTTTCTCAGATTAAACAAGTATTTCAGGGCGGTAGGACTTTCTATCGAGATGTTCTAAGACCACTTCGTGCAAACCACAAAATGTTTCTAGAACGTTCTTTGGCGGGTCTATAGTCGGGTGTTGCTGAACGTACACCTGGCCCAAAGTCCCCCCAGGATTTCTAGGGATGCCCCCCACGGTCTCCAGAGCACCTCTCACGAGGCCCAGTGGGGGCCCCAGGACCTTCAGAATGGATCGAACAGCTGGGGGTACCCTAGGCCAGGCGCACCTTCGCCCCCCCGATGTAGGCAAGCCAGGACGCCTCGCCTCTGCTCGATCGTCATTGTTCGTCGTGCCCTCCCCCAAGGCGGAGGAGGAGGAGGAGGAGGAGGAGGAGGAGGAGAGGAGGGAGAGGGAGGAGGATGAGGAGGAGGCGGAAGGAGGAGGAGGCTGGGCCTGGCCCCGCCGCCCTGCCCCGCGGCACTCCGCTCTGCCGCGCCCCCCCCCGCCCCGCCCCCAACAGGGCTCCTCTGGACCCGCCTGGCCCACATCCAGAGCCCTGCATTTTCTCGTGCGTTCGGTCGTCGCTCGCC
>CAUYUJ010001180.1:0-2500 GCA_963575745.1 Prorocentrum cordatum
CCAGAACGGAGATCAATACAGGGGGAACCCCCTTATGAGCAGCGCCGAGGCATTCCACCTCGCCGTGCCGACCCGCCTCTCCAAATGACTCCACCCTCCGCGCGATGGCGTTTCTGCGGAGTTTTCAGATTTTTGCTTGATCTCACCATCAATTGCGATGCGATTAAAAAGAAATCCTCCTCCTCCTTTTCCTTCTCCTCCTCCTCCTCCTCCTCCTCCTCCCCCTCCTTCATTCTCCGTATCATTCCTCTCCGGCTGCCACTGCCTTCGCCGCCGCTCATCCAGCTCCTCAGCTGCTCCCCCTCCCCGTTCCTGCCCATGCCACTCCCCCAGCCACCCCCCCCCTCACCCTCCCCTCCCTGGCCCTGCCCCTCCCGATCCCTTGCCCCCTCGCCCTCCCCTCCCCCCCCCTGTGCCCTGCCCCTCACGCAGCCCCTCCCCCAGCCCCTTCCCCCAGCCACTCCCTTACCCCTCCCCCGCCCGCCTCCCCCTCCCCCTTTCCCCTCCCCCATCCCCCCAAGACGGTCCTAGGCTTCCAAGAAACCCCCAAGACACATCTGAATGGATTCCGAGAGGCATCCGCGCGGCGGCATCCGACCCTCCTCCTCGTCCTCCTCCTCGTCCTTTTCCTCCTCCTCCTCCTCGTCCTGTTCCTTCTACTCCACCTCCTACTCCTCCTCCTCCTCCTCCTCCTCTTCCCTCCTCCCTCCTCTCCCTCCCTCCTCTCCCTCCCCTTCCTCCCTCCTCCCACTCATCCTGTTCGTTTTTGTTCACTTCCTCTTCCGCCTCCTCCTCCTCCGCCTCCTTCTCTACCACCTCAGACTCTTCCTCCTCCTCCTCCTACTCCTCCTCCTCAATCCTCCCACCCTCGGTCCGCGACGGCTTCCCCAGCCCTTCGATCCTCTGCATGCTGTCCCACTTCCCTGATCAGTGCAACTCGTCAGGGCATCGTTGCTGGATGGGCTGGCGGGGTTACGCGAAACGTCAAGAATAGGAGCAGGATTATGAGCAGGAGGAGGGGCAGCTCGGAGCAGGGGCGACAGCAGCAGTAGCAGCAGCAGCAGTAACATGGAACATAGGGAGGAGGAAAAGGAGGAGGGGGGGATGAGGAACGCATTGATTTACCTAGGTGGCCACCTGGCCGAGCACCAGCGTCAAATTGAGGAGACCTGTAATGGATGGGTCCACGAGGCTGGAGCACCGGCTCGCCATTGCCATCGCCTTGTGCACTTGACATGGAGTTTTAGAAAGAACAAGGGTCTGAGCGTGATGCCGGTGCATCCTATTGTTGGCACTGGCGTCATCTGTGCAGTGCAACCTGACGCGCCGCATGCCCTTGGCAATGGTGGGGAAAGAAACGGTATTGTCGACGCACCGCCCCAAGCACTCGGCTGTTGTGCGATCGACATGCTGCAGCCAGCAACTGAACTCCATTCTGAAACATAACACTTTCCCGGATGCCAAATGACGAACCACCACAGCAACGGAGAATTCGGACTGCACGAGTTTGGACAGCCCGGCGCCGCCGAGAATGTCCTGGCAGGCAGGGCAGGGGGTAAAGTCGTTAGGGTAAAATTGACAAAACCTTTGGTTCATGTCCATTTTGTTCAAGCCATTTGTCCCAAACCGCTTTACTGGAAGCCATTGGCCTCGGTCCAAGCTGGCCCAAACCCTAGCCCAAGCTTTGACCCTAGAGCCTAGGCGCCACTCTAGGTGCTAGCCCTCCCCTACCCCTGCCTGGCCCTACCCCCTTCCCCTCCGCCCTGCCCTCCCCCCTTTTGCCCTCTAGGCCCTCTAGGGCCCTGCGGCCCTGGGCACTCCCTGTCCCCGTCCTACACCTACAAGATCAAAGGCCCTGGGCAGATCAGAGAATCAAGGTTTGGGACTTGAATCGGGACTGGGGACCCCGACTGGGGACTGGGCAAGCCTCGGACTGAAAGTGTGCACTCCTTCGAGCGCCGCTGAAGGCTGGAGCTGGGGGCGCACGATATGAAACATGACACATCTGGTATTGCCAAACAGACAGGATTTCAAAACTGGCGGCATCCTTGATCTTCATCGGACTTTCGTCGAACATCACGAATTCGAAGAGCATCACGATCTCAAGCACGCTGCTGTCGACCAACTGCTGTATGATGCGGAGGAGGGACTCGTAGGCGGCCCGCTCCCCCAAGACGATGTTTGCAGCCAATCTTCTCAATGCCCTGCCATACGTAACCCTGTGGACACCGAGGTGATTGGCCAACACTGCAGCCGTCCCCTCGCCGCTGTGACAGCTCGTCTCCACAGAATGATTCAATATTCTCACAATTTTTGGATCCAACCTGGCGCCATCCTGCCGAATCTTATCAGCGAAGACCAGGCTTTCCAACCCAACTGTGAAAGCTTGCGACGGCGGGTGGCTGATGCGGGAGAGAGCGAGCTCAGCGGCCGCCTGTTCTGTCAGAGTCGGAGATCGCTGCGCCAACTGCAACTCGTGGCGTCCAGAAGTGGCAGCGCT
>CAUYUJ010001180.1:7500-47500 GCA_963575745.1 Prorocentrum cordatum
TCCACACCTTTGCCCTTCCCCCCCTCCCCCCTCCTCCATTTGCAAATGAAAATACTACTCTCCCACTTCCCCTGATGGCGTCCGGAAGATGTTCGGCAACCCCCCGCGTACTGTGTTTTTACACACAGGATTCCCCGGAGTTGGGTTTTCGCTTGTGTTTTTTTCTAAAATGCTGCTCTCGCTGAGGCGCTGGCCTAATTTTCGGGTTCCCGCTCCTTCCGAATCGTGTTCCCGCTGCAGCGCTGGCCTCATTTCCGCGCTCCCGCTCGTTCCGAATCGTGCTCCCGCTGCAGCGCTGGCCCAATTTCTGCGCCTCTCGTTGTTCCAAAACGTGCTCCCGCTGCAGCGCCGACGTTTTCGATCCTTTTTAAGAAGCCCCAAATCTAGAAAATGATCCCCGGCAAAAACATTGGAGGTGATTACACATCCGGTGTCGATTCGTTGATTTTTGGGGCCGCAGAAAGCCCCCCCCCCTTTTGGGCGGCGTCCTTTTCCGCACAGGATTCCCGGGAGTTTGGTTTTCATCTATGTTTTTGAAAATCCGAGTCTTTCCGGTCCTTCAGAATGTCCTGGCGCGGGTGCCGCTCCGGCGCGGTCGCGTCGTCGTCGTCGTCGTCTTCGTCGCCGGTCGTCCTCATCGTCGTCGTCGTCGTCGTCGCCGCCGTCGTCGTCGTCGTCGTGGTTGTCGTCGTCGTCGTCGTCGTCGTCTTCGTCGTCGTCGTCGTCTTCGTTTTCATCGCGCCGTCGTCCTCCTCCTTTCCCTCTTAGGTAACAGGGTCAGATGCGAAGCCCGATTCGGTGAGAGGACAATGAAGTAGCTCAATGGGAAGGGATGGGAGGGAGGGGTAGGATGTCAGATGTTGACGCGAGCGCACCTAGCTTGCCCCTCCCCCCTCCCCCCTCCCCCCTCCCCCATCGAATTTGACAACTTACTTTTTCGGCCTCCCAATGCTCGCGCCATCCAGAGCGTCTCCATGGCAATTTCCACCACTCCTTTTCTTGTGCGCGCGGCCATTCCATCTGCATCGATCGCAAAATCATCGCGGCCAAATTGGCACCGAAACCCGAAATGCGAACCAACTGGATGCAGACGGTGAGCCGTGAACCTGATCACCGCCGGAAGCCTCGCAGAGTTCCTCGAGCGCGTTGTATTCCTGGTGGCCACATGTCTTCGCTCCGAGGAATGCCTCACTGGCAAGGTGTCGCATAGCGTCCCTCCGCCCATTTATGGACACCCCTCGCCTCAAATATTCCGTGGCCCCGCGGGTGGCAGGCTGGTCCGATTGGCGTCAGCAGCTAAAGTTCTTGTCACTCGAAGCATAGTAAGGCGCTGGGGCATAAAAACTGTTCGCATAACGCAGCGAAGAATACAGCGTTTGCACACGTTTTGCGACTTCAAAGACTTCACAACGAGCTCAGTAGGAGTCGCGGAAGAGTCCTCCAGAAGCCCGGGGCAGTCTTGGGACCCTCTTGGGGCGTCTTGGGGCCTCCCCGGCGAAAGCTCCCTTGAGCTCTTTTGGGGGGCGTCTTTGGGCCATCCTGGTCCATCGTCGGGCTCTTTTGGGACCATCTTAGGTTCCTCTTGGGCACCTCTGAGTCCTGCGCAGCCATCTTGGATTCATCCCGAGCGGAAAGGAATGACACGACGACTACAACCAAGACTGCCGCATCGTTTGGCTGATGTTGGTCGCCTGGATATCCTCGTGGGACCCCCTGGGACCATCTTGGAGGCACCCTGGGGCCCTCTCGGGCTGCCCTGAGGCCCTCTTAGGCAACGTTGGCGACGTCGTGGGATGTATGAAGTAGGATCTTGTTTTGAGTTCGAACAACATGCAGCAGGCAAAGACTTCGGTGCGAACGGCAATGGGCCCCCCTGCTATGTGCGGGCGTATCCCACTGTCGCCTCACATTTGTGCAAAGCTACGCGCCTCGCAGCATGAAAACACAATGTGCAGCAAGCAACGGCTGCAGTGCGAGCAGGAACGATGCCCCCTGCTATTTTCGGGTACATGCCGCTCTGCCCTCACAGCTCATGCAGCAAAGCTACACGCCAACTCGTTACAGCAAATGGCGATGATGAATACATGGCCGTATTGGTGCCTCATATTTCTCTAAGCAACTCGGGAGATAACTGATCACGCTTTGCCCCCGATGTCCTGACCCACTTCGCAACGTAAATGCGCGTTTCATGCTGGCGGGTATGGCATTGATAGAATGAAGAAGATGAAGAGGACGAGGAGGGAGCAGAGAAGAAACCTGGGAGTCAAACAATAAACCAGCGAGTCCAGGAAATGGGCCTGCAACAGCGCAGCTGCGCCACAGCAAGTTTGCGGCTCGCAGCGTTCAAACTTTCAAACAAGAACGCCAAACTGGTTCGAAGCTTCGAGCCTCGAAAAGGACTCCCTGGATCCTCCTCCCTCCACGTCCCCCTCCCTGAAGATCTTAAGCATTTCTGGGAGGCGGCATGGGAAGCGGCTGCTGGAACGCTGTGGACGAGGAAGAGGACACTGGCCAGCAGGAGCGGACTCACCCATCAAAACAAGACTCTGTCCAGCTCAAACTATAAGCGCAATACCACGATGCGGTATGGAATGCAATAAAATGAGATACTCAACAGTGCGCAGTGCATGTCATGTCATGCTGTGCTGTGACATTATATGATAATGTATGGGATGATACGCTGAGCCTTATCCTGCTGTGTTTCCTATGAAGAGCGCTGCTACTGCGTTACATGGTATGCACAGGCACGGCATGCTGGGCTATGCAATGCGATGCAATGCAATGCTATGCCATGTTATGAGCTGCTAGGCTAAAATAAACAGGACGACAGTAAGAACAAGAACGGGGGGGTGATATTTGCAGGATGTCTGTTTACTATTGCGAAGGGTAGTATGGTGTTGTTCGATTAGTGTATGCGCTTTGTAATGCCATAATACGCAACGATGTGTCATGAGATGCGATGCCATGCGGGGCAATGTTACGTCATGCCGTGCAGTGCTAGGCTCAGCTAGACACTGCTATGGAATGCAATGCTATGGCATGCTGAACCATACTGTGCTATGCACTGACACGGTTAGCTCTGTCGTGCTGTGCCTTGCCATGTTCTGGGCCCATCTTGTGCCTCTCCTGGGATTCTCTTGGGCAGCCTTGGGCTGCTCTTGGGCAATCTTTCAGGCTCTCCTGGGCCGTCTTGGGGCCTGCTTGGGGCCTGTTCGGCGGTCTTGGGGCGATCTTCGGGGCGTGTTCGGCCGTCTTGGAGCGTTGGAAGCTCGAGAACGCGAGAAAGCAAAAAACATACAAAAAACTACCGGATATCAAGGATGTGAGCCTCTTCTGGCTCCCTCGGGACGCCTCTCGGAGCTCTCCTGGGGCCTCTTGGAGGCCTCTTGGGCTGTGTTTTGGCCGTGTTGGGCCCATCTGGGGCCACATTGGGGCCAGCCGGGCCGTCTTGGATCGCCTCGGGGCCTCCCGCGCCCGCTCTGTGGCCCAGCTTCTGTCCTGGGGCTCTCTTAGGCAGTCTGAGGCTCCTCCTGGGCAATTTTCGGACTCCCTGAGGCCGTCTTGGGGCTCTGTTGGGGGCCTCTTCGGCGGTCTTGGGGCGGTCTTGGGGGCGTCCTCGGCCGTCGTGGAGCGTTGGAAGGTCGAAAGCGCGAGCCACCGAAAAACAGCGAGACAACCAATGGAAATCAAAGATTTGACCTCTCCGGGCTCTCTCGGCACGCCTCTCGGAGCTCGTGGGCCGTGCATTTGCGACCCGGAGCCCATCTTGGGCCGCGCTGGGGCTATCTGGGCTGTCCTGGAGGGGCTGGTCGAAGTCCCCCGGGGGCTTCTGGGAGCGTCCTGGAGCTGGGACGCATATGGACATACTAATACTATATGTCCTCCTTGGAGGCGCGCGTCCGACCCGAACATATAGTATACCCATCTTGTAGTATATCGTTTCCCGAGCGGTGTGGCCAGGAAGCGCCCGCCACGACGCATATACTATAAGATTTCTCGGTGCGCGCGTCGCCCCTGGGGGGGCGACGCACATGTTGTATAAGTATGTTTGGGTGTTGCCGAGCTCCCTGGGGCAGTCGGGGGGCTCCACGGCCCCTCCGGGGTGCGCCGGGAGCGGCCTCGGAGACCCGGGTCCTCCCATGCGCGCTCGGGGCCCGGGCCCCCCCCCCCCCACCCGGGCCCTGGGCGCCCGGGCCTCGTGCGCGGCGTATGTATATTTATATTATATATATATTTTTATATTATATTATTACATTACATATAATATTCTATATCATTTCATATACATTGTATGCGCACGTATACATTGATACATACATACAAACTTAATACATACATACGGCATGCATGCATGCATGCATACATGCATACATACCTACATACATAAATACTTAAATGCATGCATGCATGCATGCATGCATTAATACATAAAATACAGAATGATGCATACATACATGCATGCATGATGCATGCATTGCATACATTTACATACTACATACATACATACATCATGCATGCATACATACATACATATATACATACATACATACATACATATATATATATATATATGTTATATACATATACATATACCTACATATATATACACTAGAACCATCGCGCGCGCTTCGCGCGCGCTCAAGTTCTAGCTAGGCTCGACAGGCTAACGCATGGAACATCAATTTTCGAAGTGCCTTGTGCATCTAACGACCTCATCGGAGTCCCTGCGCAAGCCTCGGAAGCGTGGCGCCCAGGACACCACGGCTTCAACCGCGAGCGCCCCCTCGGGATCGATGTTCGAAGGTCCCGCGGCCTCCGGAGGCCAAAACAGGAGGAAAAGGAGGACGAGGAGGACGAGGAAAGGATGGAGGAGGCACCGCTTCAACCTCAAGCGCCAGCCCCTGACACTCCCCCCTTGGCCGCGAGATGCGGCCGGGGGAGCGCCCAGGACACCTCGGGGGCCTTCGGTGGGGCCACGAAACGTGTGAGGGGTGTGCCGAAACGGGCGTGCGTGGAGCATGCGGGCGGTGGCACTGGGGCCTTCGGTGGAGCTCCATATGAGTGGGTGAAACGCAGGGAGGAGGAAGGGAGAGGATGAGGAGGGAGGAGGAAGGAAGGAGGGAGGGAGGGAGGGAACGCGGGGACCGCCTCTTCAAAACGATAAACCCAACACCGCAGGATGGTTGGAACAAAGATTTAAAAATACTCCAGAAATCGTCCCAGACTATCGTTTTACCATGCTTGATTTTTTCTCCTGTAGAGGGACACACCCGACTTAAGTCTACGAGCCATATTGGGCCGTCTCGGAGCCATCTTGAAGGGTCTTGTGGGTTCTAGTCGACTGTCTTGGGCATCCATTGGGCTCATCGACGACCGCTTGTGGACCATCATGAAGCCTCAGAGGCCCCTGGGAAGCGATTAGGCGAGATCTTGGCAACCAGTGGTTGTCCTGAGGTGCTTGAGAGCATCAGTTGGCCTCTCGTGGGCCTGGGGTTCTTGGGAGCCTCTCGTGGGCCTCTTGGGGGCGTCTTAGGCCGAGAAGCAGGGGAAGAGAAACAAAAAGAGGGGGATGTGAATCAAAAAAAGAGGAGGACCAAGAACAGAAGAGAGAGAGGATTAACAGAAAGCGAGGGATGGGAGAGACAGAAACGCATTCTAGCGCACGAAACAAAAGGTGCGATTTCTGTCTAGTCCGCCGCAGACCCTAACGCCTAACGCCTGCCATTCTTGGCAGCGTGTTCTAAAGCACGCACGACCTCATAGTCGTTCTTCAACGCGTTCTGCAGGAGCTGCTTCCCCTTGGCACTGAGGTACGTCTTGTGCTGGAGGGGGTATTCACCCTTGTCATGCGGAATTTCGGCAGGCGCCTCCAACCCCAGACGCCCAAACACCTCATTGAGATCGTGAGCGATCGTCTCCGAGCGAATCAAATACACCTCTTGTGCGAGTACGCACTCGAGATCGTGTTCGAAATAATAGTAGAAGCCTTTACCGACGTGCTCAGAATAGATGGGCTTCTCAAGCGCTCGGCGGGCAATGCTACCGCATTCGCTCTGATCCTGCAACGATTCGGCAAACTCGTTGACTTCTCGGAAGCAACGATAGAACTGCTGCTCTTGCTTATCTTGGGCGAATCCCGACTGCCCGTGTGGCGCATCTCCGTTTAGGGGGCTTCTCCAATTGAAGGCCGATACAACACGGGAAAGCGGGTCCCGGACAGAAACAATCCACGTGCGTTGCTCGTCTGGGCGGCAATTGTCGACCTGCCGAATGTGGATCTCGTGGAAAGGGGTTTGCTTATGGAGGGCCATACTGATTGAACTGCCTGCACACTTACCAACATGCACAAACTGCACAGAAGAACTGACTGACCGCCATGACATATTATCTTGCATTTGACGGCACTCAGAAACAATACGTGCCAAATCTTCGACATGCAAGCTCTCATCGCCCCAGTCGGGCCCCCCACTTTCGATGTCATTGCACTCAGGATCGGTATCCATCTTACCTTCGGGATCAGGAGCCACATCGAGACCCGTGCGGGGCTCTGCTTTCGAAATCAAGGATACGGCGGAGGCCAAGTTACTGCCGCTCAATGCAAATATCAAACATGCGATCGCCCTCGCGAGCACCATTGTGAGTGCCGGAATGCTTGCTTCGGCTGAGGTGCTTGGCGCGAGCGTAAAGAATCAAACTCGTGAGAATTTAAGGATATTGAGTGTACTACGATGACCACAGCTTGGGCCGAAGAACTACGGACCGTATTCGAGCACTTGTGGGCCACTCTCGGCGTCCCGGACGACCCCAAAGAGCCCCAGACGAACATCCGTTTCCCGGCAAACCGGGCCAGCTCCCAGATCGTCATCATCATCATCAGCATCCGCACCATCATCATCAGCAGCAGCATCAGCAGCAGCATCATCATCATCATCATCATCATTATCAGCAGCAGCAGCAGCATCAGCATGATTCTGATCACCACCATCATGATCAGCAGCATCATCATAATATCGTCGACAGCATCATCAACCTCATCATCAGCAGCATCGTCATCAGCATCATCATCGTCATCATCAGCAGCAGCATCCTCATCATCATCATAATGATCAACCTCATCATCATCATCAGCATCATCATCATCATCATCAGCATCATCCGACCCCCCTCCCTCCCTTCTCCTTCCCTCCTCGTTCAAGGGGGAAGGAACGTGGGCGGTCATGGCGGCACACAGGCCCAACGGGGCCCAGGCAGAGACAGCCCGCCGAAGGCCCTGGTGCCTCGAACATCATAACTTGGGGAAATCCCCCACCAACACAGGATCGAGGACGAAAAGGACGGGCATCGAGCAGCTCAGGGCACACGTCTCAAATGGCACAAGAACAAGCGAGAGAGATCGGGCTACGTTCGCTCTGAAAGGTAACTACCTGTACGACCACCCTTCGGATGATAAAGAGGTTGGGGGTGGGGGGGAAAGAACCAACAGCTGGCAAATGCGATGGGCATAATGATGACGATGCTTGTGACGCGCCATTGAGGTAGCGACGACGCGTGATGACGATGCTGCGCTGCGATGTACTGACACTATCGCCCCCGCTGTCGATCTCACTCGATCAATCCCCCTAGCGACCTCGCGGCGAGTATTAGTACCAGTGGGTTCAGCGATCAATCCCATTGTGCTCGCCCCAGGGCGCCTGTCCCCGCGAGACCTGCGCGACCCAGGGGACGCCGCCTCCCTGCGTATCCGACAGCGTGAGCACAACCGATTTCATGATACATCTCACTGTAGATCTCACTGTCACGATCTCGTTCCATCCCACTCTAGCGATCTCATCATCGATCCCACCAACCGAGATGGATCTTTGAAAACCCACGACAGTGGAAACGAAGTATCATTTCGACGCCCCCATTGACGGACCAGGGCCCCACCAAATGCGGAAAACACGTTTGTC
Source organism: Prorocentrum cordatum (assembly GCA_963575745.1). Taxonomy (NCBI): domain Eukaryota; class Dinophyceae; order Prorocentrales; family Prorocentraceae; genus Prorocentrum; species Prorocentrum cordatum. The sequence goes on from CAUYUJ010001180.1 coordinate 15,450, forward strand.
TCCGTAACACCCGCGGCGCAACAACGACGACGACCACGACTACAATTACGACTGCGATTGCGACTGCAACCACGACTACGCTCACGACCACAATCGCGCTTCCAATCACAAGGATAATCGCGATTGCAATCACAACTGCAATCACGCCTACAACCACAACGAAACCAGTGCGGCAATTCGCGGATGCCCTCCTGAATTCCTCGGGAAGGTGTTTTGGGAAGGTGTTTGACAAGTTCTCCCAGGTTAGGGGGGTGAGGAATGTTGACTGTGAGGTGCCCCGAAACCTTCCAAGAAACTTCCAAAATAGTTCCCAACCACCTTCCAAACACCTTTCCAAAATTTTAGCGAACCCGCCACATACATGCAGAACGCCATCCAGAAACCTGCCAGCACAACGTTCAAGCAAAAATGTTGGACAGCCTTCCAAATTATCCTGGCGAAGGACCCAACCATAAGCAATTGTTCGTAACGCGTTGTGGGCGCCGCTTTCGGTGGGGCTCCCTATGGGGCCACGAAACGCTGCCTTGGGTTGGGGAACCGCATGCGAACTGCGCCACTGGGGCGGGCCTTCGGTGGAGCTCCCTATGGGGCCACGAAACGCTGCCCTGGGTGGGGGAACCGCATGCGAACTGCGCCACTCGGGCCTTCGGTGGAGCCCCCTATGGGGCCACGAAACGCTGCCCTGGGTGGGGGAACCGCATGCGAACTGCGCCACGGGGGCCTTCGGTGGAACTCCCTTTGGGGCCACGAAACGCTGCCCTGAGTGGGGGAACCGCATGCGAACTGCGCCACTCGGGCCTTCGGTGGAGCTCCCCATGGGGCCACGAAGCGCTGCCCTGGGTGGGGGAACCGCATGCGAACTGCGCCACTGGGGCCTTCGGTGGAACTCCCTATGGGGCCACGAAACGCTGCTTTGGATACGGGAACCGCATGCGAACTGCGCCACTGGGGCCTTCGGTGTTGGAACTAAACTGGGGCGAAACCGCTGCCATGGGTGGGGGAAACCGCTTGCGAGAGCAGCCACGGGGGCCTTTCGGTTGTGAGCTTCACGATAGGGCCAAAGTGCCAAACTGCCCCTGGGTTGGGGAAGGGGGGAACCGCATGGAGAGCAGCCACTGGGGCCTTCGGTTTAGCTCACTGAGGGCCACCGAAGCGCGCCCTGGGATGGGGGAACCGCATGCGACTGCGCCACTGGGCCTTCGGTGGAATCCCTATGGGGCCAACGAAACGCTTGCCCTGGGCAGATGGGAAACCGCATTGCCGGAGAGCAGCCACTGGGGCATGCGGTGGAGCTCCTTATTGGCGGCCACGAAACGCTGCCCTGGCGGGGGGGGGGCACATTTGCGAGAGCAGCCAATGGGGCTTTGGGGCTTCTGTTGGAGCTCCCTATGGGGCCACGAAACGCTGCCCTGGGCGGGGGGGGCACATGCGAGAGCAGCCACTGGGGCCTTCGGTGGAGCTCCCTTTGGGGCCACGAAACGCTGCCCTGGGTGGGGGAACCACATGCGAGAGCAGCCACTGGGGCCTTCGGTGGAGCTCCCTCTGGGGCCACGAAGCGCTGCCCTGGGCGGGGGAACCGCATGCGAGAGCATCCACTGGGGCCTTCGGTGGAGCTCCATTTGGGGCCACGAAACGCTGCCCTGGGTGGGGGAACCGCATGCGAGAGCATCCACTGGGGTCTTCGGTGGAGCTCCCTATAGGGGCACGAAGCGCTGCCCTGGGTGGGGGAACCGCATGTGAGAGCAGCCACTGGGGCCTTCGGTGGAGCTCACGATAGGGGCCACGAAACGCTGCCCTGGGCTGGGGAACCGCATGCGAGAGCAGCCTCTGGGGCCTTCGGTGGAGCTCACGATAGGGGCCACGAAACGCTGCCCTGGGCTGGGGGGCCACATGCGAGAGCAGCCACTGGGGCCTTCGGTGGAGCTCCATGTGGGGCAACGAAACGCTGCCCTGGGTGGGGGAACCGCATGCGAGAGCAGCCACTGGGGCCTTCGGTGGAACTCCCTTTGGGGCCACGAAACGCTGCCCTGGATGGGGGAACCGCATGCGAGAGCAGCCGCTGGGGCCTTCGGCGAAGCTCACTTTAGGGCCACGAAACGCTGCCCTGGGCGGGGGAACCGCATGCGAGAGCAGCCACTGGGGCCTTCGGTGGAGCCCGTTTTGGGGCCACGAAACGCTGCCCTGGGTGGGGGAACCGCATGCGAGAGCAGCCGCTGGGGCCTTCGGTGGAACTCCCTTTGGGGCCACGAAACGCTGCCCTGGGTGGGGGAACCGCATGCGAGAGCAGCCACTGGGGCCTTCTGTGGAGCTCCCTTTGGGGCCACGAAACGCTGCCCTGGGTGGGGGAACCGCATGCGAGAGCAACCACTGGGGCCTTCGGTGGAGCTCCCTATGGGGCTACGAAACGTGTGAAAGGTGTGCCGAGAGCAGAGGCAAGGAGGGGGAGGAGGGAGGAGGGTGAGGAGGGGGAGGAGGAGGAAGGTGGGACGCGGGGCGCTGCCTCTTCAAAACGAGGACCCAACACCACAAAATAATTCGGAAGAACACCGAAAGAAAGCCCCAAAAACCTGACAACAAACAGTCCACTAAACATGGCAACGAGAAAACACATAAAACATAAAGCAAGATGCTTTGTAAATGAGAGAAACCCTGCACAAACCTTCCTGAACATGGTTTTGGAAGGATTATTCCAAAACCCTTCTGGAAACTTCCTCAGGAAGGCGTTTTGAGAGCTTCCTCAATGAATCCCAAAACCTTCCTTGGGAAGGTTGTTGGCGGGTTTCGTCCAACAACCCTCCAGAAAACATTCCTCGGGGTGGTTTTGGAAGGTTCTCACCAACAAACCTTCCGAACAAAAACCTTCGTCGGGAAGGCTCTTGGAAGGTTTCTTCCAAAAACCGTCCGAAAACCTTTATCGGGAAGTTTTGTTGGGGAGATTTCTCTCAGAAAACGGCCCAACAACCTGTCCGGGGAACATGTTTGGAATGCTTCTACAAGACGTTCCAAAAGCCTTCCTCAAGAAGGCGTTTTGAAGGCTTCCTCCACAAAAGCATTCCAAAAACCTTCCTCAGGAAAGCATGTCGAAGGCTTCCTCCAAAAACCTCCCCAGCCTCGGGCCCCAGGAGGGTCTGGAGGATTCATCCAAAAACATAGATTACACCAGAAGACAACCCCAATCAGTGGATGGCCTTTACAATTATGTGTTATGGATATTGAGGTCCATTGTGAGATCGACAGTGAGATCGATAGTGGGATCGATAGTGCCAACGATAGTAAGGTCGATCGTAAGACCGATTGTGAACTCGTTTCAGTGAGATCGATAGTAAGATCGATCGTGAGGTCGCTCGTGCGATCTATATGACAGCGACTGTGACATCGATAACGACATCGATTGTGAAATCGATTGTGAGATCGATAGGGAGGTGGGAAAAGAAATCGATAGTGAGACCGATCGATAAGAAAATCGACTCAGAACCCGGGAAAATGAAACCCAAGAACCCCGCCACCCACCAAAATCGGCCTGGAACCAGCAACCGGGAACCCAAGAACCTGGAACAGGGAACCAGGGGAACCAGCGGCCCACCGAATTCGGGCCAGAACTGCCGCCAAATCTTTCATTCTCCGCTAGGACCCTTTCAGTGCAAGCACCGATTGGGGAATATGGATATTGAAATCGATTCTGAGATCGATAAAGGAATCGATGGTGAGGACGACTGTAAGGTCGATCGTGAGATCGATAGTTATTGAAGTGGATTCAATGAGATCGATAGTGAGGTCGATCGTGAAATCGCTCGGGCGATCTACAGGAAGATGGATAGTGAGATCGGTAGTGAGACCGATAGAAAGACGGGTAATGAGACCGATCGATAAGAAAATCGACCAACATTCCGGGAACCCGGGCACCCCGCCGCCCACCCGCCCGGAACCCGGAACTGGGAACCCGGGAACCCGGAACCGGGAACCCGGAACCGGGAACCCGGGAACCTGGCCGCCCACCGAATCGACTTGGTACTTTCGCGAAATTCTTCAATCTCCGCTTGGACCCCGTCAGTGCAAGCACTGATTGGGAAACAATCTGAAGAAGTTGTTAGAAAGGTGTCTTCCCAAACCCATCCAAAACCCTTCTCGGGAAGGTTGTTGGAAGGCTGCTCAAAGGTTTTCTTCCATGCTGGTAATGCTGTTGTTTTCTGTTCATTATAGATATACGCGTATATATATATATATATATAACCATCACGCGCGCTTCGCGCGAGCTCAAGTTCTAGCTAGGATAATCGTCATCGTCATCATCGCCATCCTCATCACCATCATATCCGGCGTCATCGTCAGCGGCATCGTCATCATCACCATGACCCTCACCATCATCACAATCGTCACCATCACCACCATCAGCAGCAACATCGTCATCACCATCGTCATCATCGCCATCGTCGTCATCATCGTCAATATCGTCACCTGAATTATCAACATAATCATCCTCATCATCGCCATCGTCATCATTATCGTCGTCGTCGTGATCGTCGTCATCGTTATCGTCATCATCATCGTCATCATCTTCATCATCCGCCCACTCCTGCATCACAAGCACCATAAACAGCATCGCCACCATTATTATCAGCATCGGCGTTATCATCCTGACCATCAGCAGCATCATCATAATGATCGTCAACATCACCATCCTCAACGGCATCACCGTCATCGTCATCATGATCGTCAGCATCACCACCATCATCATCACCATCACTCACATCACGATCACCATCATCAACATCATCATCATAATCATCATCAGCATCATCATCATTCTCACTGTCAACATCATCATCATCATCATCATCATCATCATCAGCATCATCATCATCATCATCATCATCATCATCTCATCATCATCATCATCATCATCATCATCATCATCATCATCATCATCATCATCATCATCATCGTCGTCGTCAACTTCATAATAGTCGTCATCATCGTCATCATTTTCGTCACCGTCGTCTCCGAAGCTCCCCCGCCGAACTCGAGGATATCTCCGCAGCGTCTTGCATGCCGCGTGAGCAGTATTGGGGATTTAGGTTGTGGGCCTGAGGCCGCCCTGCATAATCATCATTGTCATTATCACCAGCGTCTGGAAGCCTTGCGGGGCCCTTTCGGCGCCTTTTGGAGGCCTCTTGGAGCTTCCTGGGGGCCTCTCGAGGCCTCTTGCGGACTCCTGGGGGCCTCTTGGGAGCTTCTGGTGGGCGAGGGCTCGAAATGTCAGTTCGTGTTCCCCATCTGGGGCTCCTCTTGGAGTGTTCTGGGAGCTCTTTTGGGCCGTCTTGGAAGCTTCCTGGGCCGTCTTGGGGCCCTCTTGGGCTGTCTCGGTGGTCTCTTGGGGGCCTCTGGGCTCGTCTTGAGGCGATCTTTCGGGCCTCTTGGGCCGCCTTGGAGCGTCTGGAAGCCGAACTGGGGAGAACGCCAAAACCCTTCAAAACCCACTAAAAATCAGTGACAATTTCCTATTGGGCCCCTCCCGGGAGTGCTGTCGGAGACCTGCTGGGACGCTTTGGCAGCTTTTTAACCGTCTTGGAGTGCTCCCGGGCCGCTTCGGACCTCTCTTGGGCTGTCCTGAGGGCGTCCTGGAGCCATTTTAGAGGGTCCTGGGAGCGTCCTGGCGTCTCCGGCGGGGGGGTGACCACAGCCACAGCCACTGGGCAAAGTGAGGCCCCCCCCTGGTCCAGGACCCCCTCCCCATTATATATTTATAGTATACATTACCATCTATATACATATATATATATAGATTACATACATATACATATATATATATACATATATATACATATATATATATATATATATATATATATATATATATAGAACATACGTAAAGCATGTAGGATTGTGCACACAGGAGAAGGACAATCTATAGAAACATACGTACGTCGTCCAAGGCGCCTCGGAAGGCGCAGAATACTCCTCCAAGGCGCGGAATCATGTTCCCGGACCGCCTTCCGGGAACATGATGGGGACGACCTCCTGAGGGCCTCCAGTGGGCCTCTTGGGGGCCTCTCGGAGGCCTGTTGGGCTCTCCTGGAGGCGTCTTGGGGCGCGCTCAGGGCAATTTTTGGGCATCTTGGGGGCCTCTTGGGGGCCTCCGGGGAGGCTCTTGGGGGCCTCTTTGGGGCCTCTTGGGGCCTCGCGGGGCCCTCTTGGGGCCCGCTGGGCTCGCTTAGGCAGTCTTGAAGCCCTGTCGGGGCTCTCCTGGAACCGTCTTGGGCGGCTCCTGGGCCATCTTGGGGCTCTCCTGGGCCGTCTTGGGACGATTTTGGGGGTCTCTTGGGCCGTCTTGGGGCGGTCTTGGGTGCCTCTTCGGCCGTCTTGGAGCGGTTTTGGGAGACTCTTGGACGGTCTTGGAGCGTCGGAACCCCGAAAAAGCGACAAGGCCAAAAACCTCTAAAAAAACAATAAAAACCAACGATTTTGGCTTGTCGGCGCTCTCTTGGGAGGCCTCTTGGGATGCCTTCGGGGACTCATGGAGCTCTCTTGGAACGTCTTCGGGCCTTCCTGGCCATTCCTGAGGCTATCTATGCGCGTCTTGAAACGCTCGCGGGCCGTCTTGGGCGGTCTCGAACTGTTCCTGGCGGTCCCAGGGGCCCTCCGGGACGCTTCGGACGCTCCCGGGGGCGCCCTGCACCCCCCATGGCGATTACAGGCAGCGCCCGGGGCCGCCCCCGGGCCCTACTCCGATGTGTATATATATATATATATATATATATGTGTATATATATATGTATATATATACACACAAACATACATACATACATACATACATACATACATACATACCTACCTACCTACCTACCTACCTACCTACCTACATACATGCATGCATGCATGCATGCATGCATGCATGCATGCATGCATGCATGCATGCATGCATACATACATACATACATACATACATACATACATGCATGCATGCATGCATACATACATACATACACACATACATACATACATACATACATACATACATACATACATACATACATACACACATACATACATACAAACAAACAAACAAACATGTATGCATACATACGTACACACATACACACATATATAGATGTGTACATCTATATATATATATATATGCCCCCGTCCCCCAGCTTTTTACGGCTCAGCCAGAGCACTGTGTTCAGTTGAGTGCAGGTGAGCTTGATGTCACCAGGGCCCAAGGAGACGCCACGAGCAACCGCCCGCCCCCCCTGAGAGGGAGAAGCCCGCACCACCAGCCTTGACCTTACTCCAGGGAGGGCCCCAGACAGGCGGGCTCGGGCGACAGGCACCCCTAGGACAAAATCTCCAGGGCACGGGAAACACATCAGGGAACCGCAACTCTGAAGAGAAAAAGACCCAGGCAAAGACACGGAAGGTGGCACAAGACGGCTATGGAGTCCACGGACGGCTGGCCGTTTATTTGGGCGTTTCCAGGGGCATAAACCACTCGGAGAGAGCACATATGCCCCCGTCCCCCCAGCTTTTTACGGCTCAGCCAGAGCAATGTGTTCAGTTGAGTGCAGGTGAGCCTGATGTCACCAGGGCCCGAGGAGACGCCACGAGCAACCGCCCGCCCCCCCTGAGAGGGGAGGGGAGAAGCCCGCACCGCCAGCCTTGACCTTACTCTGGGGAGGGCCCCAGACAGGCGGGCTCGGGCAACAGGCACCCCTAGGACAAAATCCCCAGGGCCCGGGAAACACATCAGGGAACCGCAACTCTTCCATTGACCCCATCTCTGCGCATCGTTTCGATGGGCGACCCCCCCATATCCTCGCCTGGGTAACTCCCTACTCGCCTACTGTCACAGAGGGAGAGGAGGGAGGAAGGATGTCTGAATGTGCGTCCAGGATAAAGAGGGGTTGGTGGAGCGGGATAAAATTAGTGTTTGCTGCTATGCTGCGCCTGCTCCTTCCCATGTTTTTGGCCTCGTAACGTCAAGCGCTCGCTTGACCCCGAAGGCGGGGCTGTGCCTTCCGGCGAGCGCGCGCCCCCTTGCGCGCCTCCCAGAGGATGTTAAGACAAGGCTTATGTACACCAGTGGAAGCTCACGCGCACGGCAGCGCAGCGGTGCAGGTGGTGACGGTGGGAACCCAAAAGGCTACGGCAACCGCAGCCCCGCCCCTGCTCACTAAGATCGGGGTCCGTCTACGCCTCCCCCCTCGCGCATAGTGTTTGATGCTATGCTGCGCCTGCTCCTTCCCATGTTTTTGGCCTCGTAGCGTCAAGCGCTCGCTTGCCCCCGAAGGCGGGGCTGTGCCTTCCGGCGAGCGCGCGCCCAAGACCCCCTGGGAGGAGACGCAACGCCCACCTCCCCGCTGCCGTGCACTGTTGCCGGCCAGGGGCTCGTGTGGAGCTGTGCCCCTTGAGCAGGGAGACGGCGGGATGGGAACGCCGCAGCGGCGCCAGCCCCCCCAGGCAGCCTGGGCCCAACCCGTGGACACGCCCTTGCACTCAAGGGCGAAAGCGGCAACCGCCTCCACATGCCGCACCGCCAGGACCCACTGGCAGGTCTTGGACCTACCCCGGCAGCCCTTGCTCCGGCCCGGCAGCTCTTGCTCCGGCCGCGCCTCCCTTGGAAACGCCCTGGAGGCTCTAGCCCCAGGCGCGGGCGCGGAATCAGCCGCAGCGGCATGACCCGCAACCAACTCCAAAAGTTGGCCCGGCGGCCTCCCAATGGCCGCCTCCCAAGGAAGCAGCCGGCATGGCGACCGGCACCCGGCGCCTGCCTGGCCCCCTATCCGCAACGGAGGGGCCCTGCCAGGGTGGCCCCGGAGGCGACGTTGAGCACGTTGCACGCCACGCGGCTGCCCAACTCCAAGATGCGGCGAGATCTCTCGGGCATCTCCCACTCAGCTTGCTGAACCAAAGCGTTATCGATGTAAATCTTGGCTGCGCGGCCCTGTGCCCAACGCTTGTGCTCTGTAGTCTTCTCCAAGTTGCCGGAGGACATAAAAAAAAAACAAGTAGCGCCTCCCCGCCGAAGGCTGTACCCACGGACATCTTGCCATGGAAGCCGCGCCTGCTGGCACAACTCTTGCGAAGCCTTCTGAAACTGGATGGCGGTTCCGGAAAATATTCTGTCGCCCTGGGCGCGCCCTCGGCGAGCCCGCAACGCCGCCTGGATGACCAGCGGATCGGAGATGACCACCTTTTCTTCGAAGTTCCCGCGGGAGCCTGATTTGGACTCCGGGAGTAGAAGTATTGCACGGGAGTCGCGCTGGTACAGCAGAAGGCGCCGGAAACGAGCTCCTAGGATCTCTCCTGTGCGCAGAAGGCCCACAAACGCCAAAAGAATAGCAGCTGCGAGGTCGTCCCGGCCATTTGCCACCGCCAGGCCCGCCAGACCCCGAACCGCTAAGGCTGGGAGCGGGAACGCCCTGCACCTTCGAATAGTCTTCCGCCAATTTGCAAGGTAGAAGTTGCAGGTGCACAGGTGGCGGCGGCTGGCCGGCACGAGGCGCTTCAGGGCCGACACGAAACTGCCGCCCGGCTCTCGGGCTCGCCCTCCTGCCACAAATGGTCCAAATAGGCGCCCGCAGCACGGTCGAGGGCGTAGAGTGCGCTAGGAAGATTTTGCTCAAAAAGGCCCAAATAATCTAAAAATGTACGAATTCTAGCTCGATATCTTGATAAAGTCGCTGCCGCAACACCGGCCTCTTTCAGGGTGCCCATCCGTGAACCGCGGGCCCTCCTAGAGGCCCGCCTGGTAGTTCTCACTCCCATGGGTCCTGACGCTGCTCCACCCTCCAGCTGGCCTGGTCCGCAAAGTTCCAGCCAGAAATCGTCCACACAGCGAAAGGATAGGCATCGGCCGCTAACAAATAGCCAGCAACCTCCCTCAAGGGACCGTTCAAGCGGCGCGACGACGACCGCCCTTCACGGCCGTCGTAGCCATACTACCGAGCGGCGTCGTAGCCATACTTAGCGGCGCGGCGTTCACGGCCGTAGCAGCCATACTATCGAGCACATGCACGAAGCGCCTCGACACGCTCGAGACGTACTTCAAAGAAAACTTGACGCAGTTGACGAACGCAAGAACTTCCAAGACATTGATGTGCCAGCGCTACGCCAAGCGTAGCTGGACACCGGCTTCCACTGCCAACAAAAATTCTGGATAGGGAGCGGTTTGGCGTGAGCTTCGGAGCACCTCCGAAGCCCACAACCGGACATCTGAACCGCGATGGTCGGCCGCTCGCACCAGATCGCGGAGGTGGCCCTCCTCGCCGCCGGCTTGCATGGCAGAGAGCCAATCCATGATCTCCTGAACCATGACCTCATTCAGCTGCGCGTCGCCGAGCCGTTCGGTGGCCTCCCGGAGCTGGGCGCTGAGCCACAAGGCCTGCTGCCCCGGCTCCTGCGGGCACGACGCTTCGCCGTGCGTCCGGCATGCAGCCGCCACGACGTCCGCGTAGATGTCCCACAGCTCGTCCTCGCACACCTCGCCCTGCTGCCCCAGGCGCTCGGCAACGCGACGGTGCAGCGCAAACGAGTTGTGCATCCAATGCCTCCCCAACGCCTCCGTGAGAAATATCCCGGGTTGCTGCATCAGCCATCGCGCCCGGGGGAATCTCCAGAGCCAGCTGCTGGGTGGGACACCACGGCGAAGCCTGGGCGCACCAACCGTGCCTCCAAGGCCCGGATGGCGAGGCCGGCGAGCTCGTTCGAGGCCCGGAGGCGGCTGCGATGGTCGCCAGATGCGCCTGCGGCCCCCAGGGGCCGGCGGGAGCTCCGCAGGGGGCCGCTGCCGAGCCCTCCGGCCTGGCGCTCCAAAAGGGCGCAGATGGGCTCCAAATGGTCCCAATAGCAATGTTCACCAGGGAGTGCAAGGCGGCGGAGGCGGGCGCACTGGCCCCGGGCGCCTTCGATACCAAGATCGCCAGCAAACGGCGCGAGCACTGACACACCCCGACGGTGCACGGCCTCAGACAGAGAAGCGCCCGCGTCGCCAGAGACCTCCGCGAAGGCTGGGGTAGCCCCGAGCGCTCCGAGGCTGTCGGCGACCGCGGCTCCGCCACCATGTGGCGAAGCATCAGAGCAGCTGATGTGGGGCCCCATTTGCGCCCGCAGATTGGCCCCGGCCAGCGGCACGAGCGCGCTCAGAAGGAGCAGCTCCTCCAAGGCGCTGGCATGAACGGGCCCTTGACGGCCCGGAGAGTCGATGACTGTGAAGATGTCCTGCAAGATGGAGAACAGCGGGCGGCGGTAACCCGCGCAGAAGCACGCGAGGCCCGCCCAGTGGCGAAGCGCGGCATCCGTGGCCACCTCGGCGGCCGCAATGCCCAAGGATAAGCGTAACAAATGGCGGCCGCGCCAGCGCCTGTGGGCGCAGATGCCGGCTGCCCCGTCGAACTCCCCGCCCTGCAGGAGCGCCTGGAAAGAACCGATGAGCGACTTGGCCTTGTTGAGCGGCAGACCAAGGCAGCGGCACACCCCAACGAAACGCCGGTGCTCCGGCGACTCCTGCCCAGCCATTGCCTCGGCCAGGGCCCTAACCCGGACTCGGATGAAATCGAAAGAGTCCAAATACACGAAGGAGTAGTTCGGGCCGTTCGGGAACGCCTTGGATTTAGCCACCTCGGTAGCCAGATCGACCCCCGCCTCGCCAAAAACGAGGCGGCGTACCACCGCCTGGACGACGGCCACGGCGCCAGACCAACCCATCGGCACCGTCGTGAGCAAGACGCGGAAGGCGTCCTCTGCGCGGCGACCGAGAACGGTCCCCGAAACCGGGCGCTCATACACGAGGAAGCCGTCTCAGCTTCGAGGCATCCGCAGCAAGTTGAAGCAGCTGACGAAGTCCTCGCTGTCCACGACCGCGCTCTCATCCTCCTCGAGCACCACCAACATCGCCTGGGCAATGAATGGGAGGAAGTCGACATCGCCCTGGATTGGCCGCGTGTGCTCATTCAAAGGAGTCAATATGGATACGAAGCGTAAAAATGAACGCGGCACACCGTCGTCCACCTTCTCCTTGTCAACGCCCATGCCTCCGCTGAAAATTGGGTGGCCGGCCCGCCCTCGAACAAAAGCCGCCGGGGCAGCTTCTCGGAAGAGCCCTCGGCGCAGGCCCTCCTTGACCAATTTATCCCATTCCTCTTGACTCCCGTGTACCTTGGACCGGGTGGGCCGGAGGGGCCATTCCTTCCGCAGCAGCAGGCACTACGGATCTGACACCTGTGCAAGGAGCTCCACCCCCCCAGGCAGGCTGCGAGGTCAACGACGCCGACCTCGCCCGCGTCTGGCCACGTCGGGAAGACCAAGTCCGCAACCAAGTCGCGGCGGATGCCGGCGGCGCGGCCATCGCATTGGACGCGCGCCTGGCCCGCTTCCTGGACGACCTGCTGCACAGGGGGGGGCGGTTCGTCGTCCTCGGACAAGAACCATTCCAGCCATAGGCTCAGCCGGTCCATCGCTTTCTCCTGGACCAGCGACGCCTCGCGGGGAGGGTTCGTGAACCCCGGCTTCTGGCCCATGCGGCTGCCCGGGAAATTCAGCGCATGCCCGACGAGGCGGTGCCTGGAGGCATGTCCCTCGGACCAGCGCCCTGGACGGGAAGGGTGGCAACCACCCCTCTGCGCAAAGACCACCACGGGCAGCGGCAGCAGACTCCTCCGCCGCCTGCCCGGCTTGGCGCTGGAAGAGGAGGCCCTGACGAACTCCCCCGAGGGGGTCGGCAGGCGGCAGACAGAGCCCCAGAGCACCCGGCCCAAGGCCGGGAGTGCCAGCTCCCCAACCGACCGCGTCCGCAGGGCGCAGCGCCACTGCCGCAGGTCTTCGGCGGCCCCCGCGCTGCTGGGCTCGCCGGCCAGGGCGCCGAGGCAGGTGGCCTCGGCTAGCCCAAAGGCGGGCCTCCCCTCTCGGGCCTGTCCCTGTTCTTGCCCTTGCCCTTGTCCTTGTCCTTGCCTTTGCCGGAGCCCTTGTCGTGGCTCGGCTGAATCCAGGCCGGGCGCTGCCGGAGCCGCTGCTCGAGCTGCTGCTCCGTCGCTAGCATCCGGTCCTCGTCGCGGTCCATCAGCGCGATCGAGTCCGGCGCGATGAGTTCGCACCAGATGGCCCGATCCAAATGGCCGTCCACCAGCGCCCTCTCGAGCGCCTTCAGCCGCTGTGCCAGGAGGTCCGCGCACTCCCCGTACTTCCGCTGCGCGAGCAAGTCCAGGGCGCGACAGACCGTCCTCGCCTCGCGAGAGTACCGCGGACCCATGGACGGGGGTTCAGGATGCTGTAGAAGCAACGCATCGCTGCTGGAACCGGGCCCTCTTCCCCCCGACAAGACAAGGCGTCCATCCTCCCAAGGAGGCGAACGGCCAAGTTGCCTGGGTTCTTGCAGGCGCGCTCCAACAGGCGGTCGTGTCCGAGCCGCCTGCGGGAGGGAGAGGGCGCGCTGTGAAAACCCGACTCGCTCCGGTCCCGGGCACCCCGGAGCGGCTCGGCGCCACCGAAAGGGCCGCGGTCGACGCGTCGGCGGCCGGAACGGCGGGAGCGGCGGGAGCGGCGGGAACGCCGGTTCCGCGAGCGGCTCTGGCTCCGCCGGCGCCTCGGGCTCGTCTCGCGGCCGCCAGGGTCCCCGCGGTGCGGGCTCCCCTCTGCTGCTGCCGGTCGTCTGGCCGGTCGCGCTCAGCCCTTTGCTCCTGGGCTCGGCGGTCAGGCGCCGCCCTCGCGGGCAGGGGCAGCTCCGCCGAGGTGCCCTCGTCGCGTGAGCCCGCCGCGCGGCCGCCCGCCGGCGGGGCGAAGGCGTCGCGCGCCGCGCCAGCCGAGCGGCGGCCCCTTGCGGACTGGCTGCGCCGGCGCTCCCGGCTGCGGCGGCGCTGCCGGCTGTGGCCGTGCCTCTCCGGCCCGTCGCGGCGCTCCTGGCTGCGGGGCTGCTCCCGGCACCGGCCCCTCTCCGGCCCGTCGCGCCGCTCGCGCCGGCCCCCGTCGCTGCCACGCCGGCCCGCGTCCCGGCCAGCCCGCTTGTCGGTGGCCCCGCGGACTGCTTCTCGGAGCTCCCGGAGGTCCTTCTGGAGGTCGTTTGGGCCGCCAGCGCCAGGCGGCTCGAAAAGCTGCCCGGCCACCGCCGGCGCTGGCTCGCCAGCGGGCCGCTTCTCCTCCTTCCCTGGAGCGCCCGCTGGCCCCGAGTGCCTCTCCAGGTGTTCCCGGAGTCCCCCTGGGCCCTTGAGCCACTTGATGGCCTCTGCCGTCATGTCCGCGCCCTCGAGCAGCCAGAACCCGTCGACGTGGACCACGTCCTTCCCCTTGAACTTGCACCTGTCGCGCGAGGTGCTGCAAAAGTGGTACTCCCCCTTCTTGTCCTTCACCTCATTCTCCATCCACCACGCATAGAAAGCATCACTCGAACACACGAACTCCGCGGAAATGGCGTCCCCGACCTTCCCGGAGCCCAGCGTGCACACGATGCCCGTGCCCTGGTCGGCGTAGGCGTCGTCGCACAAGGCAATCTCCTAATATGACTGCCCATGGATGGCCTGGTCGCCCGCGAAATCGGGATCGCGGGCCGCCCAGATCCACGGGCCTGGCATGGGCTACACTCCCGGCGCGGCAACCGCGGACGGGCGAAAAGCTAACCGTTGCCACGGGCAGCGAGCCTGAACCCAAAAGGCTACGGCAACCGCAGCCCCGCCCCTGCTCACTAAGATCGGGGTCCGTCTACGCCTCCCCCCTCACGCATAGCAGGCTAGATGCGAAGCCAATTATCGCGCATCGGCCTCTTGCTGAGAACTAAGTTGGCAATCTGTTAGTGCTGCCACAGCGTCAACAACATATATGCGAGCAGGCCTGGTGCTAGCCCAACGACCTCTGAGAAGCGTTTTCTCTAGAGACCCATGAGATAAAAAATCAGCTGTGGCACCCCCTCTTCTGAACGAGTGGAGGGTGACTTGGTGCTGGCTCAGGCCGAGGGCAGCGACAGCCTGTCGGAACAGGCGGCAAACTCGCTGCGCGGCGAGCCGAGGAGAAATTCATCGGGCGCCAACGGCGCCACATACTTCACTAGCATGCGCACCGCCGCCTGCGAACGGACGACCGCCAGCTCCGAGCGCCCCCCTCGCCGGCTGGTCTTTGTCTTCCGCAGCGCCAAGATCGCCACTCCACGCTCTCGGAAGACTCGGACGTCTCGACGCCTGAGGCGCAGCATCTCGCCTGACCTCAGGATGCACGCATATCCTGCCAGGAGCATCGCGGCGGCCCGCCCGTGCCCCCACCAGCAGAAGGCGCCAGCGATGGCGGCTGCACACAGCGGCGACAGCAGCAGGGCGCGCACGTTGGGCTCCAGCCGCAACCACGCCTTCTGAGGCTTCCAGCTCAGCTTCAGTTTGCCGCTCATCCGCGGCGTTAAAAAAGGAACGGCCGCCAAGGTGTTGTTCACCTGCAGCAGCGAGCCATTGGTGCGCCACACGTGCTCGATGTAAGCGGCAACCCCCTCATCAACCTCTTGAACGAGCCTGGGCCGCTTGCCGGTCGCCGCCCAGAACGCCGGCAGCCTGCGCTTGGCGACGACGCGTTGCTCCCGTGTGACTGCTGCAACGCGCGAGTCACCCAGCGGCCGAGCTCGCCGCCGCGCTCGCGCCTCGGCTGCCCTGCGCACCAGCACCGCGCGGTCCACGGCGGGGGCGCGTCCTGCGGCAGCCGTCGAACCAGCGACTCGGGACGTCCGCTGGGTTGTCGCCCGCGTCGATGCACGCGTACATCGGGTAGCAGCCAGCAGCGAGGAGGTAGGCTGCGCGGCCTCGCATCCAGCCCCAGTCGTCTCGCACTGCTCCTGCCCTTGGCCAGGACACTAGCGGCCACCTGCGAGTCAAGCAAGTGGAGGTATATTGATCAAAACCTGGTCGCAGTCCGCGACCTCCACTTGACGGCGTTGACCGCGGCTCCGACCTCCAGCTCATTAATGTGCCCGTCCTCGCGCCAGGGGTAGCCGCGCCCAATCGACCACGTCCACAAACTGGCCTGCAGCCCCGATCTAGGCCACGCCTTAGCTCGAAAAGGGGCCTGCAAGTCGAGCCGCACGTCCGTCCCTCCTCGGCTAGCAATGCGCATGTTCTTACGCACCAGCTGCTGCTCAAGGTCCTGGTCCTGTATCTCGGTCGCTTTGAAATCGGGCGCGCGGCCCAAAGCTTCCGGGGCTATCCCCGTCTGCAAGCAAGGCACGATAGGCGGAGCACCTTGTTTCGCCTTTCGAGCCAAGAACTGTGCGAGGATCTAGGACACGACTTGAACGGAGAATGAGTTACCGATGAGCGACGACCTGATGATCTCTGTTTCAAGGCTCGGAACGGACTCCTTCACGGCCGCGCGTGTGCACCCGCGGTCGAAGCCCATCAAAGTCTCGCGCTCACCAGCTGAGGGAATCCGCCAGGCAGCACGACCGGTGTTCCAGAGCAGGTCCTCGTCCTCGAAAATGTACACCTGTGAGACGCAGCTAGCCTCCGTCCACCTCGCAATCGCGGCCTCTGACGCGCTCTTGATCCCGACCACCGGGGCTGGAGGTGACTTCCTTTTCTGCAGCTTCGCGAAGGTGGGCAGCGCATGCTCGGGCTCGAGCAGGCCCCAGCCGCCCTCAGCCCAGGCAGGAAAGTCAGACGGCGACACGCGAAGCTTGACCTTGAGGCACTTCTCCTCGTCAGTGATGTCGATCACCCCAGCACGCGCCTGCAAAGCCCACAATAGCCAGCAACGCCGAGGCCTCCTCACCAGGCCCACGCCCATCGCCTCGATTCTGTACGGCTTGACTCCCAGCTGCTGTGAGAACACTGCCAGGTCCCCCGGGCGCATCCCTGCGACGTTCTCCACAAGCCAGCGCGCGCGCGCTTGATCCCGAACGCCTGCTCTATCGCCTTGAAGGCCCACGGCAGCCCGAAGAACAGCCCGCTCTTGCTGCCGGAGAGCCCCTGCCCCGCGGCGTTCAGCCCGCTCGGGTCGGTGCACGGGGACCCCGCCGCGATGACGGCGAGGGGGGCCACCTCGCTCGCCACGCGACCCAGCTGAGCCCAGGCCTCTGACGTGACCTTGGTGATGTCGCCAAGCTCGATCACTCCTGGCCACCTCTGCCGCACGCAACGCTTCGCCGCCTTGTCAATCTCCGACGACACGTACATGACAACGCGGCACGGGCACCTCGACAAAGCCACCATGGAGGCCCCAACCCCTCCGAAGAGGTCAAAGAGCACGACGGTCGGCAGGGTAGCGCCGTCCTGCAGCAGCGCCCGCGGCATCCGGGAGCTCATGGCGCCGCGCGGCGTGAAGGCCAAGCCTTCCTCCCCGACTGGTTGGGCAGCAGTCTGGGCACCGTGCTGGGCGAGGCCCGTCGCGTAGCACAAGCCGCCGCCCTCCTCGCTCGCGTCGGTGGCCAGCACGACCGCGTCGAGCGCTGCCCGCATGTCGGCGTAGGCCATCGGCAGGAGGCTCACCGCTGAGAGCAGCTCAGCGCGCGCCTCAGCTGGCAGCTTGAACGGCTTCACGAGCGCCTTTCCCGCACTAGCGGTTGCCGCTCTGAGCCCAGGGAGGACCCAGACCTGATTGAGAGTGGCGAACAGCGGCCTCCTGAACTCGAACACCCTCGCCAGCCGCTCAAGGACCATAAGGCACGCCTTCGGGGTCACCCACGTCTGCTCCAGGAGCCACAGGGCCATCCGCCCGACGTCCAGCAAGTCCTCAATGGTGACCCCCACGCGCCCAGCGGTGCCGTCGACGAGAGACCCCATGCGGACCAAACGCCTCTGCCGGCATGCAGCCTTCTTGTCCGCCCATGGGACCCCCGCCTTGCTGTAGGCCTCTCGCTGCCTGAGCTGGTACTCTCCAATCGTGTTCTCGATCATGGTGGCAACGCTCTCGGGCACAATCTCGGGCGTGTCGAAGTCATCCAGGTAGTACTGCACCCAAGCCTGCCGCTGCTCCCGTGAGAACAGCGGGAGCGGCCGGTCACGCCTCCACTCGCTGGACTCCGCGAACCTGGCGCTGGGCGGCCCGTCTCCGATGCCCAGCCGGCGATGGAGGTGCTGGAACAGGCCGACCGCGGATAACCACCCCATCGGGATCACGGCAACGGACATGCAGGCCCACTTGAGGTCGGGCCTGCCCACTCGGGCGCCAGGCATCTGCTTCCGCACCGCCATGTAGCCTCGCCACTGCGGCGGCAGCGAGTACAAGTGGAAGGCACCTGACTGGTCATCGGACGACCACAAGAGCGCCTGCCCCTCGCCCAGGACGATGCCCGCCCACGATGCGCTGGTACGCGTTCTGGGGCACCATGTTGATGATCAGGCGCGTGACCTTCGAGAAGCCTGTCGCGGGGGTCCCCGTCTTGACGACGGCAAACGCCCCTGCAAGAACTGGTGCCCCGCCGACGCTGAAGATGGCCTCCTCCTCCTCGAATGGCTCGAAGATCCCTACTCGGACGGGGTGCTCGCACATGCAGTACCACTCCTCGTCGCTCGCTACCTGCACTGACGCCTTCGGCACCTCCGTCGGCCACTCTGAAGGGGGCTTCAGCAGGGTCGTCGGGTCGAGGAGCCACTTCTGCACGCGCGGAGCTGCAAGGTCCAGGGCGCTGACAGATCCCGCAAGCCCTGCAGCAAGCAGCCCGGGGAGGAGCTCACCTAGAACTAGCGGGCAGCCTCGCTCGACCTCCTGTCCGCTGTAGGCGAGGGCCTTCGCCTGCACGACCCTGCCCCACTCAAGCTCCTCGAGCGCGGCGAGCGGCCCCCTGCAGAAGTAGGGTGCGGCCTCGCTGATGAGGCCCAGGGCGGCCCGCTGGGCAAGGCTGGCCGCGCGTGGCCAGGGCGCGGGAGATCCGCCCTTCCGCCCCCCAGCCTCGAAGTTGAGCCCGCAGATGATGACCCACTCAAGGCCTTCGCAGCAACCCTTGTAGATCTGCTCGATATCGCGGTCGAGCGCCCTGGCGCTCCTGAACAGATTCTCCACCACCTGGAAAGACCCTTGCTCCGGCAAGGACAGCGGGAGGAGGTCCCGACGACGTGCTACCCGCGGATCTGGCTGAGCTGAACCAGAATGGCGGAGAAAGGACCCGAGCTCTCCTGGGCCCCTGCGGCAGGTGTCGACCAACTTCACGATGTACTCCAGACGTGTCCTGCAGCGGCTTGCCGCACCAGAACACCCTTCACTGCCGAGAGCCTGTGGGGCGGGTGTCGATCTCTCGGCCTCTCGCTGCTGCCCGTCTACCTCGTCTCGGCTCTCGACTGCCTCATCAGCATTGCCATCCTGACGCTGTAGGCCCTCTTCGACTCCTCCTCGCGCCTGGGGCGCTGCGCCTACAGCTCCTTGCACGACGGCTCGCCCCCGGGACGGGGCGCCACCGCCTCCTCCGCCAACATCACGCGCCGCACCGGCTCCTCGCACTCGCCCCGCACGTGGCGGACCTCGCTCGACGGCGGTGCCGTCGGCGCCGCGGCCAGCCTGGAGAGGGACTCGGGGGCGCCGCTCACTGCCGTGCGCGGGCCGCCCCCGTGGCGGCCTGCAGGAGGGGCCGCCCCCTCGGGCGACCTCTCCCGGCCGAATCCCTAGAAAGAGCTCTTCTTCAGATGCAGCCTTGCCCTGAGCTCCTCCCTCTTGAGTTCGGCGCGCGCGACCCTCCTGGCCGCAGTCTCCTCCGACCTCGAGGCAGCGCATGGCTCGGCATCCATCGGCACCAAGGCAAGCCACTGCGCCGCGTGCCAGCCCCCATCCTTGATGGCAAGGGTCCGCGCCTTGAACTCCTGCATGACCACATCCAGCGCCCACGCGGCCTGTCCCCGCCGGGCGGCCCCCGCCCCGCGAATTGCCTCCTCAGCTGCTCCAACCCGTTCTTGAGCAGCAGCGCAGGCCTCCGAGCGGCCAGCTCGACGAAGTAGTCGTGGCGCACCATCGCGCCCCGCGACTCCACGTCCATCTCGTGCTCTGAGTCGCCGACCTGCTCGCCATCCGACTCGCGGTCGCCAGACGGGGCCCTCCGCCCCGGCAACCTCTCGCACAGCTGCCGCTCGAACGAACTCCTCGCCATGCGGTCCCGCGAGGGCCCCCCCGCAGCAGCCCTCTCGGCGGCGCGCGCCGCCAGCACCGTCTGCGCGCCCTGGCTGCTGCGAGCGGCCTGGGGCCCGGCCAAGCGACCCTCGGCGCCCGGCCCCCCCCGGCGCTGCAGCAGCTCGGCCGCCCTGCCGCCGTCGGCAGACCCACGCTCCAGCCCCACCGAGGCCTCGTCCAGCGGGTCGCCCCCGCCGCGCCCCCCGCTCCTCGAACGAGGCTGCTCGTCCTCTCGCGGGGCGCGGCGACCGCGAGGCGTCGGCAGGGCGGCAAGAGCACGTCCTGCGCCCAGCGGGCCAGGCAGCGGCAGCAGCTCCCGCGCGCGGCGAGGCCCGGCAGGCGGCCTCGGCTGCTCCTCGAGGACGTGCGAAACCTCCTCGCTGCCTTCTTCGTCGTCGGTCGGCCCGATCTCTGCGCGCGGGCTCAAGACTGGCAGCGCCCTCCGCCGCGCAGGCTTGGGTACCGCAGGCGCCGCCGTGGCCGGCCGCCCGGCAGGCCGCTGGCCGCTCTCCTCCGCGCCGCTGGCCCCAGGAAGCTGTTCGCAGCCCCAGCTTCGCAACAGCTCGAGCGCCTCCTCCTCCTCGCTGATCGGCCGGATCAGGCTGACGTGCTCGACCGCCCACCCTGCAGGCCCCGTCGCCCGACAAGCCATCGGCTGCACGGTGCATACGTGCAGCAGGGCGTCCTCGGGCCGAGCTCCGTTCTCCCCGCGAGCCCGCGCGCACCACTCGAAGCACGCGTCTGGGGTTCCCAAGCTCTCGAACTCGAAGAGGAGGCCTTCCTGGTCGAGCGTCGACCCCCCAACGACACGGGCGATCTCGGAGCCCTGCGAAGCCCAGCTGGCGCCCAGCACCCCGACCTGCACGAGGTCGCCTGCCGCGAGCTCCAGCGCCTGCAGGGCCTCCGGCGCGAGCTCCGAGTTGACCCATAGCCCAGGCCGCGCCATGCTCACGCCGCAGCCCGTCCGCCGAGCACGCGCCCGGCAGCCGCGGCCTGCTGGTGCCCGGGGGGGGCGCCGAAGGGGCTCCAGCAGGGGAACGGGGTTCCAAGGCTCAAACTCCTGAAAGCGGGCCCTGAGGGAGCACTTGACTGAAAGTGCGGGCGGACAGCCCCCCCAGGGCCCTCGGACACAAGATGACTATGGAGTCCGCGGACGGCTGGCCGTTTATTCGGGCGTTTCCAGGGGCATGAACCACTCGGAGAGAACACGTATATATAAATAAATAAATAGATAAATACCCGAATGCGCGCGACCACCGTACCCGCGCTCGTCTTACAACCGCCGCGAAAATCTTGAAAAGGATGGGCTGTCATGAAGGGTTCTACGGCGCGCCCACCGTCGTCGTGCAACCGCCGCGCAAAAAGTTTACAGCGTTGTGCTGCCCTAAAGGGTTGAACGGTACGAGCCAAACAAATCGGCAACGAAATCTTTGATCTGACGGTCACCCCAGTTCCGCGGCGACTGCCTGGACTGATTAGAAGACAACTGTCTGAGAACCCTCAATCGTGCCAAAACGCCGTGCCTGGGTGTTACTGCGCGGATCCATATGTTTGTTGTGTCCTGAAAAACAAAGCCGTGTCAGAGCAATGTGTCCTTACAACCCTACGCTGGGATTTAGACCATACAGATCCTTGAAAAGGTTGCGAACTTTTGAATCGAACGTGCGCGGCACGTAGGCGGAACCGCATTTTGGCAAAGAGCCGCCCTCTATCCCTGAAGTTGTTGTGAACTTTGAAGACGAATGTGCAAGGCACGCAAGCGGTAACCACATGTTGAAAAGCCACCTGCTCCCCATCCGTGAAACTGATGTACCTCTTTAACGCGACTGTGCGCGGCGCTCAAGCGATAACCACAATTTGAAAACGAGCTGCCCTCCAATACGATACGGTTGAACACTTTGAGACAGACGTGCGCGGACCTGAAACGAGATGCACACTTCGAAAATGGCCCGCCCCCCATCCGTGAAGCTGCTGCAAAGCTCGAGCTCCAGGGACACGAGAGGTGAGGAGGCATCAGGCGAAATGCCCGGGCGCCCCCTACCGGCAGGTCCGGAGGTGCGGCAGGATCGTAAAGTGACGATCGGCGCCAGCTCGTGCTCACTGGCCCCACGGAGTGTCGCTGCGGAGCGACTGGGCTCGGCTGACTCGGCAGCGCAGTCGAAGTTCGCTCGGCTACGCTGGGCGCGCCAGCTGCTCTGGCGAACTACGCAGCGCGGACCCCCGAGGACCGCAATGCAGTCAGGCAGTTCATGGACCCCAGAGGACCGAATGTGTCTGTTGCGTGTTTTGCTTGCGCGGCAGACTGGGTGCAAGGACCCGAGGGCAGAGTGGCACTACAACGCGCAGAATAGAACATTGCTGGATCGTTAGGTCAACGACTGTAAATAATGCTTCCCGCGCGGGCGACCCACCAGTAACTCCAGATCAAAGACCATGCGATCTAGTGGGTCGCGGAGCTGCAGCACGAAAAACGTCTGCTGCGGCAGGGCTTGGGCAGCGAGGGCTTTACGCGCGGACGGCGTCAACGCCATGTAGGAGGGCTTGTTGTCGAAGACGAACTCCCCCGCTGACTGACATTTGAACGCGCCCTTGCGCATTGCCGCCGCGCAGGCCATTCGGAACGCCTCCACGCCGCCAGCGCGAATTCTCGCAAGGGATCCATTCCCAGGGACCCCTGTGCGTTCAGTAGGCGAGGTGCAGATAGTTCTCAAATGCGGGTGGGTGAACAAGACATTTCTCACGAAAGTAGTTCCGCCCTTTTGCGTCCCGATCATGATGAATTTCGGCAGCGCGGTCAAGTCAAAATCTACGGCGGACCCCGGCAGGTGGGTCGGCGCTGGTCGACCGAAGGCCGCCTCCGCTCGCGCACACCTCTTGCGCTTGCGTGTCCTGCTGAACCACGCTCTCTGTCAGCCTTCGCCAAGCCAGGCGCGCTGTCACCCTGCTGAGCCATCATCTCTGCCAGCCCTCCTAGCAGCGCCCACCCCCCCACTCGCGCAGATCCGCAGCATCCGCAGCCGCGCCGCCAACGGCCCACAGAGGACTCCACAGTACAGCAGCCTCGCCAGCAGAGCGCGACATTGCGGAGCTTCGTTGGCCATAGCATGCTGCAAACTCAGAGAGCGATTCGCGTTCCATGATTCAAAATGGCTATGGACCCCAACAGAGCTTCAGAGTTGCCCATTCGGATCTGCACAGCGGGTGAGGACGGCACAAGACAACGCCAATACGCCCCAAGACGACGTCAAGACGGGCCAAAGTGGCCCCGATAACCGCCCAGATCAGCCAGAACGGGCCCCAATAGAGCCAGAGGGCCTCACCTCAATATACGTACGTAACGCACGAGGGCCTCCAGAGAGGCCCAACATCACATAAGATAGTTTTACAACTTGCTAAACGGACCTCGAGACACACCAAGCCAAAGAAGATCAAGATGCGCCAAGCGGGCGCAAGGAGCCCCAAACTAATTCCAAGAGAGCCCCAGGATGGCTCAAGAGAGTCTCCAGAGATGCCCAGGACGGCCGAAGAGAGCACTCTCCAGGCATGGAGGGGACTGGAGAGGGGATGGGGTATCGGGGGCGCGACAACATGGATTAGCGATCCATGGGCTTGGCGCGCGGTCGCCGAATCCATGGATCGGGGAAGGTGCCCTCCTCAAAATGCGGCCAGTGCCGCCTCGTTCGGCGGCAGAAATCCGCGAGTTCCCATGGAAACGGGACCCGTCGCTAATCCACGCCGCCCAGGCCGTTGTCGATTGGGTACTTACATGGGACCCACGGGCCCAGGATCCATACCGTGCAAGATAGAACTCGCTCCACAGGATGCGACACGCACCTCCACGACCTCGGAAATGATTGACTCGGGCTTTACACCGCATTGGCGAATCACTTCAACTACCCCTTCGCAATCAAGGTCGGAAGGCCCCTACACAACTGGTGCGTGGTCAAGGAAGAACCAGAATGGGGCGTCGTCCCGCCCACTGACCACGTCGACACCATGCGCGCACTCAGGGGCATCCGTCAGCCCATTTGGGGGCCAACAGGCTGCGAGGACTAGGCTGTCCTGTTCCTGCAACAGTTTCAGTTCCCCAGTAATGTGTATAGATGTTATCCTGTTCTTTCTATTCCCCAACCATCCTGTGGCGTTGGGTCCTCGTTTTGAAGAGACAGCGCCCCGCGTCTCACCTCCCGCTGCCCTCCTCCCTTCTCCCATCATCGTCATCATCATCATCATCATCATCATCATCATCGTCGTCACCATCACCACTAGCATCATCATCGTCATCATCATCGGCATGGCCATTAGTTTCCAACCATCCTGTGGTGTTCGCATGGCGGCCCCGCCGCATTCTGGCGCACCCCTCACATGGCTCGTGGCCCCATAGGGAGCTCCACCGAAGGCCCCAGTGGCTGCGTTCGCATGGCGGCCCCGCCCCATTCTGGCGCACCCCTCACACGGTTCGTGGCCCCATAGGGAGCTCCACCGAAGGCCCCAGTGGCTGCGTTCGCATGGCGGCCCCGCCCCATTCTGGCGCACCCCTCACACGGTTCGTGGCCCCAAAGGGAGCCCCACCGAAGGCCCTAGTGGCAGCGTTCGCATGGCGGCCCCGCCCCATTTCGGCACACCCCTCACGAGGATCGTGGCCCCATAGGGAGCTCCACCGAAGGCCCTAGTGGCAGCGTTCGCATGGCGGCCCCGCCCCAATTTGGCGCACCCCTCACGATCGTGGCCCCATACGGAGCTCCACCGAAGGCCCCAGTGGCAGCGTTCGCATGGCGGCCCCCCATTTCGGCACACCCCTCACGAGGATCGTGGCCCCATAGGGAGCTCCACCGAAGGCCCCAGTGGCAGCGTTCGCATGGCGGCCCCGCCCCAATTTGGCGCACCCCTCACGAGGATCGTGGCCCCATAGGGAGCTCCACCGAAGGCCCCAGTGGCAGCGTTCGCACGGCGGCCCCGCTCCATTTTGGCGCACCCCTCACGAGGATCGTGGCCCCAGAGGGAGCTCCACCGAAGGCCCCAGTGGCAGCGTTCGCACGGTGGCCCCGCCCCAATTTGGCGCACCCCTCACGAGGATCGTGGCCCCATACGGAGCTCCACCGAAGGCCCCAGTGGCAGCGTTCGCATGGTGGCCCCGCCCCATGTTTGCGCACCCCTCACGAGGATCGTGGCCCCATAGGGAGCTCCACCGAAGGCCCCAGTGGCAGCGTTCGCATGGCGGCCTCGGGCCATTTCGGCACACCCCTCACGAGGATCGTGGCCCCATAGGGAGCTCCACCGGAGGCCCCAGTGGCAGCGTTCGCATTGCGGCCTCGGGCCATTTCGGCACACCCCTCACGAGGATCGTGGCCCCAGAGGGAGCTCCGCCGAAGGCCCCAGTGGCAGGGTACGCACGGCAGCCTCGGGCCACTGCGGCACATCCCTCACGAAGATCGTGGCCCCATAGTTGTGCTGCTTCAACAACCGCGCTTGGGCGTCGTACTCCGCCTTGTCGACGTGCAACGCCACCTCCTCCCTCATGGCTATCAAGGCCCTCTCCTGCTTCTGCTCCTCGGTGAGAGGGACGCCGTCCTTGTCGTCGTCGGCGCCCGCGAAGACGGCCACGAACATGTCCCTGAGCATGTCGGGCTCCGGCGGGAAGCCGTGGTCACATAGGGAGCGCGGGCGAAGATGGAATTCACAATTGCGGCATTCACAACTGCATATGGTTGGGTCCTTCGCCAGGCTAATGTTTTAATAATTCCCCAATTCGGCTTGCCTAAGGGCTTCTTACTTGGTTAAAGGTTCGTTCCTCGGGGGCTTATTGTGCCCGTTCCTTGAAGGTTCACCGGGTGCCTCGTGCCAAGTAATGCCAAGCAATGCCAAGCCATGCCAAACAATGCCAAGCACTGCGCCCATGTAATAGGCAGCTCCCCCCAAATTGGAATCGCGCTGGGTTCATTGAAATCCGCACGAGGAGGGGTAGAACCGTTCGGTCTCTCCTCCCGAAGTCACGTCCTCACAATTTGTGGAAATGCCCTGGGGCACGTGGAATACAGCAGACTTCTGCCCCCCAGGCCACAACCCCTGGGAAATTCACGCCTGACTCGCGCCCCCGACCGAGGCAACAATCATTAGAACATTGCGCAAGATTGGCGTTCCCGAAGTCACAAATCCTTACAGACAAAAACCCGAATCAGGACGCGCGACTTTGCTCAGGGTACCCTTGCGTCCTTGCTCTTCCTTGCTCTTACGTCCTTGAGGCGCTCGTTGCCCGCCGCCCCTCAAAACCCAACTTCGGCTTCCCAGGGCCTCGCGCCCTTACCGCGCGCCCTTATCAGGGTTTTTGACTGCACTGGCGCTCCCGAAGCCACAAATCCTTAAGAACACTGCGGGCGCCCTGTTCTGCCTCGTCGTCGCCGCCCCGCCGACGCCCCGTGCTGGGCTGGCGTGCCGCCCCGTACTGGGTCGGCGTGCCGCCCCGGCCGGCCTGTCGCCGCCTCGTCGCCGCCCGTCGCCGCCTCGCCGCCGCCTCGCCGTCGCCGCCCCGCCGTCGATTCTGTCTGTGCGAGCCTTGTAGATTCTCCTCTCTAGATCGAAGGAACATAGACTCAACGTCCCTCCGGGGGTTTACCCCTTTTCCTCGGGGCACTGCAATGCACACCTGCTCCTGCCCCATCGTCTTCTGTTTTCTACTACATAAACTCGTACAACTTCAAGGGGTTCTCTGATCGCCCCCCTCACTCCTGTCACATAATACTACGCGCGCGATCGTTTATCAAAAACTGTGGTTTCCAGGAACCCTTGGCAACGCTTTTTTGTTTTGGAACAAAACCGCGCGCGCTCGCCGTCGCGCTGCATGACGAAATCCTCCAAACCCAGGTGTCCGTATGGATTTCAAAATCGTGGTTCACGAAATATGTCAACAACAAACCGGTGGTCTCCCGACAGTATTATGATGTTTCATATTCTTCTTCTTCTTCTCCACGCTTCTTCTCCTTCGTCCTCAAAAAGAAAAAGCTGCGCGCGGATTTTTCTTGAATTTGAACGAAAACCATAGGCGTGAAACATGTTCGTCGGATGAGACCACGCGGGCCTCGCGCGCGCGTCAAAATCATTCCAACGCCCTTGCGAGCTTGCTGGGGAGACGCGATCCTTGTCAAATATTACCACGCGGGCCACTCGCGCGCGCCGGACGCGCGCGCAGGCCGAAATCGCCCCAAAACTTCAAGTCGCGACACCAGAACATAATCATCGTCATCGGCGTGACCACCATCGGCGCAATCATTGGCCTTGCCATCGTCATCGTCATCATTGTCATCATCGTCACCGTCATCGCTACCATCACCATCATTGCGCCACCGTTGTCGACGTCACCATGATGCCGCGCCCGCCCGGTTCACCGACCCGCACTCATCGGTCAGCGCCACCGCGGCCGCGTCGGCTGCGCCAAACTAGCTGATCGCACGGCCGCAGCGATGCGCCGTGCCAAGCAGCCACCGCAATCGCCGCAGCGTGGGTTTTGCAAACCAAGTTGCGGGTGGGAGCGCGGGGTGATTGCGCGAGCGGTGGAACTTGCTACTACAATTTCTACCAAGTACACTGCGCCACATAGGTTACGCCACATAGATCCTCCTTTCTTTATACATATACACATATAGTCAACGATAGACATACACTCAGGTATACATGTACTAGAACCATCGCGCGCGCTTCGCGCGAGCTCAAGTTCTAGCTGGGGTCATGATCACGGTCATCAGTATAATCCTCATCATTGTCCACATCCTCCAACTCCTCCTCCTCCTCCTCCTCCTCCTCCTCCTCCTCCTCCTCCTCCTGCTCCTGCTCCTCCTCCTGCTCCTGCTCCTGCTCCTGCTCCTGCTCCTCCTCCTCCTCCTCCTCCTCCTCCTACTCCTCCTCCTCCTCCTCCTCCTGCCTCCTCCTCCTCCTGCTCCTGCTCCTCCTCCTCCCTCCTCCTCCTCCTCCTCCTCCTCCTCCTCCTCCTCCTCCTCCTCCTCCCTCCTCCTCCTCCCGCTCCTCCTCCCCCTCCTCTCCCACCTCCCCCTCCTCCTCCTCTCCTCAACCTCCTCCTCTGCTCCTCCTCATCCTCCATCCTCCACCTCCTCCTTCTCCTCCGCCTTCTCCTCCTACCTCCTCCTCCTCCTCCTCCTCTTCCTCCTCTCCTCCTCCTCCTCCTCCTCCTCCTCCTCCTGCTCCTCCTCCTCCTCCTCCTCCTCCTCCTCCTCCTCCTCCTCCTCCTCCTCCTCCTCCCCTTGCGGGCTCTCTTGGGCCGTCGTGTAGCTCTTCTGTGCCGCTTGAAGCTCTCTTCAGCCCATCTTGGAACCCTCTTTGGGGCCTCTTGGACCGTCCGGGGCCCGTTTTGGTAACCTCTTGGGCCGTCGCGACCGCTGGTAGAACTGAAAAGCGAAGCTCCCAGAAATATACGTTCTTCTTCCATCGGAAATGCTTGATGTTTGCCTTTGGAGGGCCTTCTCAGCGGCCTCTTGGACAGCCGTGGGGGGGGCGTTTGGGGCCTTTTGTGGCCCGTCTGGGAGCCCACTTCGGCTGTCCCAAGCCCCTCTTGGCATGTCATGGGTAGCTGAGCCGTCTTGGGGCCCTCATGGAGCCCTCTCCGACCATGTAGGGATCCTCCGGTGGCTCCGTCGGGCCTGGAGGTGGACGAGAACGAGGACGAGAAGGAGGATGGAGGGAGGGAGGATGGAGGGAGGATGAGGATGAGGATGAGGATGAGGATGAGGATGAGGATGAGGACGAGGACGAGGACGAGGACGAGGACGAGGATGAGGATGAGGATGAGGATGAGGATGAGGATGAGGATGAGGATGAGGATGAGGATGAGGATGAGGATGAGGATGAGGACGAAGATGCGGATGACTGGACAAGGAGCCGCGGCTCCTCCCCACCCGGGACATGCGACGTCCTGACCTTTTCAACACTGGGCCCCCCACAGTTCCAACCCCTTCCCCAGGGCCGGTCTCTCGTCCCCACTCGTTCTCCGACGGCCCTGGGGCCTGGCGAGGGCCCCCCTATGGGGCCAGACAGCGCTCCGAAGATCTCCCGCCGTGGATCTCTCCGGGGCCGCGAGCACGCCCGCGGCTCCCCCGCCCCGCAGGAGAGCTCCTCAGCTGCTCCTCCCGCAGCTGCTGCGCCAGCTGCCCCGCGGACGCCGCGGCCTGCAGCTCCAGGCGCTGGCACTCCGCCTGGGGCGGCCCGCCGCTCGGGGGCGCGGCGCGGGAGAGCGCCGCCGGCACGGGGCCGGCAGCTGGTCGGCTGCCACCCGGAGGAGTGGGCCACCCGGGCTCCCACCATGAACCGAGTCGAGCAGGAAGGAGATCGACTGCAGGATGGAATTACCCCGATACGGATGGTCCCGCCAAATCTTTCGTGAACGCATGTGTAATATACATATATATACATACATATAACACAACAAGCAACAGTACTCCGTACGTATACGGAACATGATGCGTACTTGTCCGGAGATTGCGCGAAAGAGCAATCGGGGGGTTATCAATCATGCGATTCGCAGATCAAGTTGGTCCTGGTTCTGGAACAATGCCGCGCCTGCCCCCATAACGGTCTGTCTGGTCAAGGTGTACCGGACAGATAGAAACTACCCGTCAGTCAAAATCCGCCGATCTGGCGTGCCAGGGAAGAAGGGTGCGGGCTGCCCCCATTCAGGCTTGGAGGGTGTTTGGGATGTGCCGGGGTGGCTCTGCCGGGGGAGGGGGGACTGCCCCCATTCAGGTTTGGAGGGGGGGGGGCCTGCCGCCATTCAGGTTTGGAGGGGGGCGGGGACCATTCAGGGTTGGAGGGTTGGAAGGGGGGGGGGGGGGGGGGGGGGCGGTGGGGGCCGGGATGGCTCTGCCGGGGGAGGCGGGGGGGGCTGCCCCGATTCAGGTTTGGAGGGAATTTGGAGGGGGCCAGGGTGGCTTTGCCAGGGAAATGGGAGGGGGGGGGGGGGGGGGGGGGGGGGGGGGCGCTGCCCCCATCCAGGTGTGGAGGGGGCGGGGGGGTTGCCGCCATTCAGGCTTGGAGGAAGGGGAGGGCCATTCGGGTTGGGAGGGGGGCAGGAGGCTGCCGCCATTCAGGTTCGAGGGGGGGGGGGGGGGGGGCGCCGTTCAGGCTTGGGAGGGGGGGGAGGGTGCCGCAAGTCGGGTTAAGGCGGGGGAGGAGGAGGAGGGGGGCTGCCGGCATTCCGGCTCTGAAGGGGCGAGCCGTTCCAATGTATGCCAAAAGCCTCCGAGATCGAGCGTGGCCCCCCATCGGGGATGGACAGACCCCCCTTTAGTAAAACACGGTTTCGTGAAAACGACCTGAGGCCCAAACCTGGCGGGCGCAAGCCTGGAAAATAACGGCCACGGCGCCATCTCGAGAACCGAAAACGGACAATTCACTAATCGACGGGTCACTGTTGGGGGTTCTGTCCACACCCGACCCCAAACCCCCTCGCGTCGCGGAAAA
Source organism: Prorocentrum cordatum (assembly GCA_963575745.1). Lineage (NCBI taxonomy): Eukaryota > Dinophyceae > Prorocentrales > Prorocentraceae > Prorocentrum > Prorocentrum cordatum. The sequence continues at coordinate 45,966 of CAUYUJ010001180.1, forward strand.
AAAACTGATGTTCGCAGCGCAGGCGGGCGCGAGCGCGACTGCAGAGCTGGCGAGCCGCGCTGGGCACCGGGCGCACGGGAGTGAGCGGACGAGAAGAGGCGGGCGGGGAGGAAAGGGGAGAGGGGCAAGAGACCCCGGAGAGAGTGGGAGGCCCTTAAAATATACACCCCCACCACCACCTCCCCCCCCCCTCCCTCTCGCTGGAAAGAGGAGAGAGGAGGAATCGACGTGGTGGCGGTGTATATTCTTTGGGCCCCCATCTCGAGAGGGCGCGCACCGGCGGCCTCGAGCCCCCGAAACTGGCGCAAGCCAGTCGCCCCCCCCCCCCAAAAAAAAACGACGTACGGGCTTGTGTCTTCGGCCTCACCCGTCGCCGGGCCGGAGTGGCCTGTGGTGCGCGGCTTCCAGGGGCCGCTGGGGGCTAGGTGCAAGAGACCAGGCCAACGGTTGGGCCACCCTCGTGGAAGGCCGACCAGGCCAACCTGAAAGATTGCAGCCGCGACGATGTCATCCAGAAAAACGTTCTTACGGGCGAATTCGTCCGAATGAAATTGTCCAGATAAGCTCTTCTGGATGAACTTGTCTGCGGATGATCTCGACTCAGAATGAACTCGTCTTCGGATAACCTCGTCCTCGGATGAGCTCGTCCAGGAGAAATTGCCCGGACTAACTCGTCTGGCTAAACCCGTCTCGGATGAAATCGCCCAGATGAAACGGCTTCGGATGAAACGGTAGGCGCTTTCCAGTGGGCCAGCACCAAACCCAGACCCCCGAAATCAGATCGTTTTCATAACGCCGACCCCCAAAGGTCTCGACCCAGTCCCTGGGACCGGCTTCTCATCCTCTGTAACTCCTCGACGGCCCCGAGGTCGGGCAAGGGCCCCCAGAGGCCGGAAACAGCGAGAAACCTCCCGACGGGATTGCTTCGGGATTCGATGGGATCTGGGCATCCCCCCCCAATCGGAGCTGAATCGGAGCCCGATCGGCGCCCAATCGACGCTCATCAGCACTAAATTGGCGCTATCTCATCGGTTACCAGACGCCGATCGACGCTAACGCATCCCAAAGATGGAATTGCGAGGGTACACGAGGCTGCCATGATTTGCGACCGAACCTCCATCCATGTTCTGGCTTCCTCGACCTGGGCACGGGAAGGCCACGGCAGCCGAGAGCCACGCGCGGCGCGACTCCGCGGCGGCCAATGCGCGCTCGGGGCCCGGCCCCGCGCGCCGCCCCAGATGCTCCGCGCACCAGAGGAGGAGGAGGAGGAGGAGGAGGAGGAGGAGGAGAAGGAGGAGGAAGAGGAGGAGGTGGAGGAGGAGGAGGAGGAGGAGGAGGAGGAGGAGGAGGAGGAGGAGGGGGGGCGGACGAGGGGGAAGAGGCTGGCTGTTTGGTATCCCATCCTAAAGGGATGCTCGGCCCCCCGGGCCCTCCACGGGCCCGAGGACCGGCAAGCAACGGCTCGCGACAGAGAAAAACGGCCCCGGGAAAGTCGTCCAGGCCCAAGGGAAGCGCGGGGAGCCTCCGAGGAGGCA
>CAUYUJ010001180.1:52500-104123 GCA_963575745.1 Prorocentrum cordatum
GAGTTATCCTGATCCGATTCTGTCCCGATCTTCGCGTCGTTTTATCCCAGTCCATGGGGCGATCGACCTCCCTGGCCGAAGGCCGAATATCAGACACCGGCGCGCGCGGCGGCCTCTCGGCGTGCAGGGTGGCCGGCCAGCCATCGGGCGCGGCCGCCGCGAACGACAGTCAGCATCGCTGGCAGCGTCGCGATGCATGCTGACTACCTACCAGACCACCCCAACCCAACCCGAAGACCCGAATTTCGGGTTGGGGGGGGTACGGGTTCCATATGTGTTTTCACGATGTTCCCCGACCCCCCCCACTGGAAATGGAGGTCAATTTGAGGCCTTCGGGTTGGGTTGGGGTGGCTTGGTGGGTGGTGACATGCGGTGCCCCGGGTGCATTGCTTGCGCGGCCGCCGCGGCGAAAGTCATTTAGACCCGCAGCGGCACCGCGCTGCGGCACGCCGCATGTGTCGAGAAGCATAGTTTCGACATCCCCCGAGGAGGAGTATCCGCCACCGCGCTCGGAGCTGCTAGTGCGCGTCGGGCCTCCAATGTTTTCCCTGTCCTCCTGTGTTGGGTACTCGTCTTGAACACTGCTCTGCTCCGCTTGTTTGTGTCCTTCCTTCCGCCTTGTCCCCTCTCCTCGATACCTGTTCGTTTCCGCTTTCTCTTCTTCGCTCATTTCTTGTTTTCCACCCCTCGCCCCCTCTGGGTGCCAAGAGAAGCTAAGTCCAGACGGAATAATGAGTCCAGACTGAGGCCGAGAACTCCGCGCGGACTTTTTCCGTATGGACTAAGCCTCCTATAAGAAGAGGCTAAATCCAGACGGAATGAATCAACCACGACGGAGACCACGAACCCCGTACGGACAAAACCCGCATGGGCTGAGCATCCTCCAGGCACGCAACTTTCGCATGTATGCTGTGTTCGTGGGGTGTGCATCAGCATGCGGTGGCACGTGGATCCAAACGAGATCTCACGACGCTTGGGCGTTGCGAATCCGTTGGGGGGGGGTCCAAGAATGTGATTGTTTGAAGGCGCCCAGGGACACACAAACAAATATACACAAACCCAATGTTCCCCATGTGTTCTTCATGGGCTTCCATCGTCCCCTCCACTTCCCATATTACCTAACAGCTTTTGCTGATAGGTTTCTAGTGGGGTCAAAAGAGAGCAGCAGATGACTCCACAGGGGGGTCGGGGCGGCATCCGGGGAGCTGTGTCCGAACTCGTGTCCGAATGCGCTTTTCGCAAACAGTCATACACTTCGTGCTCTTCGACCTCCCAGAACTCCATTCCCGGGCCACATTCTGAATGCCCGGAGCCAACTGTAGGCCACTTCGTGCTCTTCGACTTCCCAGAACTCCATTCCCGGGCCACATTTTGAATGCCCGGAGCCAACTGTAGGCCACTTCGTGCTCTTCGACTTCCCAGAACTCCATTCCCGGGCCACATTTTGGATGCCCGGAGCCAACTGTAGGCCACTTCGTGGTCTTCGAGTTCCCAGAACTCCATTCCCGGGCCACATTTTGGATGCCCGGAGCCAACTGTAGGCCACTTCGTGGTCTTCGAGTTCCCAGAACTCCATTCCCGGGCATGATTTTGAATGCCCGGAGCCAACTGTAGGCCACTTCGTGTTCTTCGAGTTCCCAGAACTCCATTCAGGCCTGAGGCTGAGGCAGGCTGATGCTGAGGCTGATGAGGCTGAGGCTGCTGAGGCTGAGGCTGAGGCTGCAGGCTGAGGCTGCTGAGGCTGAGGCTGAAGCAGGCTGAGGCTGAGGCTGAGGCAGGCTGAGGCTGAGGCTGGCAGGCTGAGGCTGAGGCTGAGGCTGAGGCTGATGCAGGCTGAGGCTGAGGCAGGCTGAGGCTGAGGCCGAGGCTGAAGGCAGACTGAGGCTGAGGCTGAAGGCAGGCTGAGGCTGAGGCTGAGGCAGGCTGAGGCTGAGGCTGAGGCAGGCTGAGGCTGAGGCAGGCTGAGGCTGAGGCCGAGGCTGAAGGCAGATTGAGGCTGAGGCTGAAGCAGCTGAGGCTGAGGCTGAGGCAGGCTGAGGCGGAGGCTGAGGCTGAGGCTGAGGCTGGCTGGCTGAGGCTGGCTGAGGCTGAGGCAGGCTGAGGCTGAGGCTGAGGCAGGCTGAGGCTGAGGCAGGCTGAGGCTGAGGCCGAGGCTGAAGGCAGACTGAGGCTGAGGCTGAAGCAGGAGGCTGAGGCTGAGGCTGAGGCAGGCTGAGGCTGAGGCTGAAGCAGGCTGATGCTGAGGCAGGCTGAGGCTGAGGCTGAGGCTGATGCAGGCTGAGGCTGAGGCAGGCTGAGGCTGAGGCCGAGGCTGAAGGCAGACTGAGGCTGAGGCTGAAGCAGGCTGAGGCTGAGGCTGAGGCTGAGGCTGCAGGCTGAGGCTGAGGCAGGCTGAGGCTGAGGCTGAGGCTGAGGCTGATGCAGGCTGAGGCTGAGGCAGGCTGAGGCTGAGGCCGAGGCTGAAGGCAGGCTGAGGCTGAGGCTGAGGCTGAAGGCTGAGGCTGAGGCAGGCTGAGGCAGGCTGAGGCTGAGGCAGGCTGAGGCTGAGGCTGAGGCAGGCTGAGGCTGAGGCAGGCTGAGGCTGAGGCTGAGGCAGGCTGAGGCTGAGGCTGTGACTGCGACTGCCGTTGCCACTGCGACTGTCATCGCGAATGCGACTACGACTGCGAGAACAGCAGAATTCTACAACTGGATTCTCATCTGAATCTTAAGGGGAATGCTTCCAGATATGCTCCTACACATCGCTGTTAGGTTGCTTTGCCGGGATAATTTTACCTAACAGCGAAGACTGATAGGTTTCTAGTGGTGTCAAAAGAGAGCAGCAGATGACTCCACAGGGGGGTCTGGGCGGCATCCGGGGAGCTGTGTCCGAACTCGTGTCCGAACTCGTTTTTCGCAAACAGTCACACACTTCGTGCTCTTCGACCTCCCAGAACTCCATTCCCGGGCCACATTCTGAATGCCCGGAGCCAACTGTAGGCCACTTCGTGCTCTTCGAGTTCCCAGAACTCCATTCCCGGGCCACATTTTGATGCCCGGAGCCTACTGTAGGCCACTTCGTGCTCTTCGAGTTCCCAGAACTCATTCCCGGGCCCATTTTGAATGCCCGGAGCCAACTGTAGGCCACTTCGTGCTCTTCGAGTTCCCAGAACTCCATTCCCGGGCCACATTTTGAATGCCCGGAGCCAACTGTAGGCCACTTCGTGGTCTTCGAGTTCCCAGAACTCCATTCCTGGGCATGATTTTGAATGCCCGGAGCCAACTGTAGGCCACTTCGTGCTCTTCGAGTTCCCAGAATTCCATTCCCGGGCCACATTTTGAATGCTGAGGCAGGCTGAGGCTGAGGCTGAGGCTGAGGCTGAGGCAGGCAGGCTGAGGCTGAGGCAGGCCAGGCTGAAGGCAGACTGAGGCTGAGGCTGAAGCAGGCTGAGGCTGAGGCTGAGGCAGGCAGGCTGAGGCTGAGGCAGGCTGATGCTGAGGCAGGCTGAGGCTGAGGCTGAGGCTGATGCAGGCTGAGGCTGAGGCAGGCTGAGGCTGAGGCCAAGGCTGAAGGCAGACTGAGGCTTTGGCTGAAGCAGGCTGAGGCTGAGGCTGAGGCTGAGGCAGGCTGAGGCTGAGGCTGAGGCAGGCTGATGCTGAGGCAGGCTGATGCTGAGGCAGGCTGAGGCTGAGGCTGAGGCTGATGCAGGCTGAGGCTGAGGCAGGCTGAGGCTGAGGCCGAGGCTGAAGGCAGACTGAGGCTGAGGCTGAAGCAGGCTGAGGCTGAGGCTGAGGCTGAGGCTGAGGCTGAGGCTGAGCTGAGGCAGGCTGAGGCTGAGGCTGTGACTGCGACTGCCGTTGCCACTGCGACTGTCATCGCGAATGCGACTACGACTGCGAGAACAGCAGAATTCTACAACTGGATTCTCATCCGAATCTTAAGGGGAATGCTTCCAGATATGCTCCTACACATCGCTGTTAGGTTGCTTTGCCGGGATATTTTCATATCTTATGGAAATCGACGTCTCTGTGTGTCTGTGTTTATATGGATCCTTAGTGTCACGCATTCCAAAAAGACCTTCTTTTTACCTAACAGCGAAGACTGATAGGTTTCTAGTAGGGTCAAAAGAGAGCATCATGACTCCACAGGGGGGTCCGGGCGGCATCCGGGGAGCTGGGTCCGAACTCGCTTTTCGCAAACAGTCACACACTTCGTGCTCTTCGAGCTCCCAGAACTCCATTCCCGGGCCACATTCTGAATGCCCGGAGCCAACTGTAAACCACTTCGTGCTCTTCGACTTCCCAGAACTCCATTCCCGGGCCACATTTTTGCCCGGAGCCAACTGTAGGCCATTCGAGTTCCCAGAACTCCATTCCCGGGCCACATTTTGATGCCCGGAGCCAACTGTAGGCCACTTCGTGCTCTTCGACTTCCCAGAACTCCATTCCCGGGCCACATTTTGAATGCCCGGAGCCAACTGTAGGCCACTTCGTGCTCTTGGATTCCCAGAACTCCACTCCCGGGCCACATTTTGAATGCCCGGAGCCAACTGTAGGCCACTTCGTGTCTTCGAGTTCCCAGAACTCCATTCGTGGGCATGATTTTGAATGCCCGGAGCCAACTGTAGGCCACTTCGTGTTCTTCTAGTTCCCAGAACTCCATTCCTGGGCCACATTTTGAATGCTGAGGCAGGCTGATGCTGCAGCCGAGGCAGGCTGAGGCTGAGGCAGGCTGAGGCTGAGGCCGAGGCTGAAGGCAGACTGAGGCTGAGGCTGAAGCAGACTGAGGCTGAGGCTGAGGCAGGCTGAGGCTGAGGCTGAGGCAGGCTGATGCTGAGGCAGGCTGAGGCTGAGGCTGAGGCTGATGCAGGCTGAGGCTGAGGCAGGCTGAGGCTGAGGCCGAGGCTGAAGGCAGACTGAGGCTGAGGCTGAAGCAGGCTGAGGCTGAGGCTGAGGCAGGCTGAGGCAGAGGCAGGCTGAGGCTGAGGCTGAGGCTGAGGTAGGCTGAGGCTGAGGCTGTGACTGCGACTGCCGTTGCCACTGCGACTGTCATCGCGAATGCGACTACGACTACGAGAACAGCAGAATTCTACAACTGGATTCTCATTTGAATTTTAAGGGGAATGGTTCCAGATATGTTCCTACACATCGCTGTTAGGTTGCTTTGCCAGGATATTTTTTGCGGGCGCTGCCAACTGCGCGCGGTCGACACTCTCGTAAACAATTGGTGCGGGGGGCAGCAAAGAGCGGCATCCAGCGGACGAAATCGAACCGAACCTTGCTGTTCGTGGGTGCGGCCACCAATACATATTTCGCTGTTCTTGTTGGCATATGTGGGATTCGGCTGAAATCGGCGCTACGTGGTTCCGAACGACACCTCGCGATTTCTGGCCGGCGTTAAATGCGCCAGTGTCGCGACCTCTGTGAGCTCTGAAAGGGCGGGGCGCAACCACCACTCTTGTGAGTTCCCAGGTGGGTGTACAGTAGGGGCTCGACCCCAAGAGACTTTCCACAAGAGACCAATCCCCGAAACCCCAGGACTTCCATTGATTCTTGGTGCGGGAACGTCACGCCTTCCTTCGCAAAACCATCGAAACCCAAGAAACCCAGGGCACCCTGGAGGCAAGCAGGGTGTTTCTTGGCATGGGCCTCCACTGTAAGAGTACAGGATGCGGTGCGACGCGGGATCCAGACGGCAGCTCGCCCTCCCAGTGCTGCCAGGCGCGCAGAGGTCGCCACCTTTCTGCGCCCCCAGGACGCAGGCGGTGTGGACAGCCCCTCGCCACATGACGCGGCGACGAGAACAAACGGGTCGCAGACGAGAAGACATAGCGACCTCACGCCGCGGTTCGCGCGGGCCGCCAGCGTGGCACGATGCATGAAAACGAAGGCACGGCTACGGCTACGGCTACGGCTACGGTTCCGCACTCGTGGCGCTATGAAGGCGCGGCGGAGGGGGCACCGAGGCGCCTTCTCAAAACAATGTGAAATGCTGCATGGGAGGAAGAGGAGGAGGAGGAGGAGGAGGAGGAGGAGGAGGTGGAGGGGAGGACCTGCAGTATCACTGCTGAACGTACGTGTCCTGGAAGTCGTCCCACAATGGCGTGGTAGCGACACGGGGCCAATCCACATGCCCACAACAGTCCATGACCAATTTACGCAAATCATCTGTCCGTCGAGTTGTTTGGCGCCCAGATCGTTTATGAGGTGATCCTTCTGGGTCGTTGTCGGGTTTCCACCCGGGCACTTTCCATTGCCAATTCCCAGTTGGTCCACAGACAACTTGTCGTGCCCATTGGTATTTCCGTCTCCGTTGTATCACTGTCCAATCTTCGATATTGAGGTGTTGCATCCGCAAGCGTGCCTCGGTGGCCGCACGTTTGATCCAATATACCCAAGGTTCCAGAACGTCTTCTGTATCTTCAAAAATCAAATTTCGTCGCAGATTCTGTCGGCGCCGTGCTCGCTGGAGTCGCTGCTGGAGCGCTAGTGCCCGCTCGAAGGAGACGAATGCACGCGGGCAGCTTCAGCGCGAGTGCACGCTTGACCCCGTTTTCTTCCGTCGCCCACCTGTCCTGTCGTGCTGTCCGAATCCCCTGTTCGCGCACGACCCAGGCTTGGACGTGCTCCCCCATGGGCCGCTCGTGTACATGGCATCGCGCCTGCGGATGCCCAGCGCCCGCGCGAAGCACTGCGGGGAAGCGGCCGCGAGGCCGACTGTCAGTCTCAAGCCGGGAGCGGTCCTGCAACGTCGACGAATCAGACAATCATTGTCGCACCATTCTCCTCCTCGCCGCACACGCCGTCATCTGTCTCCCACCTTAAAACCGAGTCCGCCTGGCTCCATCTTAGAATGGCTTCCCCCCATGTCCCGTCCGCCCGCATTGCCTCATATCCGTCCTGTGGGGCGCGTAGCGCATAGGTCGCCATGTAGTTGTCACGAAGGATGGCGTGCCCTGCCAAATGTTGATTCGTTTGGGACGGGCCTGTTAACGTTGCCGTTTGTTGCAGATGCGTGGGTACGCCCCCAGGTGAAATTCTTGGTCTCACTTCTGGGCTACACGCAAGAGTGACTCTGGGTAAGAGTGACCTTTGGTGCGCGGGTTCTTGGGGGCCACGGGGGGACCACACACAGGCGCGCAAGACGCTCCCTACTATCGCATCGCGTTCGGCGATCGGGGGACCCCAATGGGCCTGCACCAAAGGTCACTCCAGCGCAGGGTCACTCTTACGCCTAATCGAACATCGTGCGACAGGAAAATCCGCCGGCCCCCTTGTGGGGCCACCAGGCTAGTAGGCCGAAGTGTGCTGCTCCCTGCACCACTTGCAGTTTCAAGCATATGCAATGCTACAGTCCTGTGTTCTGCTTCCTACTGTAAACTGTTGAAATCCGCGCGAGGGGGGAGAGCCCCAAACCAGCTGGTTACCACGCCCCCAAGAGGCCCCCAGGACGGCCCAAGAGTCTTCTAAGACGCCCAAGATGGCCTCGGGCATTCCAAGAGGGCTCCAAGTCGGCTCAGCGAGGCCCCCCAAACGGCTTCTGACGGCGTCGGACGGGCCAGGGGCCCACCAAGACGGCCGAAGTTGGCACTAAGATGGCCCAAGACGGCCCAAGAGGCCTCCAAGAGGGCCTCCAGGACGGCACGAAGAGGCCAAAATCATTGATGTTCCTTAGGTTTTTGAAGGATTGTGGCATGTTTGTTCTTCGGCCTTCCGACGGCCCGAGACGGCCCAAGTGCCCCCAAAGATCGCCCAAGAGGCCCAAGACGCCCCCAAGAGGCCCCCAAGACGGCCACTGAGGTCTCCAAGACGCTCAAGATGGCCTCCAAGACGGCCCAAGAGCCCTCCAAGACGTCCTCCAAGAAGGCCCGAAAGGGTCAAAATGGCCTCCAGGCGGCCAAGATGACCTTCAAGATGCCCACGTGTTCCCCGAGGGCTTTCCAAACCGATTCGGGGAACACATGGTCCGATAGCTTGGCAGGTCTGGCCTCAACGTTTGGCCACATAGGCGCTTCCAAAATGGCAGGGGGCGGCAATGATTCGCCGCAGGCGTCTTCGATCCGCCGCCCCCTGTTGATTCATCGCAGGGGTGCCTGGCGTGCTGAACCCTCTCGGTTTGGGTTTTGGAGCTTTTCCAAAAGAACTCCCCCTGGGCCTCCGGCGAGTTCCGCCGGCCACCTGGAAAGACTGCCAAGGACCTCAATCCGGAAAAAAAATCATCCAAAATGGTCCAAGATGGCCTCCAAGATGGCCACATTGGCCAAAGATGGCCTCCAAGATGGTCCAAGATGGCCTCCAAATCCGCCCAAGATGGTCCAAGACGGCCTCCAAGACGGCCCAAGAGGGTCCAAGATACCTCCAAGTTCACCGAAGAAGCCTCCAAGACGCCCCAAAACGGCCCAAGAGGCCTCCAAGAGGTCCTCCAGGAGGGCCCGAAAAGGCCAAAATCATTGATTTGTCGTAGGGTTTTGAAGGATTTTGGCATTTGTCACTTCTCGGCATTCCGACGGCTCAAGACGGCCCAAGAGGCCGCCAAGATCGCCCCAAGATCGCCCACGAGGGCTCCAACCCCTTCATGGCCCCAAAGGCCCCCAAGACGGCCCCCAGAGGGCCCCAAGACGGGCCAAGAGGCCTCCAAGACGCCCAAAATGGCCTCCAAGACGGCCCCGAAGCGCCCCAAGAGGGCCCCAAGCCGGTTCAGAGAGGCCCCCAAGACGGCTCCTGACGGCGTCAGACGGGCCAGGAACGCCCTAAGACGGCCAAAGAGGCCCCCGAGAAGTCCCAAAAAGGCCCCAAGAGGCCCCAAGAGGCTCAAGAGAGCGCAAAATAGCACCAACATGGCCTCCAAGACTGTCCCAAGATGGCCCAATCGAGCCCAAGAGTGCCTCAAGAGGCTCCGAAGAGGCATCATCTCCCTTCTCCTTTCCTTCTTCTCCTCCTCTTCCTCTTCCTCGCCCACGTGTTCCCCGAAGGCTTTCCAAACCGACTCGGGGAACACATGGTTCGATAGCCTCGCCCCCCAAGATGCCTCCAAGACGGTCCAAGATGCCTCCAAGACAGCCTAACATGGCCTCAATATTGCCCAAGACGGCCCAAGAGGCCCCCAAGAGGCCCCCCTGTCGATTCATCGCAGGGGTGCCTGGCGTGCCGAATTATTACGGTTTTGATTGCGGTTCTTGTTCCAACAGAATTCCCCCTGGGGCTTCGGCTCGTCCCGCCGGCCACCCGGAAAGGAGCACAATTCCAGAATTGTTCGCTCAAGATGGCCCAAGATGGCCTCCAAGATGGCCACGTTGGCCCAAGATGGCCTCCACGATGGTCCAAGATGGCCTCCAAGTCCGCCCAAGATGGTCCAAGACGGCCTCCAAGACGGCCCAAGAGGGTCCAAGACGGCCCAAGAGGCCCCCCAGAGGCCTCCAAGACGGCCCAAGAGGCCTCTAAGAGGTCCTCCAGGAGGGCCCGAAGAGGCCAAAATCATTGATGTTCCTTATGTTGTTGAAGGAGTTTGGCATTCGCTTCTTCTCGGCTTTCCGACGACCCAAGACGGCCCAAGAGGCCCCCAAGATCGCCCCCACAGCGCCCAAAAGGCCTCCAAGATGGCCTCGGGACTGCCCAAGAGGCCCCCAAGACGGCCCCAAGAGGACAGAAAGACGGGGCCAAGAGGCCTCCAAGACGGCCAAGATGGCATATAAGACGGCCCTGGAGCACCCCAAGAGGGCCCCAAGTCGGCCCAGAAAGGCCTCCACGATGGCCTCATGACAGCCCAAGAGGCCCCAAGAAGGCCCCAAGACGGCCCAAGAGGTCCCCAAGAAGCCCAAGGTGGCCTCCAAGACGGCCAAGATGGCCTCCAAGATGCCTCCAAGACGCCCAAGATGGCCCAAGACTGCCCAAGATGGCCTCTAGATGTCCTCAGACGGCCCTATAGGCCCGCAAGAGGCCTCCAAGACGGCCCAAGAGCCCTCCAAGACGTCCCCCAGGAAAGCCCGAAAGGGCCAAAATCGTTGACTTCCCTACGGAATTTGAAGGATTTGGCATTTGCTTCTGTCAGCTCTCCGACGGCCCAGGACGGCCCAAGAGGCCCCCAACATCGTCCCAACAGCGCCCACGAGGCCTCCAAGATGGCACCCTGACAGCCCAAGAGGGCCCCAACAAGACGCCAAGACGCCCAAGATGGCCTCCAAGACGGCCAAGATGGCCTCCAAGATGCCCCCAAGACGGCCAAGAAGGCCTCCAAGACGGCGAAGATTGCCCCAAGATGCACCCAAGACGGCCCCAGATGGCCTGAAGATGGCCCAAGACCCCTCCAAGACGTCCTCCAGGAGGCCCGAAAGCTCGGAAACCACCTGGTCCGATAGCTCGCCCGACTCCGTGTTCCCCGAAGGCTTTCGAAAACCACTCGGGGAACGCGTGGCCCGATAGCTTGGCCAAGCTCAAACCCAACTTTCGGCCACGCATGCGCTTCCAGAAAGGCAGGGGGCGGCGGTGATTCGCCGTAGGCGTCCTCGATAACACCAACATCTCAATTTGCGCTGATGATTCCTATCCGCCCCCGCATGATGTTCCCAGATGCGCTGAGGCAGCGTTGAGACGCACCGACGCGATTATGATAGATCGCATTGCCATAGAGAAGGGGCGGGCGGCAGGGGGCGAAGCCCTTACGGATAAAGGCCCCGCCACGCATCGAGCCCAACATGCCTTCATGTTTGGCAAAGTCCTTGCGCGTGTTGCCCTTGAAGCGAGCATGCTGTCAAACTCAAAAGTCTGGGTAGGAGGCTCCGTGGCATGTATCCAGGCGGGCGTCCTGCCCCCCCCCCCGGCCCCTCCCTGAAGGCGAAAGGAATCCGTGCGGTTGGAAAAAAACACGCCCACCAATGTTACGAGGTCTGTCAAACCGCGCCCCAGCCTGAGCTCCCGCCCCCTTCCCCCGCGAGCGGTTGTTCGTCCCCGACAGGGTCCTGATGGCCCGGATGCCCGAGAGCGTCTCTGGGCAACGGAAATTCAGGGAGAACGGGGGGGGGGCTGGAGGTCCAACGTTGCGAAAAAGCTGCGAAATCGCAAAAGAAGAGGGGGCGATCCAGGCTTGGTCAGGGCTGGTCAGGGCTTTTCCTCGAGGGGGGGATCCCTGGCCAAACCTGGGGGACTGTCTCCCGCTTGGCCTCCTGGTCTTGTGGTCACCATCGACCGAACAAGTTCAAGACCATCCCGCCCAGACAGCCCGCCGTGCCGCCGCCAGCGCCAGCGGGACGAAGGGGAGGAGGACGAGGCGGAGCAGATCGACGCGGCCGCCCAAGAGCTCAGCGCGCACGGGCATCGACTGGTTTGGCCTGGTTAGGGTTTCTTGCCCCCTGTCTCCCCCTCCCCCAGGCGTCCCCCAGAGCGCCGTGACGGATTCACGCGGCAGCGCAGGTATAGAAACAAAAACGAGCAAAAGTATCGAGCAGGAGATTGAAATCTCAGGAGCCAGGATTCTGCTGTTACAGTCGGATTAGGCCAGACATCCCTCCAGAGCATGAGACCCTCCGCCGGCCAAAATGAAGAGCATTCGAGGGTACCCTCCCCCAGGATGCACAAGAACTTTCAACATCCGACCTCGATCTTATGACCCCCGTCCGACCGTACTCAGAATCGGGCTACGACTGCAGAAAGGCTGGAGGCACGCATCGCAGAGCCTGGTTCCGCGTCAGTGAGCACACTGCGGGAGGCGTCTGATTTCAGTGCCTTGCGCGAGCCTTGTACGCAAACAGAGCAGAAGGAAGAGGAAGAGGAGGAGATCCTAACCTCGACCACTCCGCCCGCAAGGGCCAGAGCCCTTGCTGGGAGGGGGAAGAGGAGGAGGAGGAGGCGGAGGAGGAGGAGGCAGGGCTCGACCTAAACAGTGTTCCACGTTCTCGTATGATGTTCGTTTCCCCCAGTCCTGCCCTCGTTCCGCCTGCGCAACAGAGGAGGAGAGGGAGGAGGAGGGGGACCCTCTGCATGCGCGGCTGCGAGGGCCTGACCTCTTGCGCAGCCGCGCGGACGAGAGGAAACCGCCGTGCCGCAGTTGAGAGGCAGCGATCGGGGGGACCAGCTCAGGGGAGAAAACACCGACCTGACATCGGCGATACATCCAGGATAATTTGAGGGTGAGCCTCGGATAACGAATATGTGCGTTCATGGGCAGATTGTGGCCATCGGGCCCCTATCGGCGATCAACGGGCGATGGGGGGTCGATGCATCCCCGCCTGTGCCTATCCCCCCCCCTACTGTTGGCCCCGACCAGTGGAGGGAAAGAAACGACGACCACTACCAAGACTGAACGCGGAGACGTCGGTGCCGGTCTTGGTCACCACCCGTCTTGGACACCTCAGGCATTGGCAGAACTGGGCTTAGCGGGACCTGGTTTAATGATGAATACTGGGGGACGGCCCCCCCCGCCCCTTCCACTAACCGCAACTGCCGTCATCCGGAAAAACACCGGCTACGGCAGACCTGGTTTAGTGACTCTGGCCAATTTGGGTGCTCCAGGGCCCTACTACTGACCGGGTCCCCTTCTCTGGGGTCCTGGCTGTGCCCGACCATCTTGGACACCGTCGACTCGTGGGCCACCCTCGCGAAACGGCCGGCACGGACCACGACCGAGACCGGCGTCGACGAGGCACCGCGACACAGCTTCGTCGTGGTCGGCGTGGCCGAGGTCCGCCCGGCGCCTGGGGGCAGAGCCGCGCCCCCCTGCTTGGGGCAGGAACCGACCGCCCCGGCATTCCTGTAGGCCTACCACGAAACGCTCCTATAGAACCCACAAGTGTTCTGAGAACCAAAGCCACGTTCTCAAAACGTGAGCCCGACGCGCCAAAACAAAGCAGCCTCGGCCAGAACTGCTCCTGGGAGCACGCCGTGCAGACCACAAAAGGTTCGTGGAACAGTCTTCGGTAGGCCTACAGTCGGGGCTGGACAGACCTCCCTTTCGTAAAACGTGGTTTAGTGAAAACGACCTGAGGCCCAAACCTGGCGGGCGCAAGCCTGGAAAACAACGGCCACGGCGCCCCCTCGAGAACCGAAAGCGGACAATGCACTGAACGACGTGTCACTGTTGGGGGTCCTGCCCACTCCCGAGACAGCCGAGCTTTAGGACGCCTCGCCACTGCTCGGTGCCGCTGCCGCGGCCGCTGCCGCGGAGGGCCGCGCGCGCGGTGGAGGCCCCGGCCGCCGGCGCCGTGCGCCTGATGGCGGGAGGGTGCAGCCCGTCCTGCCAGCGGCGGTGGCGGCCCCAGAGGAGGAGGAGGACGAGGAGGAGGAGGAGGAGGAAGAGGAGGAGGAGGAGGGGGAGGAGGGGGGAAGGAGGAGGAGGAAGAGGAGGAGGAGGAAGGCTGCATACAGTGGCCCCGGCCACTGTATGCACTCCGCCTAGTCCTACCCCCCTCTTGATTGGAGTCCCGGAACGGTGCGGTGACGGACCGCGCGGTGACCTCGATATCCCCCGAGACCTCATCGCACGGTCCGTCAACGCTCGGTTTTGGGACCTCGGAGGCCCCTGCCGCCCGAGACATCCTCGGAGAGGGACTCGGGCCCCAAAACCGTGCGGGGACTCCGAGTCCCCACCGACTCACCGCACGGTGGGGCCACCGCCCCGTCCGGGGGCCCCCGAAGGCAAAGACGGCCCGGCACGAGACCTCCGGGGGGGCGCAGCCTGTCCTCGCCCTCTCGGAGCGCAGGCACAGGGGGGCGGGGGCGCCCCGACCGACACTCCGAGGCAGGTCCACGACGAGGGAGGGCAGCGGCATCGGCACCTGCTCCGCTCCCGTGCTGCCCGTGGGCTCCTCTCCACGGGGTATACGCCCTGATGAAAAAAAAACTCGAGGCAGGAGCCCCAGCCCAAACCTGCAGGATCCTGGCGGGTTTGGAGGGCTTGGGCCCCTGGGCCCCTGCGCGTCGCGCGGGGGGGGGGGGGGGCACGACGCAGGGGCAGCCGCTGCCGTCCTCGGCCTCGCGGGGGGGGGGCCCTCGGAAGAGCGGCCGGCCGGGGGCCGAGGAGCCGGCCCGTGGGGGGCCGGCCCGCGGCCGCTCCGGGGGCCCCGCAGCCGAAGAAGCGCAGGAGAGCCGCCGAGCCCGTCGGCGTGCCGTGAGGGGCTCGTCTGCTCGAGTCGGCCTCTCCGCCATGCCTTCGTCGTCGTCTCTCTGTCGTCCCTCTTCCCGGCGCTCACCCCTTCCCCGGGCCCGTCGCCGCTCTCCCCTCCTTCCCGGGGCCCTCCTCCTCCAGCGCTGGGCCCGTCGCCGCCCCCTCTCCCCCTCTTTTCCTCGGGCCCTCTTCCTCCAGCGCGCCAGCCACAGCGAAGTGGAGCGACGTCGTCACTGACTCGAAGGGAAGCCCCCTCCCTTTGATCCCTCCCCGCCGAGAGGGGGAGGGGGGGCCGGGTCAGATACGACTCCCCTCTGGGGGGGTCCTGGGGTCTGCATGCGGCTCCTCCTCATCCTTCTTCAACCTCGTCGTGGTCAGAGTCATCGTCTTCAGGGTCGGCGGCACCGGCCTTGATGAAGGGACCCTGGGACACACGAACAAATACACACAAATACTCATATTCCCAAGTTTTCCCATACTTTCTGGGTTGGTGTCTTCGCCCCCACTTCGCATACCTCTACGACCGCCCTGCGGGCGATAAGGAGGTTGGGGGGGGATTGAGATCGAATGCCCACCCCGACTGACCTCCAGCCTGTCACCTTGATCTTATCTCTCTCTCTCTCTCTCTTTATCTCTGTCTCTGTCTCTTGGGTGGATTGGATTGGATAGGATAAGATGGATTGGATCTGATAAGATGGGTTGGATTGGAAGAAATAATGGATTGGAGAAAATAAGATGGATTGGATTGGCCCGCCGCAGGCGCAGAAACAGATGAATTGATGGATTGGGTTGGGTGGATTGGATTGGGTAAGATGGAACAAGATAGGTTGGATACAATAAGATGGTTTGGATTGGACAAGATGGATTGGATAAGATAAACTGGATTGGATAAGAAAGCCCGCTGCAAGCGCCGAAAAAAATGAATTATGGAATTAGCGACATGCGTTAGCGCCAGGACGCCCAGGACACCCGGGACACCACCCGGCCCAACTGGGACACCTCCTGGCCACCGGCGGACGGGAAACGGACTTTCGCTCCTACTGACACCCGGGAAACCCAGGACACCGCCAGGCCCAACTGGGACACCTCCCAGCCTCCGGCGGACAGGCACGGACTTTCGCTCCTACTAGCTGCAGGAGGATCACGCGCAGCTTCGCCTCGCCCGCACGCACGACACGAACACGAAACCGAAACCGATTTCCCAGTGGGGGGTCTCCGTTTCACTGCCATCTCACCCCCAAACCTCCGATTTTACCATATTTTCCTGGGGGATCGGCGATTAATTGTGTCTGTGTGTTTTTTCCCTCCTGACTTGAGGCCTTCCCAATCGGATGTCTGGGCACGGGCAGGGGCCTGAGATCCAGGCCTTGCACATTTTTTGCCACACCGGGCGTTTTCGCACGGTGTCTGGCCTGGGGCCATCCCGGATCGATCCGGCTCGAGAGATGCTGCAGAAAGATGGGGTGCAGGGCTCTGGTCCTGATTTCTCTCGATGCTGCAATTGTTCCGCAACGTGGCATCACAGAGGGTTAGTAAAGGGACGGGGGGGGGGGGCAACAATTGCTGATTTCTCTGGCGCTTCCCGGCGCCGGAAGGCGCCAATTCATCAAAGAAATAACTCGGCGGCGGGGCAGTGCTGGAGAGCCGGTTGGGAAGTTTCTTGGGGCCGTTTTGAAGATCTCGTGAGCTGTATTCTGGCTGCTTGGGGGCCTCTTGGGGCGGTGCTGGGGCCGCCCTGGGCCTATGTTGTGCCGTCTTGGATCTCTTCAGCCACGCTTCCTCGGGGGGCCGAAACCAACTGCATGCAGCAGATTTCGTAATCCCATCCTTTCCCAGACCCCCCTTTCGTCCGACCCGACCTTCGAGGACCTGGGGAGGCCCTCAGCCGCAGGCCGCGGCCTCCACGCGAGTGTCCAGCCCCTCCGCCTCCTGCAGACGCCGGAAATACGGAAAACATGGTGACGATGCCCCACAGCGAACGCGATCCAGAACCGGCAGCGGCCGCTGTTGGGCTGGCGGCCTTTCGGGAAAGGTGCCCCTGGCCCCAAGGTGCACAGCGGCTGCTCGCTCCATTGTGGATCCCCTGGGGCCCCTGGGCCTCGGCTGGGGGCACCTTGGGCCAGGGGCCCCTCTAGCAACACCCGAACCATGCGTCTCAAATGGACGGCGTCCGCGGCGACACCGACGGCGCGCTCTGTTCAGGATGGGCAGGAGCAGCCAACATCGAATCAAGAAATCGAATCGGATCGGAACATGTATCGAATCGGGCCGCATCGGATGGGAGTCGGAATCGAATCGACTCGGCGGCGCCAGGATGCATAACAGCGCCACGCAGGCAACGGGCAGCATCGGATCGCCCGAAAATCGGAATCGCATCGGATCAGGCCTGCCAGAGCCAATGCCGAATCGGACCGGAAGGATCGAAAAACGGACCCTGAATGGACGGGATCTGCTGAGATCCTGGCACCCCTTTCTCAGAGAAGCGAAGCAAAAACTGCATAGACATGTGACGAACGAACAACACACACCCACACCCATAGGGAGGTCGTTGGGAGGAGGACTGGCTATGGGTATGGGTGCGGGTTGTCGGACCCTGGGGAACGCTCCCGTTCGAGCGGGGACCCCTATCCGACAACACGCACCCATAGCCCTCTCCGATCCCCCTGTGGGTATGGGTGCGTGTTGTTGGTTCGTCAACATGATTTCTCGGAGGTCCGCGCGGATTCCTTGGATCGGCGCTGGACCCCCTCCCTCGCGCTCGGAGCGCGCCAGGAGTGGCGCCAGAGGCGCCGCCGGGGGAGGCCCAGCGCGGATCGAAGACACCCGCGCGGACCTCCGAGAACATATGCTTACGCCGCTGCTGTGCCCTGCTCTCTGCTCCGCACCCACCTCGATCGCACCACTCGGCGGCGACGACAAGGGCGAATCGCCCCGGGGCGGGCACCACACGTGTTCGCGCCGAAGGCATGGACCATCGGCGGCCCTGGACACCATGTTGGGGGGCCACAGGCGAACCCTACCCCCACCCTCCCCCTCAGAACTCGTGGGGGGTGGGGGTATAGGGTTCGCCTGTGGCCCCCTGACACGTCTCGCTCCCCCCCCGGGGGCGATTCGCCCCCCTGCCGTCGCCTCCGCTGTGCTGTGCTTTTCGCTTCCTGCCGCGCCCGCTGCGATCGCACCGCTCCTGCGGGCACGGCGGGGGCCCCGCGTGCTCCTCTCGGGGTGACCCAAAAGGGGGTCCAGCGGAAAGGGGGGAAAGGAAGAGGGGGAGGAGGAGGAGGCGGAGAACATCAAGGACAGGATCGTCGTCGTCGGCGGCGTCGGCGGCGTCGTCGTCGCCGTCGCCGTCGTCGGCGGCGTCGGCGGCGGCGGCGTCGTCGTCGGATCCCCGGGCGTGGTGCCATGGATTTGGGGCAAGTGTGTTGCAAGTGTGCTGCGCCGGAGACTTGTCTTCCACTGTATACTGCAAGCCATGCCCCGCACGCGACGGAGTACAGCAGCACGCTCGCGCGGGCCCCGACGTGACCCTTGCGCGCCCCACGCGTGCGTGGCAACCCCGCAGACCTCCTGCACCAGCTCTGTGGCACCGCCCCCTCGTCGCCGGCTCCCCCTTCCGGGCCCACCCGCTCCTCGCCGCGCGCCGCCTCCCGGTCGCCGCCCTCCGCCGGCGGCGGGGTGGGCGGCGCCCCGGCGCCCGCGCAGAGCCTCGTGAGGCGGTCGTTGGTGAGGCCGGCGGCGTGCGGGCGGGGGCTCGCGCGCGGGTGCGGGCGGCTCCGGGGTGGGGCCCCGAGGGGCGGGGGGGCCCCCCAGAGGGCGTCGCGGAGCCGACCCCGATCCCTATAGGGGAACAACAAGAGTGGCATATATATATATATATATATACGTACAAACTCGGAGGTGCGCGCGGACTTCTCGGATCGGCGCTGGGCTCCCCTCCCTGGCGCGCGGAGCGCGCCAGGGGCGGCGCCGGAGGCGCCGCCAAGGGGGTCCAGCGCGGATCCGAGAAATCCGCGCGGACCTCCGAGTTTGTATGTTTATGTCACTTTTTGTTCCCCTAATCCCCATCCCCATGAGCGCGGCCTGGGCTCCAGTGGTCGATTGGCCCCCCACGGATGGGGGTGTGGGCCGTTCCCGTCGGGTTCCGAAGTGCGTGTCCCCAAATGGGGTGCAAGAATGCGGGGGGTCCGGATGGGGATGTGGATGGGGATGGGGATCGGTCAAACGATACCGACGCCAGACCTCGGACAACGCTGAGGTCGGGCCTGTGCCCCCTACAGGGGGATTTTTGGCAAAAACTTGAAAACAATCCAGAGACATTCCAAACATACACCAAACTACTCCAAAAATTGTCCCCGTACTATTTTTTGACTATCTGAAAATATTCCTCCTGCAGAGGGACTGACGAACGATCAACACGCACCCCTACCCATAGGGGGGCGGAATGAGCTATGGGTGCGTGTTGTCGGATGGGGGTCCCCGCTCGAACAGGAGCCTCCGCAGGGTTCCGACAACCCGCACCCATACCCATAGCCAGTCCTTCTCCCTCCGACCTCCTTATAGGTATGGGTGTGTGTTGTTCGTTCGTCAGGGACAGGCCCAACTTGACAACAGGCCTCGGACAACGCACGGAGGCCTTCTGGCTGTCCCGGTGGCGCCCAGCAGCGCGTTCCAGCCGCGCGCCGGGCGTGCGCCGCGCAGCTCCCCCTCAGTACGCCGTTGGGCGCTGCGTAGGCGCTACGTGGCCGCTATTGGGCGCTGCGGTTAGATCGGGCGTGTCCTCCTACAGGGGGATTTTGGACGAAAAATTTAAGGAAAAACAATCCAACAATATTGAAAAATATTCCAAACGTGGTCAAAACATCGTCCCCAGACTATTTGTTTGGGGGGAATACTCCTCCTGTAGAGGGACAGGCCCGACTTAACGCTACTGCTTGGTGGCCACATGTGAGCCATACCCCCACCCCCCACGATTTCTAAGGGGGGGTGGGGGGTGATTTCGTTCGGGAGGTCCCGAGCACAGAGAGCCCCACCCCCCCCTCAGAAATCGTGGGGGGCGGGGGTAGGGTTCGCATGCGGCCACTGAACTGAGGGCTATTCGGCGCTAGTTTTGAGTCGGGCGTGTCCCTCTACGGGAGGAATATTCAAAAATTGTAAGCAAATGGTCTGGGGGCGATGCTTTGACTCTTTGTGACCATTTTGGGCTGTTTCTTGACCCTGTTTTAGTTCCCGCCCAAAAACCCCCTGTAGCGGGACATGCCCGACCTCACGCTGGTTGGCGCTCTCGAGCTCTATGGAGCGCTATGGGGCGCTGCTCGCCGACGGACGCCCCCTCCGAGACGAGCGAGAAAGCGCCCGTGGCTCACCGTCTGACACGCGCCCTCGCGCAGCGGAAGGGGCACGGCGCGGGGGTTGGGGCTGCTGCCGGCCTCTGGGGTGCCCTCGGCGGGCCCCAGGGCCGTCAAGGAACAGCTCGGGCCCTCGTAGGGGAAAACAAAAAAAAAGAACGGAATCGGATGTCAGGGCCTGGGAAGGGGCCTGAGATCCGGGCGCTGCACTCGGTGCCACACCGGGCGCTTTCTCCCGGTGCCGGGCCCCGGGACCATCACAGATCGATCGAAAAAAGGCTCTAAGAAAGATCGGGTGCCGGGCTCCAGTAATGATTTTTCGCGACGTTGCAGTTTGTTCGCAACGTCGGATCCCATGGGCTCCAGGTTGAACTTGCACTGTCTGAGGCCTCTCATCCCTGGGGCCCTCCTTCCCTCAGGGCCCCATCTCTGAACCGCCGATGCTGGGGGCACGACGAGGGCAGCGCCTGCCATGCTCCTCTCGCCTTCGATCGGACAGTCCAGAGTATCAGCTGCAGGCTGTGCGGCATCATCGGGTAGCTGCACAAGCACGCTATCAGCATGGAGATCGAGGCCACGATGGTGATGCACGCCCACGTGCTCACCACGCCGCGGCTATGGTCACCTTGATGGCTGTATTCCTCGGCTATGTGCCGCACCGTGTCCACGATGATGAGCTGCGCGCTCCTGTTTTGCTGCTCGACGCCATCTGTCTGGTTGGCAATGTTCCATAACATGGGCGGCTCAGAAGGATGCAATGCTAGAGAAATCACACCGGCTGACCGCACTGTCAACCCGCATAGAGAGATTGTAATACGAAAGTAAGAAGTGTGGCACATGAAGCCAGAACCATCACGCATTAGTGAGATCGGCTCTGGCAAGAAATGCTCTTGAGCCAAAGTGGCTACTTAATAAAAGTCTGGCGGTTCTTGGAGTGGCAATCCTCCTCCCGTTTCTCTGCCCCTCCCCTCCCAGGAGGGAAAACCCCAGAACGCTCCGCGGTCCCGTCCTGCAGCTCGAGGCGCGGAAGCGGGCCCTCGAACACAACCTGAAGCACGAAGCACGAAGCCGTCCACTCTTGCCGTCAGGAGTTCAAGGGGTACCTGAAGAAGAAAAAAAAGTGGCGAAACCAGGCGAAGAAGACGAAGAAATATGGCGAATAAGAAGAAGACGAAGAAGACGAAGAAAGATGAAGAAGAAGAAGAAGAAGGCGAATCTTAAGAAGACGAATATGAAGAAGAAGAAAAAGTATGGCGAAACCAGGCAAAGAGATGGTCACCGGCACTCCGTTGACGCGTCGCGATGCTCGACGTCACCTCGGATGACACAACCACGCCGCCAGGCCTGCACACGAAGGCCTGCCAGAGGCTCCTGGCCATGCTGAAGAAGGACGGCCCAGATCGTGCGGACCAATGGGCGAGAAAAGATGGTCTCGCACCCACAAGCTGGGAAGCGATCCGAAGAGTCGTGTTTCGGTGGCGCCTCCACGTTCTCCTCCTCCCTCTCCTCCTCCTCCTCCCCCTCCTCCTCCTCCCACTCCTCCTCCGCCCCGTCCTCCTCCTCCTCGACCTCCTCCTCCTCCTCCTCCTCCACCTCCTCCTTTTCCCCCTGTCCAGACAAATTCGCATTCATCCGAACCCGCTCGACCCTCCTGCTCTCCCCGTCCCCCAATGGTTCAACTTATTCATAATCCAATAAGTTTTGCTACGCCGGGTAAATAAAGTGTATGATGGCGCGCGGTGGTAACTATTAATTCCTGTGGTGCTCCCGCTGTCTCAGGAATTCCAATCACTCTCGGGCTATGATCACATCGACCCATACATTCGAAGCACAGCCCACGTCCGTCTCGCTTCCATTGCTGCTGCCCGTTTACCTTTCGGCTTGGGTACCTCAGCGTCAATGTTTCCCCGTGTTCGTCCCTCCTTGCGGCACCATCCGCCACTCTTCAGTCGCCTGATGCATGGGGGCCTCTGCCCTGTTTTTGATATAGGCCTGAGATCTGCTTCAGATCCCTCTTCCTGTCCTCTGCCTCGAACGTAAGCGAACAAGTGTGTGCTTATGTGTCTCGTTACCTCAAGGGTGCTCCCACCCTCTCGCGACGCCTGAGGTGCTCTCATTGTGACGAACAGCCCACAGCCACCTCGCCCCCGTGGCTGTTGCCCCATCTTTTCCAGATTTCGTAATAAAAGGAAGGGGGTCTGGACCCTCCAAGACAAGCCATTTCAGACCTCCCCCGTGGGAGAACCCTCCAAAACATCGTCCCCAGACCCCCCAGGCCCTCCAAGATAGCCTGGAAGAGATCCCCCCCCGAAATGAGACCCCCCTCCCTTTATTACGAAATCTGGAGTACATGTCATCCCAATGGTGTTTGCGCTACCTGGTAATTCCACCGATGCTCCCATTGAAGATGAGATTCCGTCGGCCGCTGGTGGCTGGCATTCCGCCATCTAGGGGCCAGCCGGCCAGCCACCCTCTAAGGCCGTGTACCTCACCAGTATCCTTCTCATCCCACCCCCTCTCTCCTCCAGTACGCCCACGTCCCGCCTCCTCCGCCCCCTCCCCCCTCCTCCTTTTCCACCTCCTCCTCCTCCTCCTCCTCCCTCCTCCTCCTCTCCTCCTCCTCCTCGTCTCCTCCTCCTCCTCCTCTCCTCCTCCTCCTCCTCCTCCTCCCCCTCCTCTCTCCCCCGACCTCCTCCTCCTCCTCCTCCCCCTCTTATTCCTTCTCCTCCTGCCCCTCCCCCTCTTCCTCCTCATCATCACCATCACCAGCATCACCATCATCACCATCAGCTTCATCATCTGCATCATCACCAACATCACCTTCAACATCATCACCATCACCAGAATCAACAGCATCGCCTTCATCGTCAAACGCAGAAGCATCATCATCAGCAGCAACATCATCACCATGTTCAGCATTAGCATCATCAGCATTACAAGCATCGTCATCATCATCGTCATCATCATCATCATCATCGTCCTCATCATAACCATCACTACTATCATCATCATCATCATCATCATCATCATCATCATCATCATCAGCATCATCATCATCATTATCATCATCATCATCAGCAGCAGCAGCATCATCCTCCTCATCATCATAATCGTTGTCGTCTACATCATGATCATCATCAGCATCAGCCTCATCAGCAGCAGCAGCTTCAGCATCAGCATCAGCATCAGCATCATCATGAGCATCATCAGCAGCATCGTTGCCACCATTATTAACATTAGCAGCATCAGTAACACCATCAGTATCAGCATCATGACCAGCATCGCCAACATCATCATCATCATCATCATCATCATCATCACCAGCATCGTCATCAGCATCATCAAAATTACAATCAACCACTTCGGCGCCATACCCATCATCATCAGCATCAGCATCACCATCATCGTCGGCATCAACATCATCACCATCACCATCATCACCATCGCCATCCGTCATCAATATCAACATCGCCCCCTTGTCATCGTCATAATCCGCGTTACCAGCATAATCTCCATGATCAACAGCATCATCAGCACCATCAGCACCAGCATCATCATCACCATCGCCATCAACATTATCATCATCAGCACCCGCATCAGCATCATCAGCACCATCATCAGCACCAGCAGCACAAACATCATCATCATCAGCATCATCATCATCATCAGCATCAGCATCAGCATCAGCATCAGCATCAGCAGCAGCACAATCATCAGCACCATCAGCACCATCATCATCATCATCATCATCATCATCATCATCATCAGCATCATCATCATCATCACCATCATCATCATCATCACCATCACCATCCTCTTCCTCCACCTCCTCATCCTCCTCATCCTCCTCCTCCTCCTCCTCCTCATCGTCATCCTCATCCTCATCATCAAAATCATCAGCATCAGCATCATCAGCATCATCCTCATCTTCCTCATCCTCAGCATAATCATCATCATCATCCTCATCATCCTCACATTCATCCTCATCATCCTCCTCATCTTCCTCATCCTCATCTTCCTCATCCTCATCATCATCATCATCCTCATCCTCATCCTCATCATCATCATCATCATCAGCAGCAGCAGCATCATCCTCCTCATCATCATAATCGGTGTCGTCTACATCATGATCATCATCAGCATCAGCCTCATCAGCAGCAGCAGCTTCAGCATCAGCATCAGCATCATCATGAGCATCATCAGCAGCATCGTTGCCACCATTATTAACATTAGCAGCATCAGTAACACCATGAAGTATCAGCATCATGACCAGCATCGCCAACATCATCATCATCATCATCATCATCACCATCCTCACCAGCATCGTCATCAGCATCATCAAAATTACAATCAACCACTTCGGCGCCATACCCATCATCATCAGCATCAGCATCACCATCATCGTCGGCATCAACATCATCACCATCACCATCATCACCATCACCATCCGTCATCAATATCAGCATCGCCCCCTTGTCATCGTCATAATCCGCGTTACCAGCATAATCTCCATGATCAACAGCATCATCAGCACCATCAGCACCAGCATCATCATCACCATCGCCATCAACATTATCATCATCAGCACCCGCATCAGCATCATCAGCACCATCATCAGCACCAGCTGCACAATCATCATCATCATCATCAGCATCATCATCATCAGCATCAGCATCAGCATCAGCATCAGCAGCAGCACAATCATCAGCACCATCAGCACCACCATCATCATCATCATCATCATCATCAGCATCATCATCATCATCACCATCATCATCATCATCATCATCATCACCATCTCCTCCTCCACCTCCTCCACCTCCTCATCCTCCTCCTCCTCCTCCTCCTCATCCTCATCCTCATCATCAGCATTAGCTCATCAGCATCATCCTCATCTTCCTCATCCTCATCATAATCATCATCATCATCATCCTCATCATCCTCACATTCATCCTCATCATCCTCCTCATCTTCCTCATCCTCATCTTCCTCATCCTCATCATCATCATCATCCTCATCCTCATCCTCATCATCATCATCATCATCAGCAGCAGCAGCATCATCCTCCTCATCATCATAATCGGTGTCGTCTACATCATGATCATCATCAGCATCAGCCTCATCAGCAGCAGCAGCTTCAGCATCAGCATCAGCATCATCATGAGCATCATCAGCAGCATCGTTGCCACCATTATTAACATTAGCAGCATCAGTAACACCATCAGTATCAGCATCATGACCAGCATCGCCAACATCATCATCATCATCATCATCATCATCACCATCATCACCAGCATCGTCATCAGCATCATCAAAATTACAATCAACCACTTCGGCGCCAGACCCATCATCATCAGCATCAGCATCACCATCATCGTCGGCATCAACATCATCACCATCACCATCATCACCATCACCATCCGTCATCAGTATCAGCATCGCCCCCTTGTCATCGTCATAATCCGCGTTACCAGCATAATCTCCATGATCAACAGCATCATCAGCACCATCAGCACCAGCATCATCATCACCATCGCCATCAACATTATCATCATCAGCACCCGCATCAGCATCATCAGCACCATCATCAGCACCAGCAGCACAAACATCATCATCATCATCATCATCAGCATCAGCATCATCAGCATCAGCATCAGCATCAGCATCAGCAGCACCACAATCATCAGCACCATCAGCACCATCATCATCATCATCATCATCATCATCATCATCAGCATCATCATCACCACCATCATCATCATCATCATCATCATCATCATCATCATCATCACCATCACCATCCTCCTCCTCCACCTCCTCATCCTCCTGATCCTCCTCCTCCTCCTCCTCCTCATCCTCATCCTCATCCTCATCATCATCATCATCATCATCATCATCAGCATCAGCATCATCAGCATCATCCTCATCTTCCTCATCCTCATCATAATCATCATCATCATCCTCATCATCCTCACATTCATCCTCATCATCCTCCTCATCTTCCTCATCCTCATCTTCCGCATCCTCATCATCATCATCATCATCATCAGCATCATCATCCTCATCCTCATCCTCATCATCATCATCATCATCATCATCCTCATCATCATCAGCAGCAGCAGCATCCTCCTCATCATCATCATAATCGTTGTCGTCTACATCATGATCATCATCAGCATCAGCCTCATCAGCAGCAGCAGCTTCAGCATCAGCATCAGCATCATCATGAGCATCATCAGCAGCATCGTTGCCACCATTATTAACATTAGCAGCATCAGTAACACCGTCAGTATCAGCATCATGACCAGCATCGCCAACATCATCATCATCATCATCATCATCATCATCATCATCACCATCATCACCAGCATCGTCATCAGCATCATCAAAATTACAATCAACCACTTCGGCGCCATACCCATCATCATCAGCATCAAAAATCATCAAAAAAAAAACAACAGCATCAGTCAAAAACAAAAAAAAGCAAAAGACTCAAACAAACACAAAAAAAAAAAAAAAATCATCACCATCATCGTCGGCATCAACATCATCACCATCACCATCATCACCATCACCATCCGTCATCAATATCAGCATCGCCCCCTTGTCATCGTCAAAATCCGCGTTACCAGCATAATCTCCATGATCAACAGCAAATCATCACCATCATCACCAGCATCATCATCACCATCAGCCAATCAACATTATCTCATCAGCATCCGCATCCATAATCAGCACCATCCTCAGCAACCAGCAGCACAATCATCAATCATCATCCATCATCATCATCAGCATCATCATCATCACATCCAGCATCAGGTCTCAGCATCAGCATCAGCATCATCATCAGCATCAGCATCAGCATCAGCATCAGCATCATCATCATCATCATCATCATCATCATCATCATCATCATCAGCAATCATCATCATCATCATCATCATCATCATCATCATCATCATCATCATCATCATCATCATCATCATCATCACCATCATCATCATCATCATCATCACCATCACCATCCTCCTCCTCCACATCCTCATCCTCCTCATCCTCCTCCTCGTCCTCCTCATCATCATCCTCATCCTCATCCTGATCATCATCATCATCAGCATCAGCATCATCAGCATCATCCTCATCTTCCTCATCCTCATCATAATCATCATCATCATCATCCTCATCATCCTCACATTCATCCTCATCATCCTCCTCATCTTCCGCATCCTCATCTTCCTCATCCTCATCCTCATCATCATCCTCATCCTCATCCTCATCCTCATCCTCATCATCATCATCATCATCATCCTCATCATCATCATCATCATCCTCATCCTCATCCTCATCAGCAGCAGCAGCAGCAGCATCATCCTCCTCATCATCATCATAATCGTTGTCGTCTACATCATGATCATCATCAGCATCAGTCTCATTAGCAGCAGCAGCTTCAGCATCAGCATCAGCATCATCATGAGCATCATCAGCAGCATCGTTGCCACCATTGTTAACATTAGCAGCATCAGTAACACCATCAGTATCAGCATCATGACCAGCATCGCCAACATCATCATCATCATCATCATCATCATCACCATCATCGCCAGCATCGTCATCAGCATCATCAAAATTACAATCAACCACTTCGGCGCCATACCCATCATCATCAGCATCAGCATCACCATCATCGTCGGCATCAACATCATCACCATCATCATCATCACCATCACCATCCGTCATCAGTACACAAAGTCAAAAAAGACACACAACACAAAACAACAACAAACAAAACAAAAAACAATCAACCATCAAAAAAAAACATCAATCAAACAGAACAAAAAATATCAACAACAAAAGCATCGCCCCCTTGCCATCGTCATAATCCGCGTTACCAGCATGATCAACAGCATCATCAGCACCATCAGCACCAGCATCATCATCACCATCGCCATCAACATTATCATCATCAGCACCAGCATCAGCATCATCAGCACCATCATCAGCACCAGCAGCACAATCATCATCATCATCAGCATCAGCATCATCATCATCATCAGCATCAGCATCAGCAGCAGCACAATCATCAGCACCATCAGCACCATCATCATCATCATCATCATCATCATCATCAGCATCATCATCATCATCATCACCATCATCATCATCATCATCACCATCACCATCCTCCTCCTCCACCTCCTCATCCTCCTCATCCTCCTCCTCGTCCTCCTCATCCTCATCCTCATCCTCATCATCATCATCATCATCATCAGCATCAGCATCATCAGCATCATCTTCATCTTCCTCATCCTCATCATAATCATCATCATCATCCTCATCATCCTCACATTTATCCTCATCATCCTCCTCATCTTCCTCATCCTCATCTTCCTCATCCTCATCATCATCAGCATCCTCATCCTCATCCTCATCCTCATCCTCATCCTCATCATCATCATCATCATCATCATCATCATCCTCATCCTCATCAGCAGCAGCAGCAGCAGCATCCTCCTCATCATCATCATAATCGGTGTCGTCTACATCATGATCATCATCAGCATCAGCCTCATCAGCAGCAGCAGCTTCAGCTTCAGCATCAGCATCAGCATCATCATGAGCATCATCAGCAGCATCGTTGCCACCATTATTAGCATTAGCAGCATCAGTAACACCATCAGTATCAGCATCATGACCAGCATCGCCACCATCATCATCATCATCATCATCATCATCACCATCATCACCCGCATCGTCATCAGAATCATCAAAATTACAATCAACCACTTCGGCGCCATACCCATCATCATCAGCAGCAGCATCACCATCATCGTCGGCATCAACATCATCACCATCACCAGCATCACCATCACCATCCGTCATCAATATCAGCATCGCCCCCTTGTCATCGTCATAATCCGCGTTACCAGCATAATCTCCATGATCAACAGCATCATCAGCACCGTCAGCACCAGCATCAACATCACCATCGCCATCAACATTATCATCATCAGCACCCGCATCAGCATCATCAGCACCATCATCAGCACCAGCAGCACAATCATCATCATCATCATCATCATCATCAGCATCATCATCATCATCAGCATCAGCATCAGCATCAGCATCAGCAGCAGCACAATCATCAGCACCATCAGCACCATCATCATCATCATCATCATCATCATCATCAGCATCATCATCATCATCACCATCATCATCATCATCATCACCATCACCATCCTCCTCCTCCACCTCCTCATCCTCCTCATCCTCATCCTCATCCTCATCCTCATCCTCATCATCATCATCATCAGCATCAGCATCATCAGCATCATCCTCATCTTCCTCATCCTCATCATAATCATCATCATCCTCATCATTCTCACATTCATCCTCATCATCCTCCTCATCTTCCTCATCCTCATCTTCCTCATCATCATCCTCATCATCATCCTCATCCTCATCCTCATCCTCCTCATCATCATCCTCATCATCATCATCATCCTCATCCTCATCAGCAGCAGCAGCAGCATCATCCTCCTCATCATCATCATAATCGTTGTCGTCTACATCATGATCATCATCAGCATCAGCCTCATCAGCAGCAGCAGCTTCAGCATCAGCATCAGCATCATCATGAGCATCATCAGCAGCATCGTTGCCACCATTAATAACATTAGCAGCATCAGTAACACCATCAGTATCAGCATCATGACCAGCATCGCCAACATCATCATCATCATCATCATCATCACCATCATCACCAGCATCGTCATCAGCATCATCAAAATTACAATCAACCACTTCGGCGCCATACCCATCATCATCAGCATCAGCATCACCATCATCGTCGGCATCAACATCATCACCATCACCATCATCACCATCACCATCCGTCATCAATATCAGCATCGCGCCCTTGTCATCGTCATAATCCGCGTTACCAGCATAATCTCCATGATCAACAGCATCATCAGCACCATCAGCACCAGCATCATCATCACCATCGCCATCAACATTATCATCATCAGCACCCGCATCAGCATCATCAGCACCATCATCAGCACCAGCAGCACAATCATCATCATCATCATCATCAGCATCATCATCATCAGCATCAGCATCAGCAGCAGCACAATCATCAGCACCATCAGCACCATCATCATCATCATCATCATCATCATCATCATCATCATCAGCATCATCATCAGCATCATCACCATCATCATCATCATCATCACCATCACCATCCTCCTCCTCCACCTCCTCATCCTCCTCATCCTCCTCCTCCTCATCCTCAGCCTCATCCTCATCCTCATCATCATCAGCATCAGCATCATCAGCATCATCCTCATCTTCCTCATCCTCATCATAATCATCATCATCATCATCCTCATCATCCTCACATTCATCCTTATCATCCTCCTCATCTTCCTCATCCTCATCTTCCTCATCCTCATCATCATCATCCTCATCCTCATCCTCATCCTCATCCTCCTCATCCTCATCATCCTCATCCTCATCCCCTCATCCTCATCCTCATCCTCATCCTCATCCTCATCCTCATCATCATCATCATCATCATCCTCCTCCTCCTCATCATCATCATCATCCTCATCATCCTCCTCATCATCCTCATCCTCATCATGGGCATCATCAGCATCATCATCATCATCACCATCCTCTCATCATCCTCATCATCATCATCATCATCATCATCATCATCATCATCATCATCATCACCATCATCATCATCAGCATCATCATCATCATCATCATCATCATCATCATCATCATCATCATCATCATCATCATCATCATCATCATCATCATCATCATCATCATCATCATCATCATCATCATCATCATCGTCCGTCTCCTCCTCCCTCCCGGGGGAAGCCCACCAGCCAGCCCAGAATCCCACGACGGGGGCCCTCGCCCGCCGAGCTCGGCGCAGGGCACCCGACCGTGGAGCTGGTGGCTGCCAGGGGGGGTCCTCCGGGCGTGGGGGAGGTTGGCGCCTTCCTGGCGGTGGTCCCCTGGGGTTGCGAAAGGCGCCTCGGCGGCGCGGGCGCGCGGCCTGCACTGCCCAGGCCGAAGGCCCATCGGGAACCCCCCAGCCGGCCCACAGCCCCGCGACGTGACACCCTCACCCGCCGATGCCAGTGCCGGTGGGGTCCACCCAGCGCTGGGGAGGCTTGCGCCAGCCTGGCGATGGCCCAGCGGGGGGAAGCTTGGTTGCCCCCACGCGCAAAACCGACCCACCCCATCCACTACGACTGAGCCAGCTGCGGCAAAACCGCTGATGGCATTGCTGCTGAGGGCGGCTGCCCTGGCGAGCGCTCGGGCCGACCCCAAGAGACACAGAAAAAGGTCGCTTGTTCCTCTTCGCCTTGGCGGAGGCCCTTCTCCCGCCGTCTGTTGCGCCATCATCCTCATCATCTTCATCATCCTCCTCCTCCTCCTCATCTTCATCATCCTCCTCCTCCTCCTCCTCCTCCTCCTCCTCCTCCTCCTCCTCATCTCATCATCATCATCATCATCATCATCATCATCATCATCATCATCATCATCATCATCATCATCATCATCATCATCATCATCATCATCATCATCCTCATCATCATCATCATCATCATCATCATCATCATCATCATCATCATCATCATCATCATCATCATCATCATCATCATCCTCATCAAGCGAGGTGTGCTGATTTGGAGCGCTGAGGGTGGGGCGCGCGGCGCGGTGGCGCACGGCTGCAGTTCTGCCGGCTGCGGCCGCCCCGACGAGTGAGCCAGCTGCCGCCAACAGAACTCCACGGCACCGCTGTCGAGGGCGGACGCCCCGGCGAGCGCCTGGGCCGCCCCCGAAAGACACAGAGATAGGGAGGCCGTGTGCGCAGCAGGCGAGGCAGGCTGGGCTGGGGGCCGAGGGCGAGGGGATCCCGAGGGAAGCAGGCCGAGCCGAGGCGCGGAGGGAAAGGCGCGCGGCGCAGGGCGCGGGGTTGCGGCGCGGCCACTGCCAGGGCAGCGAGGCTGCGTGCGCAGCGGTTACAAAACCTCTCGGTCGAGGTCGGCGGAGCTGGGGCGCTGAGGGGGATGGCTGAAGCTGCGGCTGGGAGGACTGAGTAGTCAGGCAGACATGGAGCAGACTGTAATGGCGCTGCGGCTGCGGGCATGTCGGGGGAACTCGGGTCGGCGGACGGAAACCGTATGCCGCGGCCGACCTAGCCCTGTCCAGGACGGCTACGGCGCGGCCCCCTTGCCCCCCCCCCGTCAACCACCCATCCCGCCGCATAGGAGTGGTGAAGTGAAAGTTAGATGGGAGGGGTAGTGGGCGGGCAGTGATAGAAGTTGGGCAGCCGGCAAGGAGTGGAAGGGTTGGGCGCGAGCTCTCAATGGCCTAACTGATGTTGGGCCCTGCGTGCCGGTACCTCCAAGGAGGCCTAACGACGACGATATTCAGGTGGCATCAAGAAAACGCGTGAGAGGAGACGTCCGCTAAACGCTTGTACAGGGGATCACGTCGGTTGACTGGCGCATGTGGGTGAGAAAGCCACCGCCGTGCCATGGACCGATCTGAAGTTGCCGCTGTCGCCGTGTGCTGGCGCTGCCGTCGCTGGGGAGTGAGATGAGTAGCGTGCTGCATGCCGTAGGAAAAGTAAAGCGAGTCCAGCTGCTGCTGCTGATGCCGCAGCAGTGAGCGCGGCGGCATGGGCAGAGCATAGCGCAGAGGCCGGGAGTCGGTTGTGGACACCTGGTAGCGCGGGACGCGCCTGAGCAAAAATGGCGAGTAATCTGCGGCCGCTGGTGGCAAAATTGGAATGAGGAAAATCCTGTCGCACTGATGGTGGGCCAGTTTTCCACCACCACCACAAGTTGGAGGGGGAGGGGGTCCTCCACCTCCTCCTCCTCCTCGTCCTCCTCCTCCTCCTCCTCCTCCTCCTCCTCCTCCTCCTCCTCCTCCTCCTCCTCCTCCCCCTCCAACTTGTGGTCGTGGTGGAAAACAGGCCCATCAACTGGCGGGCCTCCGTGAGGCAGGTCCCGTCTCGGCGTGGGGGCGGCGTTCGCCTCTTGGCCGCCAGCTGTCGGGAGGAGAGGAGCAGGCAGTGCTCTCTGACGCGTGGGGCAGAGCCGCGTGGGGTGGGCGTCGTGCCAGCGTCGATCACGCTGTCGGCATGGTCGATGTGGGGTTGTCCGCTTCGGGTGCGGTCCCCGCGGGCCTATGTGAGGTACGGCTGCTGCTTGTACTGGCCGTCGGGTCCGCGTCCGTCCTTATGTAGTCAGTGTTTATCGTAGCCCGAGTAGTACTCATCCTCGATCTGGTCCTTGGTGGCAACCGTGTCCGAGGGCAATACGGGGCGTCTTGTGTTGGATGAGTAGACGTTGCTGCTGGCCGCATTTCGGTCGGTCATCATGACCTTCGTTGTTGGTGGTCGTGGTGGTGGCATGCCCTCCAGCGGGGATGTCGGCAACGTGTACTGAGCCAGAGCTTACGCACGTGCTGGTTGAATAACCTGCGGTCGATCGGACCGTCGGGGCGAGTCCTCGCGAAAAGAGGTCGGTGGTCGGCAGGACGTCTGTGCCGCTGTGGGCGGCTGGCTTACGAGCGCGTCCCTGCTGGTGGCTCCTCTGTTGGCTCTGCGTCGACTGGCTGTTTTCACGGCACTCTGGGCCCTCTCGCGGGGCCCTGGTGGCTGGTGCCCGGCGCGGGGCCCGGCGGTGGGTCACGGCAATTGGGTCTCTTGGCCAGTGGATTTTCCTGACGGGGTCGGGTGCTTTCGCCGCCGTGCTGCAGCAGCAGCAGGTTCTTCCAGTGGATCAGGCCCTCAGCGACAACGTGCTGAAAAGGAGGCGTGGTAACCGGCGTTGGTATCCCCCCTGTCGGGTTGTCGCGCCAGGCAAGTGCAACGTAGCTGTAGGCATCGTCACGTTAACGCCGGGCGTAGAGCTCCCAGAAGTGAAGGCTACAGGCGTCACATGCGACGCCGCTCGTCAAAAGGGGTCCGACATTAAAGCGCGACAGGCCCCATCCAAAATTATCAGCAAAGGGCTCCGACACGAGTACCCCCTTCCAGACAAGAGAAGCAGTATGCAAACACACGCCAGGCCTAACCCTTGAACCAAACAGCCTCAGGTGTTTCCCTGGATATACACGGCTTGGACAAAGCGACTACCAAGCACACGGACCAAAGGATGCCGTCTTCCGCCATGCTGATTTGTGTTTCTCTCTCTCTCTCTCTCTCTCACTCTCCCTCAATTGCTATGTCTTTCTCTCTCGCGTTCTCTCTCTCTCTCTCTCTCTCTTCTCGAGCGCTTGGCGACTCTCTCTCTCTCTCTCCTGTTATGTGTTTCTCTCTGTCTCTGTCTCTGTCTCTCTCTCTCTCTCTGTGTCTTTCTCTGATCCTCTGTCTCCTTCTATGTCACTGTATCTCTCTCTCTCTCTCTCTATTTCTCTCTCTCTCTCTCTATTGCTAGTTCTCTATGTTCGTTATCTATGCGTGTATCGCTCTCTATTCCTCTCTCTCTCTATTTCTCTCTCTCTCTCTCTCTCTCTCTCTCTCTTTCCATGTACATATATATACACATATATTGATCAAACAGCTGTGCCTATACATATAGATGTACATGCATGTATCCAGATGTGTGTATGTATTTATGTGTGTGTGCATGATATATGTGTGTGTTTGGTTGTGATGTGTGTATGCTAATGGGTTTGTCTTATGTCCCTCTCATACACTCTCTCTCTCTTCTCTCTCACTCGCTCTCTCTCTCTCTCTCGCTCCTCTCCTCTCTTCTCCAATGCGCGCTTCTGTGCGTTATGCAAATGCGGTACGCGTGCAAATATGTGTGTGTCCGCTAAGTATCCTTTCTCGACCCTCCCAACCACCCTGCTACCTGTACTCAAGCCTGCACTCTCCACGTATGCTGCTCAGCATTGCCATCTTTTCGATATGCGTAGTTTACTCGCTAATGTCGACACTATCATGTAAAGAACGCTCGCAAAAGAACGGGCACTTGGCCGAGCCGTCGACTTCGAAAACCTCAGAGGCATGGATATATAGACATATACCGTATCTATACACAAGACGGCGGCTGGCTGGGATACAAATTACCAAGCTATCGAATGACTGGCACCGATATCACACATACCCACGGAGACACCAAGCCACCAGATGTGTTGTCTCTATCGGAGGTGAAGGGGTGAGATCGAAGTGGAACGGAGAGCCCCCCTACCAGGAAATCGATTTCGGTTTCGTGTTCGTGCGTGCCGTGCGTGCGGGCGAGGCGAAGCTGCGTGGGCGGGCGAGATAAAGTCTCCTGTGGCTGAGGCGCGGCCAGACCAAATGTCTCCCTTCCGGGCGGCCGGGGGCCCGCGGTGTCCCGCCAGTGTCCCGCTGGTGTCCCGTGTGGCTGAGGCGCGGCCGGACCGAATGACTCCCTTCCGGGCGGCTGGGGGCCCGCGGTGTCCCGCCGGTGTCCCGCCGGTGTCCCGTCAGTGTCCCGTCGGTGTCCCGATGATGATGCTGATGATGATTATGATGATGATTATGATGATGATGGTGATGATGATGATGATGGTGATGATGATGATGATGTTGATGATGGCGATGATGATGATGATGATGATGATGATGATGATGATGATGATGATGATGTTGATGTTGATGATGATGATGATGGCGATGATGATGCTGATGCTGATGCTGATGATGATGATGATAATGATGACGATGATGATGATGATGGTGATGCTGATGATGATGATGATGATGATAATGATGACGATGATGATGATGGTGATGCTGATGATGATGATGCTGATGATGATGAGGACGATGATGATGATGATGCTGATGATGATATGATGATGATGGTGTCCCGATGATGATGATGATGATGATGATGATGTCGATGATGATGATGATGATGATGCTGATGGTGTCCCGATGATGAGGATGATGATGGTCATGATGATTATGTTGATGATCATGATGATGACGATGATGGTGTCACGATGATGCTGAGTATGATGATGTTGATGTTGATGATGATGATGATTATGATTGTGTCCCGATGATGATGATGTTGATGATGATGAGGTTGATGATGATGACGGCGTCCCGATGATGATGAATGTTCTGATGGTGATGATGATGATGTTGATGATGATGGCGTCCCGATGGTGATGATGATGATGATGTTGATGCTGATGGTGCCCCGATGATGACGATGATGGTGATGCTGATGATGATGTTGATGATGCTGATGATGATGATGTCGATGATGAGGATGAGATGATGATGATGGTGTCCCGATGATGAGAATGATGATGATGATGATGATGTTGATGATGATAACGATGGTGATCATGATGGTGTCCCGATGATGATGCTGCTGCTGATGATGATGATGTCGATGACTGTGTCCCGATGCTGCTGATGATGATGATGTTGATGATGATGATTGTGATGATGGTGATGATGATGATGATGGTGGTGTCCCGATGATGTTGATGACCGTGATGATGATGATGATGATGATGATGATGATGTTGGTGTTGATGATGATGACGGTGTCCCGATTATGATGATGTTTGTGATGATGATGCTGATGTTGATGTTTTTGTTGATGATGATGATGATGATGATGATGATGATGATGATGATGATGATGATGATGATGATGATTGTGAGAGCGGTTGTGATATCGATAGTGAGATCGATAGTGAGACCGAATGTGATATCGAATGTGAGATCGATTGTGAGATCGATTGTGAGATCGATAGTCAGATCAATTGTGAGATAGATCGAGTGAGATCGATTGTGAGATCGATCGAGGGAGATCGATCGAGCGAGACCGATAATGAGATCGATAGTGAGATCGATAGTGAGACCGATCGAGTGAGATGTTGGTTCCTCCCCCCCCCCCGAACCTCCTTATCACCCGAAGGGTGGTCGTATAGGTATGTACATATATACATACATAATTACATACATACATACATACATACATACATACATACATACACATCACGGTACATATTTGTATATATTATGTATACATCTCTTTCTCTCGCTTCCTCTCTCTCTCTCTCCACATGTCCCTTGCTTGTTTGTTTCTCTCTCTCTCTCGCGATCTCTCTCTCTCTCTCTCTATCTCTCGCTTTCTCTTTCTCTCTCTCTCTCTTTCTCTCTCTACTGTCTCTCTCTCTCTCTCTGCTGTGTCCCTCTCTCTCTCTCCCCTTCTTTGCGTGTATGAATGCACAACACACACGCGCACACGCACACGCACACGCAAACGCACCCACACACACACACACACACACGTCATAGATTACTGTATCCACTCCGTCTCCATCTCTCCCCAGCGCGCTTTGTCGCATGATGTGTCGGGGCCCAACAGGGCCTTCAGACGGCCACGAGGGCCCCAAGAGGCCAAGACGGCCCCAAAGGGGAGCCCACGAGAGGGAACACGAACCGAACGCCTTGGCCTTTCGCCCAAAGAGGCCCCCAGGAGGGCCCAAGAGGCGCCCAGGAGGCCCCAGGAGGCAATCAAGTGGCCCCCACGCCCAAGAGGCCCAAAAGAGGCCCCAGAAGACCTAAAAACAGCCCCAGAAGGCCTCCAACTGAGAACCTGGGAGCCCAAGCAACATGACACTACACGGAACCCTGGATACGGGACCGGGATCCCTGGAACCAAGCCGCCCACCGAAACCAACCCAAAACCCGGAAATGGGAACCAAAGAACCCCGCCGCCCACCGAAACCAAGCCCGAACCAGGAACGAGGGAACCACAGACGCCAGACGACACCCGGAAACCCGATCGCCTACCGAAATCGGCTCTGAACCAGAGACCGGGAATACAGGAACCCGAAACGAGGAACCAACCCGGCGGCCCACCGAAATCGGCCGTCCACCTTCGCCAAATCCTTCGAGATTCGTTAGGACCCCTTCAATGCAAGAGTCGTTTGGCTGCGTCTCACAATCGGGCCTACTGGCAGCGTAAACCTTGCGAACGGGCATGCCGTTGTCGATGGTCCCGGCGAGGTGGTCATTGTAGTCCTGGTTGGTTTCGCGCTGCTTACTCTTAGCGGGGGACGCCCCCTTCATGGTGGGATTGTTGTCTCCCCTTGCCAACGCCCATAGTGTATTCATGTTTGCCTTTTCTGCAGGATGCCGCGGTCGTCGCATGGCTCGGGGAAACTGCCTCAGTCCCTGCCGTTGGTACCCTTGCCCTTGCCGTTGGCGCCTTGCTCCAATAGACGTCAGGGAGGTTAGGCTACCCGTTGGGCCGTCCACTGGTTGTTCCTACACATGTCCGAAAATGAGCCGATCGATGGTGTAGTGGGTTGCGTAGGTGGGCCTCTGCCGGGCGTTCGGCTGGACGTTGGTCGCCACGGTACCGCCATTGCTGGAGCTTGTGGCGGATGTCGGGGTCGTTGTTGGGCGCTGTGGAGTGATTCAAGTACCTGTCGTGCGGCCGTAACTCTGAGTAGCGTACGCGTTGCATCACGTTCTCAACGTTCGCGTCGGTGCCACGCTGGCTCCCAGGTGGAAGACGTGGAGTTCGTGGTGGCGCTGCGTACCAGTGTGGAAACAATGGTAATCTGACAACTGGGAGGTGTGAGAAAAGAAATGGAAGAGATGGATGGGCGTGGAATGTGAAAGTACATCGTCTGGCACGGGTATCCAGGCGACTTCCTGCTGGCGGGGCGCCGCGCTGGCTGCCACTCGAATGTTTCAGGCACGCGGCTCCCCCCCCCTCCTCCCCCCCCCCCCCTCCCCCTCCCTCCCCCTCCCCCTCCCCCTCCCACCCTCCCCCTCCCCTCCCCCCCCCTTCCCCCTTCCCCCTCCCCCTCCCTCTCCCCATCCTCCTCCTCCTCCTCCTCCTCCTCCTCCTCCTCCTCTCCTCCTCCTCCTCCTCCCCTCCTCCTCCTCCTCCTCCTCCCCATCCTTTTTCTTATGATAAATCCGCCGACCCTGTCGGCGTGTGTGAGGGGCTTTTCCGTTCGAGCCGTCATCTCCGTCATTCTTTGTACTCGTCGTCTCTGTCCTTCCCTTTCCCTGGGAGACCTCTTCCCCTGGGCTCCAGCCAAGCCGACCTTGAGCAACCTCGTAATTGAGTCGAAGGGAAGCCCCTTCCCTTTGATCCCTCCCCCGCCGGGAGGGGGGGGGGTAGCGACCCCCCCCCGGGTCAGATACGACGCCCCCCTCTTCCCCTGGGCTCCAGCCAAGCCGACCTTGAGCAACCTCGTAATTGAGTCGAAGGGAAGCCCCTTCCCTTTGATCCCTCCCCCGCCGGGAGGGGGGGGGGGTAGCGACCCCCCCCCGGGTCAGATACGACGCCCCCCCCTGGGACTCCTCTTCCCCTGGGCTCCAGCCAAGCCGACCTTGAGCAACCTCGTAATTGAGTCGAAGGGAAGCCCCTTCCCTTTCATCCCTCCCCCGCCGGGAGGGGGGGGGGGGTAGCGACCCCCCCCCCGGGTCAGATACGACGCCCCCCCCTGGGACTCCTCTTCCCCTGGGCTCCAGCCAAGCCGACCTTGAGCAACCTCGTAATTGAGTCGAAGGGAAGCCCCTTCCCTTTGATCCCTCCCCCGCCGGGAGGGGGGGGGGGGTAGCGACCCCCCCCCCCGGGTCAGATACGACGCCCCCCCCTGGGACTCCTCTTCCCCTGGGCTCCAGCCAAGCCGACCTTGAGCAACCTCGTAATTGAGTCGAAGGGAAGCCCCTTCCCTTTCATTCCTCCCCCGCCGGGAGGGGGGGGGGGTAGCGGGGGGGGTAGCGACCCCCCCCCGAGTCAGATACGACGCCCCCCCCCCGTACCGACCTTGAGCAACGTCGTCATTGAGTCGAAGGGAAGCCCCTTCCCTTTCCCTTCCCCGACGGGGGGGGAGAGGAGGTCCCGGGGGGGGTCCCGGGGGAGTCCCGGGGAAGTCCCGGGTCAGATACGACACCTCCCTCCCCCACCTTCTCGTCCTTCTCCCCGTTCCCCCAAACCATCCCACAGCCCGTGCCTCTTGCTGCGCATTGCGAACAGGGTCGGCGGCACCGGCCGTCAGGCCTTCGCAATAACCTCTCCCTGTCGCACCACGAAGCCAAATTTTTGGGTGGGCCGGGCGTTTCGCCGGAGACTTTCTCTGAAGCTCAAAAATTGGCAACAGCTTCACATATGGAGGGCAGGTCATTCCCAATATGTGGCTCTCGCCTTAGCGCGGCGCACATTCGTTGCAAAGTTTTGCAAAAGCTTCACGGATTGAGGGCGGGTCGTTTTCAAAAATGTGACTCCCGCCTTAGCGCCGCGCACATTCGTGCGGTTCCTTTTTAAAATGTTGCTCTCGCCTTAGCGCCGCGCGCACTCGTTTACAAATTGATCAAGAGTTTCACGGGTTCCTACCATCAACGTTCCAAATATGGTGTTTTGAAATCATAAGAAAGGCGTTCCGGCACGACTTAAGATCGTCAAGACGCATCAATTAGGTTAATCCGTGGCGTTATAATGCCAAGAATGTTTTGGCGTGCTTCTCGGTCTTCAAACGGGTGCCTTCCAACGAGACTGTTCCGGCGGGCGACGCATGCGAACGTAGCCATGGGTGCGGCGGGCGCATGCGAACGTAGCCATTGGGGCCTTCGGTGGAGCTCCCTGTTGGGCCACGTGTGAGGGGTGTGCCGAAATGGGAGCGGCGGGCGCATGCGAGCGCAGTCACTGGGTTCTTCGGTGGAGCTCCCTATGGGGCCACCAAACCTGTGAGGGGTGAGTCGGGATGGGTGCGGCAGGCGCAGGCG
Source organism: Prorocentrum cordatum (assembly GCA_963575745.1). Classification (NCBI taxonomy): domain Eukaryota; class Dinophyceae; order Prorocentrales; family Prorocentraceae; genus Prorocentrum; species Prorocentrum cordatum. Next base: position 92,711 of record CAUYUJ010001180.1, read on the forward strand.
AGCGCAGCCACTGGGGCGCTCCCCATGGGGCCACGACACGTGCGGGGGGGGTGTCGACACGGGTGCGGCGGGCGCATGCGAGTGCAGCCACTGGGGCCTTCGGTGGGGCCCCCTGCGGGGCCACGAAACGTGCGAGGGGGGTGCCGAAATGGGTACGGCGAGCGCGTGATAGCGCAGTCGCTGGAGGCTTCGGTGGAGCTCCGAGTGGATCCACGAAAAACGCGCGAGGGGGGTGCCGAAGTGGGTCAAGCAGGCGTATGCGAGCGCGGTGGAGCTCCCCACTGGGAGCACGAAGCGTGCGATGGGCGTGCCGATATGGACCTGGGGGGGGGGGCAGAGGCAGGGATGGGGGAGAAAGGGGGGGAGGAGGAGGAGGGTCAGGTCAGGGTCAGGGTCAGGCGCTTGGGGGTCTTCGCAGGCCTCTGGAGCATCGAGAGGCCTTTGACCCCTGCGTAAGAGCTGTGCAGTATGCCCCCCACCTTCGTGGTGGGGCCTGCCACCGCGTGCCAGGAGGGGGGCCAGTCCGCCCCTGCCTGGCAGACGGATCAGCGGCGAGGTCCGCTGACCTCGAAGTGGGGTAGAAATGCCCCCCGCATCCCCGCTAAGTAGAGAGGGACCCGAAGTCGTCCTCCCAACTCGGCGAGTGGGTGGGGGAGGGGGACACTTCTGCCCTCGCGGGCGGAGGAGAGCTCCCTGACCCTCTGGGCGAGGGAGCCTCTCAAGAAGCGCTCTCGGGCCGTCTAGTCCGACGGCGAAAAGTAGAAACAGAGGTAAAAGAATAGCACCAACCAGCAACAAAAGAGAGAAGAGAGAGAGGCGGCTGCTGCAGCCGCTCGCCGTCATGGTCGGCGGCCTCCCCTGCCCATCTCCTGCCCTTCCTGTACGCGGGCAAGAAGTGATAAACTCAAAATACAAATCTCATTCAATGTGGCATGGGGAGTGGATGGGAGATCATCTGACCCTCGTCACTTTGCAGTCCTCTGCGGAGAGAAAATCACATTTGTGAGTCAGCCGTCGTATGCACCACCGTCCTATTTCGGTGTTTGTAGCAGCTCCCAACCAGCTCCCCTCAATCATCTGTAATGAGTCACTGGAGTAATGTGTCACTGCCTTGCTTGGGGAGGCCCGTCGTTGTCATGCTGCTCATGCGTGGCCAGTAGTTCATACACATAGTTGATCGCATCTGGCCAGGGCGGGATCATGGCTTCATCTTCATTACGAAGTATGCCCAATGTGTACTTCAGCCCATTCATAGCATTCTGCACCTGAAGAGCCTGGCTCTCGAGTTTGCGAACAACTTCTTGCTTCTCAAGCTGCTCTTCCAGATCATATTCCATTGGTGGAGCCAGGCGCTGTAGTGCTAATCGAATAAGTCCATGCTGTCTGGTCAGTGCCTTCAGAGCTTCCTGAACAGCTGGGACTTGTTGTTCAAGCAGCGGCTTCGTAGTTCTCAACCGTTCATTGCCCATGATGAGTCTTCCCATGGGGCTTGCATATCTTACATCAAAGTACGAGATTTGAGGCATGGGTATGCTTTGCTCTGTTCCGCAATCTGCGGGGCACCATGCTGAAGACTTCGCCATATACAGCAGCCGTCGGAGAAGTAATGCCGCCAATGCGGCTCTGTGCACAAGAAACGAAAGTCGGAGGCTGCTGCTGGTTGGGCCAAAATAATAAAGGTGCGGTGTCACAAAGAGAAGAGAGGCCGTCTGAACCAGTAGGTGGCAACGGTAACCAAGAACGGTGGGGCACCACTTCTTGCTGGGGTCGGAGGTCGGAGAGTCGGGAAACAACGTACATCCTAGTAGGATCCCTGCCCAAGGGGGGCCTCTGGAGGTTACTGGGTCTCGTCGGGTCCTTTATGATGTGGCTGCTGTGATGATGGCTCGGTCGTGTCGTGGGCCTCCTTACTGCTTGAGCTCCCTGTGGGTCTCTCGGGGTGCTGAGGCTCCTCTAGGCCCAAACCTTGCATCATTCTCCTTCTCCTCGCCCTGTATGACAATGCGAGTCTGTATAATTCATTAAACCGTTCACTAACCGCACGCTGTTGTGTGAGCTTCCCAAAACGTGCTGGGTCGAGAGAAATCTCATGGGCAATTTTTTCCTCCGCTCGCTGAGGAGGCCACGGAGGCGAGGCCAGAGGTGGGGACGTACCGAGGCCTACCGTCGTTGGGACGGTTGGTGCCGTCGAGCTCCGGTAGTGATCTGTACCCGACCTCAGCGCCTGCGTAGGCTCGCCTCGACCGCCCTCTCCAGGGCGCTCTTGGGCGCCGCTCCCTGCCCCTTGACGCCGTTCAGCACCAGGATCGCCGTCGTCAAGGCCTCCTTGAGCTTCGTCGGCGAGTAGCCCCTCGCCATGGTCAGGACCGCCTCGCCTGGCTCCTGTGACATCAGGTGCGGCACGAGGGTCGGGAGCGGGTTGAGCGTGTACTGCAGTTTGCCTTTGTGCTCGGACTCGTCCAGGTCGTCGCGCTTGTAGGCCTCGTTGACTTTCCAGGAGAGCACTGTTTCTTGTATGATCTGTGGTCCAATCTTGCCCGTCGTCGCCTCGATGTACTCGCGGATGACGCCCTTGGCTGTCTTCTCGGTGGTGCTCCCTGTGTCGCCGTCCAGCGCTTCGTACATCTCCCTGAGCATGGCGCTGCAGATGTGGACGTGGGGGGGTCCGAGACCGTGTTTCTTGCCTGCTGCGCGTACTGCTTGTCCATACTGCTTGGCGGCCTCCATGCCCGCGATGAACGGGGGCGACGATGCTGGCAGGAGCCAGAAGTCCGAGGTGGCGTGGTAGAGCTCGCGAATGTCCTGCGCGTTGCGCAGCGAGAGCTTCATCGTCACCGCCAGCCTGTCCTCGTAGCTGCCGTCGGACGGTTCGGCTCCCTTGCCAGAACCTTTGGGGGGGCGCCTGCCGCCTCCGCCGCTGCTCGTCCCGCTGCCTCCGTCGACTGCGGCTTCGGCGGCGCCTCTCTTGGCAGCTACCCGCTTGGGCTCTGCCCCTGCGAGCTGCCACTCTGCTGCAGGGAGGGCCATCGCACGTGCGCTGTACAACGTCTGCTGGGCCTTCGTGATGTTCTCTCACGTGCAACTGAAAGGAGCGGAGGGTTTGAGCCTCATGGCCACATAAGCTGCATGTTAGTGTTGGTGGGGCCTGTACTTCGTGCGCCCATTTGCTGTAGTCAATGTGACACACTCCGTACTTGTCAGCCGAGCGGTGTGCATGATCAATTGCCGTTTTTCTTGTATTGAATGTGCTCCAACACCAAGGGCATTGATTGGTAATAATCATCTGCGATAGTAAAGTCCTCAAGTTGTGCGCCCCCCTTTTGTGAGCCTGTAATGCCTGTGCTGTCGTGAAGCGTTTCCCACAGCATTGTGTTTGTCCGTCGTCGTCTTCACATGGGTAGTCGCACCAGTAGGCCTTCGCTATTTGGTCGTCTGCTCTGCCTTCATCAATGTCTCCTGCTTGGTTGTTCCAGGTCCTGGAGGCACTGCTGAGTATGCTGGGGTCCATTGTCGTCCATTGTTGCCATTCTTCCGTGCCAGGTGTAAGAATGTGTAGGTCTGACCGCCTGCGTGTGTACCATTCGTGCATATTCTCGTCGATAAGTGATAGCGCATCGAGGTCCTCCTTGTATTGTTTCGCCATGGGTGTGGAGTCTGGCCCTATCCTATCGCCTGGTAACAGGCGTCGAATGTTGGCCAGTCTGTCCATAGTGCTGTCCCCGAATATAGCTGCAACCACGTTCGCATGTTGTTGGGGGTGTAGTGCCCACTTCTGGTACCACTTGAGTCGTCGCACACGTAGTGCCGTGGCAGCTCGGTCCATTCTCCAGTATTTGAATACCTGCGCCGTGGTTTTGCAGCGAATGCTGCCATCTGCTTTGGTCCATGACATCGCTCCTCGTGCCAGTGTCCTCATATATTTTCCTAGCAGGGCGTCGATGGCATCAGTGCTGGCTGTTGGAAGTACCATGGCCGTGAGTCCGCTAAGCCCTGCACCCAGTACAAATGCGATAAACATGAGGCGTTTGACGTCGTAATTGCACCGTGAACCCCAAAAAGTGCCACCCTGTCTCCATGCTAGGCGTATCGCGTCGCAGCGGCGACGCACTTCTCCCGATAGGCCTTGGTCGGATGGGAGGTATGGTCCTAGCACTCGCATTTCTCGGAGTGGTGTGCCTTGGATTTGCTTGCTACGTCTTAGGGCTCTTGTGGTACCGTAGCTCCCTGTGCCTCGTAGTCCCAGGAGGTGGTTGGTCTTCCCCGCATTAAGTTTCCAGTTCCCAGCCTCCAGCTTGCTTTCTAGTTTCCCTGTGGCTGTGTTGACCTGGTAGGTGACTTCACCTGCATTAGCCTGGTGTGGGATTATATGCGTCTTGGTGATGTCATCCATGAACGTGTTAATTCCGAGGTCCAGTATACTACCAAATATCGGGTGGGGTGTGTCGTGCAATCGTTGTGTCGGTTCCGTGCGCAGGTCTTCGTTCCACTGGGCAACGTATATGTTGTAAGCATCGTTGAACTGTCGTGGTGCTGTCGTGAAGCCCATCTGGGCGCCTGTGGTGCTTTCGTAACTAATAGTCTGATCCGCAGCCTCTATGGTCATGGCAGTTTTCTCGATTGCTCCTACTGCATGTGGTTGGTCCCATTCATCAGCCTGTTTAAAGGCCACAGCTTGGAGGAGGGTGCGATTGGTGGACGCAAATGCGTTCGAGCAGTCGTAGTTGGTGTGCACGCTGCTATATCCGAGCTGGTCGGACTTCCACTTTGTGGTGAGTATTGTCGCTATCGCATTCTCTCTGCACCGGTGTGGTAGCCCCCCCTGCGCCCATGCTGCGTGCTGCTCCAACTGACCCCTGCGATGAATGCCTGCATGCCATGCCATGCTCGTGCTGCAGTACGCGTGCATAATGCGCTTTCCCAAAATACCGTGCTTACCGTTCGCCTTGTCTGCTCCGAATGCCATCGACCTGTGCCAAGAGAGGGGGGTGGTTTGGGTAGCACGTATCATCACCAAGATGTCGTTCAGCCTCCTGCTTGCTACATGTGTTCCCTGCCCGTCATTCTTCGCAACACCCAGTCCAGCTCTCGGCGCACGTCCTACTGTGTAGTCGTTTGTAAGCATAGCAGGGTCGGTAGGCACTCCTCCTCGTACTCCTAGCCCTCCTCCTTTCCAGCCTAGCCTCTCTAACAGCTCTCTGCCTCGCTGGAGTCGGTGCTCGATCGTGAACCTGTGGCGTTCTTCTTCGTCTCTTTCAACCTTGATCGCCTGCGCGTTGTAACTATCACCGCGCTCATTGGCGCCTTTCATGTTGACCGTGGGATCAAGCAGAAGTAGAGTCGCCTCAACAGGGAGCCCCCACTCTGGCCATGCTCGACGCTTCTTGGCTTTCCTGCAATACCTCAGCATGTCTCTCCCGTCCTGCTCTGCTCGATGTCGGAGGTCGGTATCGATCGGGAGTGGGAGTCGCTCGGAGTGCCAGTGCTCGTGCTCGCGGAGTTGTTCCTCCAGATCCAGTACCTGTGCTGCTAGCCCCCCCTCGTGTGGTGACTTCGAGAGTTCCTGGGTCCACTGTTCAGCGTCCCAGTGCGTCCGAGGGGCGAAGAAGTACCTTTTCTTGGGGCCTCGTCCGTTCGCCTGGTACTCGATCCTCAGCCTGTGCATCTGCGCAAAGTCGCCACGTTCTGACGCCTCCCAGATTTCCTCGACGAGTCGTTCCTTTCGGGATTTCTCGTAGCCGTCTCGGATCCTCTTCAGCGTGGCCGTGACTTCTTTGAGGCTTTGTCGGGTGTTCTCAAGCTCCTCGTCGTCGATATTCGGTCCCAAGGCGTGGCGTAGCTCTCGGCGTTGGCGCAGCAGTGTCATCCTAGTCTCCCTGAGTGCTTCCACGCACGGGTCTGGGGCCATCTTCTTTTTCCCGAATGTGTCGTGTAGTGCTGTGCGTACCGCATCTCCGTATCTCTGCCACGCTCTGTCTGGAGTGGGTTGCTCGAGGAGGACCTGCCATTCCTGCTCCTCTACCTTCCTCAGCTCCTCCTCCACCTTCTCCTGCCATGCTTCCCTCCTTGTTCCCTTCCGTAGGCAGCTCATCAGCGCGTCCCTGTCCAGGTACTCGCGCTGGTGCCGCCTCCTGCCCGCCTGGTGTCGGATCCTCGGGTCGAGTACTACTCCTACTGGGAGGTGGTCTCTAGCTCCTCTGGACTTTATAAGTTGGAGGCGCTTCCCCGATGCGTGTAGCACCATACACCGTTGGACAAGGGTGGTGGCACCTGCTGGGAGGGCAATGTGGTCCACTTTACTGGTCCCACCTCTTGGGCCGAAATAGGTGGGCCCAGTGTCGTAGTTGGTGGTAATAATGCTGAGATCGCTGCTCTGGCACATCTTCCTGAACGCGGTACCTTTCTCGTTTTCAATAGTCTTTGCGTAGGTCCCTAAACAGCTGTTGATAGTTTTTTGTACAATTCCGTCTGTTGATCGGTGTAGTCCAAAGTCGCTGTTCACATCGCCTGCAATCACAATGAACGTCCTTGTACCCAATCTGTCAGTGGTGGTCTCCAACCAGTCCCCTATACGTGCTCCTATCTCATCGTACCGTTTGGTGTGCACAGGGGCATAATATACTGGGAAGATGGCCAGATCCATGGTACTCGTGGCTAGCTTCACTCCTGCGACTCTTCCTTGCAGCGACGTGGGTGGGGTGTAAATCTCACGCAAGCAATTTTGGTCCATTCGTCTGTGTACTAGAATGGCCAACCCACATGCTTTCGTGATGTATTTCCCCTTCCTGGCCCCAATTCGCAGACACCAGTGGTTGGGTAGCATTACCTTGCGCACAGCTTCGGGACCTGCCCATTCCTGTGTTCCACAAAGTAGTATTATATCCCAGTCCTTTAGTTCGTCGCTAATATCCACAAGACGTTCCACTGTGTTGGCGGCTAGTGGGTTGTACGTAAGAATGCGCATGCCATGTGTGTAATTGTGGTGCCCGCCTACGCCTCCCCCTCGCCTGGCCTGGTACTAGCTGGGGGGCGAGCCTGTGGAGGGTGAAGAAAAGGGTCGCTTTCGGTATCGCCGAGCGCGCTCCTGAACCCCTCGCGGCGGCTAGGAGGAGGAGGAAAAGGAGGAGGAGGAGGAGGAGGAGGAGGAGGAGGAGGAGGAGGAGGAGGAGGGGGAGGAGGAAGAAGTAAGGGAGGAAGGACGGAAGGCGGGGCTGTCTCTGATCAGTACGAGGACCCAACACCACAAGATGAGCGGGACAGATTTGCAAGACCTTCACGGATCGAGGCCGGGCGGCTTTCAAACCGCGGTTTCAAGGGGCTTCGCGCCGCGCACTTTCGGCTTAACAATTTGCACGAATTTCACAAATTTACGGCGGGCGGTGTTCAAACTATGACTCTCGCCTCCGCGCCGCGCACATCCGTCTTCACTGTCCAGGCGTTGTGAGCATCGCCGTTGCGGGCATTGCCTTTGGTCGATCTCTTTACAGGGCCGCGAAGCGTGCAAAGGATGTGCCGAAATGGGGCGGGGGCGCACGCGGGCGCAGGTGGCGCTCCATATGGGGCCACGAAACCTGTGAAGTGTAGCGAAGTGGAGCGGGGCCGCCATGCGAACGTCGCCACTGAGAGGAGGGGACGCATGCGAACACCGCCACTGGGGCCTTCGGTGAGCTCCCCATGGGGCCACGAAGGGCTCTGCTGGGTGGGGGAGACGCATGCGAACACCATCAGTGGAGCTCCACATGGGGCCACGAAGGGCAGTACCAGGTGGGGAAACGCATGTGAACACCGCCATTGGGGCCTTCGGTATGAAGAGGGAGGTTGGAGGGCAGGTTTACTCCAACATCGTTGATGAGTCTTGGGCTTGCACTGGTCCTCCTCCTCCTCCTCTTCCCCCTCTTCCTCCTCCTCCTCCTCCTCCTCCACCTCCACCTCCTCTTCCTCCTCCTCCTCCTCCTCCTCCTCCTCCTCCTCCTCCTCCTCCTCCTCCTCTGCTCAGAGAGACTGAGAGAGAGAGAGAGAAAGAAAGAAAGAAAGACAGACAGACAGACAGACATCGCCCTTGCCCGAGGGCCTTGGCGGCCTCGGACTCCTGGCCCCGGCCCGCCCTCTCCACCCTCAGCTCCTCCTGCAGCGCGGCCAGTTCCCCGCGCGCGCCGGCCAGCTCGCCCTGGAGCTCCGAAGCGCCCCGCTCACGGCCTGCCCGCTCCGCCCGGAGCTCCTCGCGCGAGGGCGAGGAGGCAAGCGAGCGAGGAGGCGAGCGAGGAGGGAGGAGGAGAGCTCCCCATGGGGCCACGAACCGTGTGAGGGGTGTGCCGACATGGGCGTCGGGCGCATGCAGACCCTGCCGCTGGGCCCTTCGGTGGAGCTCCCCATGGGGCCACGAACCGTGTGAGGGGTGTGACAAAGTGGGAGACGGGCGCATGCGGACCCTGCCCCTGGGCCCTTCGGTGGAGCTCCTATGGGGCCACGAACCGTGTGAGGGGTGTGCCGAAACAGAGACAGGCGGAGGGCAAAGGCAAGGAGGGGGAGGAGGAGTGGGGAACCCGGGGCGCTATCTCTTGAAAACAAAAACCCAACACCACAGGATGGATGCAAAATAACTCTGGATGCAGACCTCCGGGAGTCCACGCACCGAAAAATCTGCAGCCATCTCCGCCACAAGCTCCTCGCGCGGGAGTCAAGAGCGGCGAACGTATAGGCACATTTCTCGGGCCCTGCGAAAGAGGGGATAGCAAAAGGGGGGGGGAGAATCAGCTCACGTAGCTGATTTTCCCGGCGCCTCCCGGCGCCCATGTATCGCCCGGCGGCGGGGCCGAAACCAGCTGCATGCAGCAGATTTCGTAACCCCCCCTTTCCCTATCCTCCCCTTTCGTTCGGCCTGAATTTCTAAACTCGCGGCGATGACGGGCGCCACGGGGGAGGGGCCGGGGTGGGTATAACGTAACGCCCCCCCCCCCGCCGTGCAGTTCCGAAGCCACCACAGCGTCCGCGCGCAAGACGACGACGACGAGCCCAGACGACGACGACCACGACGACGACGACGACGACGACGACGACGACGACGACGACGACCACGACGACGATGACGACGACGACGACGACGACGACGACGAGAGACGACGAGCGACGACGACGACGACGAGCGATGACGAGCGACGACGACGACGAAAAAGACGACGGCGACGACGACGACGACGACGAGCGACAACGACGACGATGAGCGACAACGACGACGACTACGACGAAAGACGACGACGACGACGAGCGACGCCTCCGGAGGTCTCCAGAGGTTTCCCGAGTCCTCCGGAGGCCTTCCTGGGGTCATCCGAAGGCCTCCAGAGGCCCTCTCAAGCATTCGAAGGGGATTGACAACGACGAGCGAACGCGAGCGAGGGCGACCGAAAACGACGACGACGACGACGACCATGGCGACGACGACGACCACGACGACGACGACAACGACGACGACGACGACGACGGACAACGAAGAGCGACGACGACGACGACGACGACGACGACGACGACGGACGACGACGACGACGACCGACGACGACCGACAACGAAGAGCGACGAGGAATTGTGGCGAGCACATGCCTGCGAAGGCGTCGTTGCCTCCACGTGGCGTATAACAAGTATGTTCCTTACCTCCCTCACCCATCCTCCTCATCGTCGTCGTTGTCGTCGTCGTCCTTCTCCTCCTATTGCTCTCTCTCTCTCTCTCTCTATCTCTATCTCTTTCTCTCCCTCTCTCTCTCTCTCTCTCTCTCTCTCTTTCTCTCTCTCCTACGAGCACCACAAATGCCAGCGACCACCGCCCCTATGCGGATCTCGATGCGGCTCCCCATGAGGACCCCTCTGAGGATCGCTGTGCGCATTCCTATGCGGATCCCTATGCGGATGCCTGTGAAGATCCTTATGCGGATTCCTATGCGGATGCTTCTATGCGGATCCCTATGCGGTTCCCTATGTGGATGCCTATACGGATGCCTCTGGGGATCCCTATGCGGATCCCCACGCGGATCCATATGCGGATCCCTCTGCAGATCCCTCTGCGGATCTGAATAAGAATGTCTGGAAATCCCAATACGGATCGCTGTGCGGATCCCAATGTGTGTCTCTGAGCGATCCCCATGCGGATCCAAGTGCGGATTTCTGTGCGGATGCCTATGCGGATCCCTATGCGGGTCCCTATGCGGATCCCTACGCGCACGACGGCAACGCCGGCGGCGCACCGGGGGCCGGAGCGTTACGTCAAATGCATGGAGAGGAGCGGGGAGGCCATAACGCGCGTCATGGCTTAAGCAATAAAGAAACGGGCTCTGTCCCGGATCTGCCCACGCCCTCGCGGTCTGGACTCCGGGGCGCAATCCCGTGGATGCGCGGTCGCCTGGACACGCACCGCGCGGGGCATCCGCGAAGAAGCGCCCCGTGTCCACGGAATTGCCGCCCTGGGGGCCCAGCCGGCGAGGCAGCGGCTACGGATGTACGTTCCGCCCACGAGGGATGGCCACGAGGGCGAGGAGGCGAGGGAGCGAGAAGGGGACGAAGGGGGAGGGGGGGATCCGAGATCCGGGCATTGCACTCTCGTCGCACCGGGCGTTTGGGCCCAGCCGAGCTTCCAAGACGGCCCATGCAGGCGACCAAGGCCACCATCATGGCCCAAGATGGCTCGAAGACGGCCCAAGATGGCCCCAAGGCGGCCAAAGATGGCCTCAGGACGGCCTGAGATGCCTCCAGAAGAGCCCGAAAGGGCCACAAGAGGACCTCCAACAGGGCCCGAAGAAGCAGGAAGCCAGCATCACTGGTGTCCCTTCCCTGCAGTCGTGGAACAAGTTTCGCATTCTCAACGTTTCGGGTTTCCGTCAGCTCAAAACGGCCCAAGAAGCATCCACGATGGCCCCAAAATGGCCCGAGAGGCCCCCAAGGTGGTCCCAAGATGGCCAGGAGGTCCAACGATGTCCCAAGAGGCATCCCAGACGGCCCCAAAGATGGCCCAGGAGGGCATCCCGTGGGACCCAAGACGACCTCATACGGCAGTTCGACTGCATCCGACGGCCCCACGACGGCCCCCAGACATCCACCATACGGCTGAGAGGGCCCCTAAGACGGCCAAAGAGAGCCCCAAGACGGCGCCAGAGGGCACTAAGACGACTCAAGACCGCCCCAAAGGACCCCCCAAACTGGCTCACAGGAGACCAAGACAGCCCCACGTCGGCCCGACCAAGATCCATGAGAGTTTCTCAAGTAGTGACGGCGAAAGGTGTCTCCTGGGACGGCCCCCTCTTCTCCTCCTCCTGCTCTTCCTGCTCCTGCTCCTGCACCTGTTCCTGCTCCTCCTCCTCATCCTCATCCTTCTCCTCCTCTTCCTCCTCCTGCTCCTCCCCTTCCTTCTCCTCCTACTCCTCCTCCTCCTCCT
>CAUYUJ010001181.1:0-25000 GCA_963575745.1 Prorocentrum cordatum
GCCACCCATGTCGGCACGCCCCGCGCGTGTTTCATGTCCCCATAGGGAGCTTCGCCGAATGCTCCAGTGGCACCCATCTCGGCACACCCCTCACACGCTCCGTAGTCCTATGGGGAGTTCCACTGAAGATGAAACCCGCAGCTGCGGTACAGACAACTGCATATGGTTGGGTTCTTCGCCAGGCTAATTTTTTCCGCAGCGGCTCCTTTCGAAATACAGCCGATTTGGACCGGCTGGCATTGCGCGCTGCGCTTGCATTGAGATCGCAGCACGCGCCGCCGTCCTTGAGAACTTAATCCCCAGATGAGAGTCTGATGTCTCCCCGTGACACTGGCGTTCAGTATCGTGATGCCTTTCCGGCCGCGACGCTCCAGAGCATGCCGATCGCCCAAGTGGCGGGCCCATTTCGTCGCCCGCGTTCAGACGGACGCCCGCGGCTAAATTGTCTGAAAGTTGGGTGCGTCCATGGCCAAGACCTATCGGCAGCAGCCGCTGCAGGCCGACGCATTCGAACAGGGCGCGCACATCGTAAATCGCGAGGAGGGCCATCGCCACCCCGAGCTGCGCGCCTAGCAAGGGCATCAACTTTACAATTTGGAACGCGCCGCAAATGCTTCCAGCCTTCGCGGGAAAAACGATGACCACAAAATGTATGTGGGCGGTGGAGTGCGCAAATTTGATTGCCCGCAGAGTCTCCGCAACGCTTGAGTGAGTCGTAAATCTGCGCGTGTATAACCCCGTTGACTTCATCTTCCTCAGACGATGGGTTTTCGAAGTCCTAGTCCTGCTTTGCGCGTTGAATGCCAGACTCGGCAATGCATCCTCCTCGACAGCGCGTGCTCTGCAACATCTGGTCTGGCAGCGGCAGACCGTCATTATCTGCGCTGTCCGCGTCCATCATGCCGTCGTCGCTCGAGCAGAGCTCAGCTGGTAGCTGAACGCCATCAACTGCAGCGGGAGCCGGCCGCTGCCTCGCATGCCGCTTTGCCGGGCCCTCGCCGGGGAGTTCATCTGGCAGAGAATTTGCAGCCATGTGCGCAAGCAGGTATGCAAGGAAGTAAGCGTTGTCAGACGCGCAGAAAGCATTGCTCCGCCGCGTCTGCCCGCAATTCTGAATGGTCTGGCTGAGCCAAGATGCAACGATCAGAATGTTGCAGGCGCAGCAGGGGGACGGAGGGGCAAGGGGGACAGTCGCGCGCAGGAGCAGGGGCAATGGGGGCAAGCGCAGGGAGTTTAGGCCCTCACATATCCCCCTCAACAGAAACATCAAACGCTGGGTCGTTTGCAGATGCCATGGCTTGCATCTCATCTATAGATCTTTTCTTTCCCGCGGAGCGCTCGGTCTCGGCAGTTGCCAAGACCATTTTCGATTCCGTATCGAATGTTTGATTTCTTAGCATTATGGTTCAAGGCGTGGGCTGAGCTTCATTGCGATGGTGTTTCTTTACTACTTGTTTGGCGTGGGCCTTCCAGATGCAAAGTGCCTCGCCCCGCCCTGGGCAGTTTGTCGCAGATTTCGCCGCGGCAGCAATCGCCGCCAACGGTCGCTTGCAACATCATTTCGATGGGTTACAGCCAGCATGTGGATACCGCCAGCAACTATAACAACCGTTCTACAATCAGCTGGCACGGTACCCCGTGAAGAAGAAAACGAGCATGGCTTGGGTCCTGGCGATGGAAGCCCGCATCTACGTTGCGCAGATGCTGATGCACATCGTCATTCGCATGAGCTAATGCGTTCCGGGCATTCATTTGATGGAGCAGAAGGTGCTTCCGTTCCACGCATCTGGTGGGGAGATGCGCGCGTCGTTTCCCAGATGGGAGGTGGTATGTCACGGCCTTTTTCTGTGGTGGAGGTGCGCCGTGCTCATATTTGCACTGCGGTGGCGTTGGCGTCCTTGAAGGGGCTTCGGCCATAGCATGCGACGACGGCGGTAGCGGCGGCACCACTGTGCTCGATGCTGATGATGATGGCGGCTGTTGTGGTGATGGCACCATTGAACTTGACGCCGATGGTGCTGCCTCTAACTCGTTGGCGGTGCTGCAACAAGTGTGCCGATGGAGAGCCTGCTGGCGGTGCTGCCTCGGGAACGGCCTCGCGAGGCTTCGCTGGCGGTGGTGGCCCATCTGGTAGCCGGGCCTGTGCAATGCGCGTCAATGGTGCCCTGTTTGGTGCCTTTTCCCCCGCGTAGGTCTATCTGGTAGCGGGGCCTTCGCATTGCATGTCAGCGGTGCCCTGGTTGGTGATTTCTTCTGATGCATGGGCATCATAGGAAGAACAGTTTTTATTCGGCAGACTTCTTTGTCGGATCTTTCCCCAGCGTGCCCCACGATCGTTTCTTGTCCCCCGAAGGGCCCGCAGAACCCTGGGGCGGCACCTCACGGCGCTCGAGACTAATGAGGTGTGTGCCCCGAGAATCTCGTGTAGAGCAAGATTTGTTATCGTATATGCCTGCTGTACCCTCGATTCCCATCTACGATCCTGGGTCCTTCCTCCTTCTTGGGTTGTGCGCGTGCCATTCAACATGCATATCACCGAGCCCTCGATGCTCGCCCTCCTCGTCTTCGATCGTGCCCCCTTTGGGGGACGTGTTTTCCTACCATGCCACGTGTCGTCGGGGCAGCCCTGACAACAGAAAGCACGAAAAGACCAGAAGAGGGAGAGGAAGAGGCGGAGGGGAGTGGAGGCAGGCAGGGAGGAGGGGAGGGGGCACGAGGGAGGGCGGGAGAGAAGATGGAGGGCGAGCGTGGGATTCGCAGGAGGGCATGCGTTGGTAGGGTTGCTTGCTTGGGATGCTCTGGTGCTGATTTTGACGGCACGCGCGGTCTTTGGTCCTGTCCGCATCGTCCCCTCTGCTTTCCTCCCCCTTCTCCCAACATGTCGCAGAAGCAAAAAGGATTCGCAGAAGGGCACGGCGAGGAGGCCCCCCTCCTCCCAGCCCCCCTCTTCTTCCTCCCCGCCTCCTCCGTCATCCCTCCCTCCTTCCCTCCCTCCCCCTTCCCTCCCTGTTGGTATGCCTCCCCCCCCTCCCCGCTCGCTCCCTCCTCCCACCCCTCCGCTCGCTCCCTCCTCCCTGGAGCCTCCCCCCGCCCGCGCGCCGCCCGCCCGCACGGGCAGGAGCTGTCGGCCGCCATCCGCGAGGCCGCCTGCCGGCCCCCTCCCCCCCACGGATGCGGCCTCTCGCCGGCATCCTCGGCGCGCCGGCGCCTCGGCCGGACCTCCCACGCGGCCTGCGCGCAGGAGGGGCCCCATCGCCGGAGGGACCTTCTGTGCGGGCCCGCTGGGGCCGGTGAGGCTTCTCAGCGCAGCTGCCCTGCCACGCCCGTTTTGCGTCGCAGCACGTGCTGTGTTCGAAGACTGCAGTGTGTGTTCGTGCGTGGCGTGTTGGCTAGCTCGGCGTGTGTCGGCCCGTTCTTGGGCCCCGTTAGCATCAAGCACAGCTTGGGCGCAGAAGTACCCCCGGGGAAAGGGTCGGAACCTCTGGGGCCGTGGATTCCAAAATCGTGCCAGGGGGGAGGTCAGGCTTCGGGTCGTGCACAGGCAGCCCCTCCCTCAGGTGGCCCCAGCTGGCCTCGGCAGACCTCCCGAGTAGTTTCAGCTGGCCCCGACGGGTCCCCCGAGTGGCGTGGTGCGGCCTCAACACCTCAACCGTGAGGCGCGGAGCGCCCCAGGGGCGCCGCCGGAGGCGGCGCCAGGGGTCCCCCCGATCCAAGACATCCCTGCGCGAACCTCCCAGACATTCTGTTTGTGCAGTTCTTCGTTCCTCTGTTGTCAGGCCCTGGGGCCCTCAACGATGGATCCGGGAGGAACACAACTCCCCGTGGAAGAGGTCGAGAGTTCCAGGGCCGCGGACTGAAAAATCAGATCCGAGGCTCTCTGACCTCCGAAGTCTCTCGGCGTCACGTCGGAGTGGCCCTTCGCTGGGATCGGCCTTCGGGTGTGGGCCCCGCTGTCTGCGGTGCAGAGACGGCCTTGAGGGATGGGGCCCTAAGGTTATGATGTTCCAACCTCTGTAGCCTTGATCGCCAGCAAGAATTTCGAGTACCAAGGAAGTACCGAAGCTGGATGGTTTTCACGTGTCGGGCCCTGGGAGATAGTACTCGTTCGACACCTCGCCAATTTGTCTGGCTAGCACTGGTTCGAGACTTTGCTGTGTCTCTCTCTCTCTCTCGCTCTCTTTCTGTCTCCCTCTCTGTCTATCTCTCTCTCTCTCTCGCTCTCTTTCTCTTTCTCTTTTTGTGTGCTCTCTCTCTCTCTCTCTCGCTCGATGAAGCCCGCATCCATTCCATCCGCACCCGCCCTGCCCCCAGGGCGGGCGGCACGGGCACGGACGGGCCGGGCATGGACCGCCCACAAGGCCAAGTGTCCCCCGGGACGCGCTCAAGCGCATGTCCGCGCGGGCCCTGCGGGCCGTGCAGAACACGGCCAGTTCCCCGGAGCAGGCTGCTCCACACTCCCAGCCTGTCTCCGCGCAAGGGCCGCGGAGAGCTCCCCACGGACCAGTCGGCGGCTGCTGTCGGTGGTGTCCGTGCACTTGTGCGGGTGTCAGGTGCACGCGGGCAGGCGCAGCCCATCGATCGGCTATAGTGATTCGACTGCCTGGCGACCGACGTCTGCTTCAGCCTCGCCCACTGCGATGGCTGCCTTCCGCCCGACATCGTGTCTCCTTCTCTCTCCTTCTCCGTGCTTCTCTCTTCTTACCTATCCCCTTGCCCTCCCTCCCTCTCTTTCTCTCTCTCTCTCTATTTGTATTTCCCAGTTTCTTCTCTCTCTCTCTCTGCCTCTCCCTCTATTTCTCAATATGGTTCCATCCCTCTCTTTCTCTCTCTCTCGTGTTTTATTTATTTGTTTCTCTCTCTCTCTCTCTCTCCCCTCCTTCTCCCACAGGTATCTCTTTCTCTCGCTTTGTTTTTATATTTCTCGGTATAGGTCTACACGCTGTAACTCTACTTGTATATATATATATGTACATATACGAGTATAGCTATGCCTCCCGTGTGTGTGCGCGTGTCGAAATGACAATGTATCCATACATCGAGAGACATGGCCAGTGGTACCATATATGCAGAGAGAGGTTTAGAGAGAAGGGAAATAGAGAAAGATGCACATGTCGATCGGGCAGAGAATCCCCCCCGAGTGTATGTGCAAGCTGGAGCGGGCCAAGACCAGCTGGTACAATCGCAAGCAGAGGCTGTACTTGGAGCGTCAGGAGCGCGGGGACTGGCGATACCCTCCACGGAGGCTCGGCCAAGCCAGGGCTCGGCTTATGCAGTGCTTGCCTCTCCTTTTTGTTGCTTGCCCTTCTCCCGCCTCGCGTTTTGCTGCCTGCGATCTTTCACGTTGCCCTTCGTGGACTATCCGCCCACTTGCCGTCCGGCAATTACTGGGCCCCTTTCCGTGACTTGTGCTTGATCGTTTCCGTCGAGGCATTGTCCACGCGTTGACGCGCAGCACGGGTGTCTCACGCGTGCTTCCTCAGCCTGTGTGGAGCAGTCCCAGTCATCTCTGAATACCCAGCTCGCCAAAGGAGGATGTGGGGGGGAGGCGGGGCAAGCAAGGGGGGCATAGAGCGAATGCGGGATGGGTGGGACGGCACGGTGGGGCTAGATGAGGAAGGGGAGAACACGTGAAAGGAACAGATGTTAGAGGAGGAGAGGGGGGGGGGGGAAGAGAGCAAACGCGGAAGGACGAGGGGGGGGCAGGCAGGGGGGGGGGGAGGGCAAGGTGGGGCTGGAGGAGGGGGCGCTGGGCGTGGCACGTGCAGCAGCCCGTGCCCCCCCCCCCCCACGCGGCGCAAGCCCGACCGCCCCGCCACGAGGGCGGGGGAGGGGGCTCATGCGAAGCAAGTGTGGCGCAGCTTGCCATGGGGATGGGAACTCGTTACCACCTTGGCAAACGGCAGGCAGCTCGCACGCTGCAGGGGAGGAGAGGACGAGGAGGCGAGGGGCGGATGGGGAGAGTTCCAGGGAAGGTTGCAGATGGGAGCTCGCGCACGCGTAGCGCCTCGTCGATATCGTGGCAAGCTCTCACGGTGATCTCCATGAGCGCGTTATGGTAGAGATGGGAGGGGCGGGAGAGGAGGCAGTGAAGGAGAGGGGGGCTGAGGGAAGGGAGGGGCGGCGGCGGACGGTGGCATTGACGCGCGGTCGTGCTCAACGGTCGTCGGGTCGCTTCAGGCCTGAGCCGTCGAGTGACCGAAAAGTCAAGCAAACAAAACAACATGTACATGGCAGCCTCCGCCTCCGCGGGGGGCCTGAGACCTGGCACTCACGTGACTCAGAAGCTTTGGGACGGTTGACATGGTGCCGTGACGCCCTGGACTGGATGACGGGGGGAGAGGTGCAGGCACGGAGTGGTGGGATGGCGGGGAACGTAGAAAGGGAGGTACGGAAAGGATGTGGGGCTGGGAGGGGGGGATGGAGGGGAGGTGCGGAGTGGAGGCGCTGATGGAGAAACCAGGGAGAGGAAGAGGGAAGTGGTAGAGGCGTTTTGATGATAACTCATGGGGGTGTGTTGGCATCAATGGTGCAGCGTGCCCGTTGTCGACATCTTACTCCGCCGCGCCTTGCCTCGAGGAAGACGAATCCAGCCTGAGAGAGCTTCTCGAGAAAGACAAGCAGCGCGAATACGAACGCATTGAGAAGGAGATGGGTGGATTGAGGCACCCCGTGCACCGTGCTGTGCCCCCGTGTCTCCTGCTTTTCAGGGGGCCGTGGCAAGGAGGGAGGAGGACAAGGCCCTGGAGGATGAAGCGGATTCAGGAGGGATGCTGGTGTTGATGATGCTGCTGCTGCTTATGATGATGATGTTGATGATGATGATGATGATGATGATGATGATGATGATGATGATGATGATGTTGATGATGATGATGATGATGATAATGATGATGGTGGAAGTGGTGCTGCTGCTGGTGATGATTGTGAGTGGTGATGATGGTGATGGTGATGGTGATGGTGGTGGTGATGATTATGATGCTGGTGATGATGAGGAGGAGGATGACGAGGATGAGGATGAGGACGAGGAGGAGGCTGAGGGGGAGGAGGAGGAGGGGGAGGAGGAGGAGAGTAGAGAGGAGAGAGGAGAGGGGATGATGGTGATGATGCTGATGCTGATGAGGAGGAGGAGGAGGAGGAGGAGGAGGAGGAGGAGGAGGAGGAGGAGCAGGAGGGGGGAGGAGGAGTACAGGAGGAGAGAGGAGGAGGAGAGAGGAGGAGAGAGGAGTCAGGAGGAGCACGGGCAGCCGAAGGAGCTCCCCGCGATGACGACCAGGCTCGGCCGCGCCAGCTCCGCCCGTCCCCCGGGGCGCGCCATCGCGCGCTCTGTGGCCGCTCGGCCGTCCCCGTCCTTGGCCTCGAAGGGCAAGACAGCGGCTTTCTCGCGCCGTGAAGGAATCGCGACGGAAGTTTTGTGTCGACTGTCGGCCTCCATGTGCATTCGCGGGCCCTGGGACTGGCTACGAGCGACCCTGGATGAGAAGGCGGCCCTGCAGAAAGCGGTTGGCTCTCTGGGGACCCCGCATTGAACAAATCAAGACCTTCGGATTCTAGAAGCAGAGCCCGATTTTTGAAACAGAAAATCTTAAACATTAATTTTCGGAGCTCCGCGTGGAGCCCCGAAAGTTTACGCAGTTGTTTGGTCCTCTATGCCCTTTGCCTCGCAGGGAGAAGTTCGAGTCGGACGTGCGCATCGAGGAGAACTGGACGAAACAGTTCATGATGGAGGTCGGGGGCAGCAGGGAGTGGAAGGAGACGCCCGCCTTCTGCCTCCTGCCGTTGCTCCCACCTTCCCGTCACGTCGTCACGACGGGGCCGACCACGACCGCGGCGGTGGCGGCCACCACGGCGGCGGTGGCGACCACCTCGGTAGCGGCGATCACGACGGCGGCCACGGCGAGGACGTCGGCGGCGGCGGCGCCCGCAGTGCGTGTTCAAGCCGGCCATGGTGGCGCGGGCGTCTGCCTCCAGGAGCGCGCCGGCGGTCAGGACGGCCGCCGCCTCCCGGAGGAAGGCGGGATGGCAGAGGGAGGGGCAGAAGGGGGGGGCGAGGAGGAGGAGGAGGTGGAGGAGGAGGAGGAGAAGGAGGAGGAGATGGTGATGATGATGGCGATGGCGATGACAATGGTGATGACGATGATGATGATGATGATGATGATGATGATGATGATGATGATGATGATGTCGATGATGCTGATGTCGATGATGATGACGGCTATGATTACGTCTGTTGGAAATCACAATGACGATGACGATGATGATGCTGATGATGATGATGACGGTGGTGATGATGATGGTGATTA
Source organism: Prorocentrum cordatum (assembly GCA_963575745.1). Lineage (NCBI taxonomy): Eukaryota > Dinophyceae > Prorocentrales > Prorocentraceae > Prorocentrum > Prorocentrum cordatum. Next base: position 8,301 of record CAUYUJ010001181.1, read on the forward strand.
TGTTGTTGTTGATGATGGTGATGATGGTGATGGTCATGATGATGAGCATGGTGATGATTGATTGTGGTGGTGGTGAGGACGACGAGGAAGTGGAGGAGAGGGAGGAAGAGGAGAAGGGGGATGGTGATGGTGATGGTGGTAGTGGTGATGGTGATGTTGGTGACGATGCTGAGTAGAATGAAGATGATATAATGATGACGATGATGACGACGATGGTTACGTATGGTGATGATGACTATGGCGATGACGGTGATAATGTTGATGGTAATGATGATGGTGGTGATGAAGATGGTGATTATGCCGCTGGTGATGATGATGATGATGATGATGATGGTGGTAACCATCATGATGAGCATGAAGAAGATTGGTTGTGGTAGTGGTTGTAAGGACGATGAGGACTGGGTGGAGAGGGAGGAGAGGGAGAAGGGGGATGGCGATGGTGATGGTGATAATTTGTGGTGATGGTGATGGTGACGGTGATGGTGATGATGGTTATGGTGAAAATGGTGATGGTCATGTTGTTGATGATGATGATGACGATGGTGTTGGTGGTGACGATGACAATCAGAATGATGATGTTGATAATGCTGCTGATGGTTTGATGATGTCGATGATGATGTTGATGATACTGACAATACTGTTTTTGTTGATTATGTTGGTGATGCTGATGATGCTGTGGAAAGAGCGCACTCTGTGGGCGCTTGAAGGGGGGAGGTTCGGAACTCCCTCCCACCCCTCTGGTTCCAAAGGGGGGCGTTTCAACCCCCCTCCTCTTGGGGGGGGGGATTCGAACCCCCCACACCCCAGGCCTTCGCCGGCGCTGGTGGCGGCCCCCCTTCCTGGGCCGGTGCCGGCGCTGGCGGCGGCAGTCGGAGGCGGCGGAAAGCGTCGACAACGACGATTCAAATGGGGGAGGGGGGGGTTCAAACCCCCCCGCTTCCTCGGGGCTGGCGCTGGCGCTGGCGCCGGCTGGCGGCGGCGGCGGCGCTGGCGAGGACGGCGACGACGACGACGACGTTGGCGACGATGGCGACGACGAAGACGACGAACACGACGACGACGACGGCGATGGCGGCGACGACGGCGACGACAACGATGACGACGGCATCGACGACGACGATGAGGACGGCGGCGACGAAGACGGCGACGACGACAACAACGATTGTGACGACGGCGACGGCGACGTCGACGACGGCGACGACGACGAGAATGGCGACGACGACGACGACAACGGGGACGACGACGACGGCGACGACGACGTGGACGACGACGACGATTGCGACGACGATGACGAGCATGACAACGACGACGGTAACGACGACGGCGACGAACACGACGATGACGACGGCGACGGCTACGACCCACGACATCGGCGACGACGGCGAAGACGACGGCGACTGCGACGACGACGACGACGACGACGACGGCGGCGACGACGGCGACGGCGACGACCTCGACGATGGCATTAACGACGACGACGAGTAAGACGACGATGGCGTTAACGACGACGTCGGCGACGACGATGACCACGGCGACGACGACGGTGACGACGACGACGACGGCGAACCTGACGACGACGACGTCGACGACGACGGCAGCGTTGACAACGACGAAGACGACTGCGACGACGACGACAACAGCGACGACGACGACGACGGCGATAACGACGGCGACGACGATGTCGACGACGACGACGACGACGACAACGGGAAGGACGCCAACAACGACGACGGCCACGACGGCGACGACGACGACGACAACGATGACAAAGGCGACGACCACGACGCCCGCCGACAGCGACGACGGCGACGGCAACGACGACGACGACGACGGCGACGACGGTGACGACGAGGACCACGACGACCACGACGAAGGCGACGACAACGACGGCGACGACGGTGAAGACGGCGACCACGACGACTTCGAGGACGACGACCACGACTTCGACGACGACGACGACCACAGCGACGACGGCGACGACGACGACTGAGACGACGGCGGCGACGACGACGACGGCGACGACGGTGACGACGACCACACAGCGACGGCGACGACGACGACGACGTTGACTACGGCGACGACGGCCCGCGACGACGGAAAGCGCGGGAGGCACGTGACGCAACGCGAGGAATATCTTTTTATATTTTAGGTCTTGGCCTGTCAATCTTTCCCACACCCAGTGCCGAAGACAGAGGAATTCAAGGGACCTTGTCGTCGTCGTCGTCGTCGTCGTCGTCTTCGTCCTGGTCATCGTCGCCGCGTGGCCGCCGTCGGCGCTGCCAGCCGCCTCCGCCGCTGCCGCTGGCGCCAACACCGACGCACCAGCGCCGGTGCCGGGGGGGGGGTTCGGGGAGTGGGGGGGAAGGGGGGCGGGAGTCCCCGTGGTTCTGTTCGACGGCGCCGAACGTTCTTGGGGGGGCGCCTCCCCCGGCTCAAACGCGCCGCCGAATGTTCCCAAGGCAAGTGCCCGTGAAACGCGATCCCTCTGACGGTGGGTGGTGGTGATGGTGATAGTGGTGGTGATGCTAATGATGATGTTGATGATGATGGTCATGGCAGCCATGGCGATCATGATGATGATTGGTTGTGTTTGTGGTGAGGACGGGGAGGAAGGACAGGATAGGAAGGAGGATGAGGAAGGGGCACGGTGATGATGATGATGATGATGATGATGATGATGATGATGATGATGATGATGACGAAAGTGGTGATGACGATGGTGAAGACGATGCTTATTGCAATGATGATGATGCTGGTTATGGTAATAGTCCTGGCAATGATGATGATGATGAAGAAACTGCTGATGATGGTACTGGTGGACGTGACGGTGGGGTGGTTGAGATGCTGATGACGACGACAACGACGCCGCCGACGACGACGATGATGGTGATGATGATGATGATCATGTTGATGGTGATCATGATACTGATTGATTGTGGTGGTGGTGGGAACGAGGGGGGAAGGAAGGAGAGCGAACAAGAGGAGAATGGGGAGGAGAGGGAGGAGGAGGATGATTGCTTGGAGGTCTTTGTACTCAGTGGCAAAAGGAGGGAAGCCCACTTCTTCACGCTCCTAATTTGTCAGGGAAACGCACTCCGTCGGTTGATGAGGGTTTTGTCGCAGCGGCTCCACATGCTGGTGCCACCTTGAAGGAGAGGCCATCTGAACTCCCCGATCACAGCGCGCAGGCCGCTAGTGGAAAATTGCTGGGGACGTCAGAATGATCATGATGCTGATGGTGCCGATGATGATGATGTTGGTGATGATGCACAAGTGGTGATGATGATGAAGCTGATGTGTTTGATCATGATCATGGTGGTGAGGAGTATCATGACCACCATGACCATGGCGACGATAATGGTGATGATGACGGCGACGACGACGACACCGATGATGATGATGATGATGATGACGAGGATGGTGATGATACTGTCGGTGATGATGACGATGATGACGAGGATGCAGATAATAATGAACATAATGACGACGCCGATGATAATGATGTCGATTCAGATGATGATGCTGATGATGATGATGATGATGATGATGGTGATGGTGATGGTGATGTTGATGGTGGTGGTGCAGATGATGATGCTGATCCTGACGATCTAGAATCGTGGTGACGAGGATGATTGTGATGATCATGATGATGATGGATAGCGATGATGCTGGTTGTGGTGGTGGTGGTTGTGGTGGTGATGGTGGTGGTGATATCATGGTGGTTGGGGTGACGATGAGCAGGACAAACCATATGATATCGGTGTGGCAGAGGACGATTTCATTTGGTGTATGTGTGTGTGGGTGTATGTGTACCGCCTTTGGGCGGCAGGGCGTGCGCGTTCGTTCTCGCAGAAGCGTTCTTCGTGGGACGGCAGCGAGTGGCCTCGCGGCGCAAAAGAGCAGGCATGGGAGCTCGCCCTGGAGCTGGAAGCGGCGGACGCACTGTCCGAGGAGATCGCCAGGGAAACGCTTGACTGGTCTAAGGCGTATGACAATGTCGACCTCCGCACGCTGCCGGGCGTCCTCGAGCGCGCTGTCTATCTTGCGTGGATCCAAAAGCCAGCGCTGAGCGCCTACACAGCGTGCCGCAGGGTCCGTGTTGGGCAGGCGCTCGGCGACCCGTGGCTGCCCACGAACGGTTTGCTGCTGGGCTGCCTGCTGGCGGTGTTCATCCTGGCTGTGCTCACGTACCCGTGGGTGCGCCGCACGGGCGCTATTGGCGACAATCTCCGCAGAGGTGTGCACGTCGATGGTTCACCATCTGGGGGCGGGTCGCGGCCAGCCTCGGCGCGGACGCGGCCGAGGAGGTGCAGCAGGCGCTCCGCGTCCAGGCGAGCCTGGACTTTCGTGACCTGGGAGTCGGCGCCAACACAGCCTGTGGCCGTCGGTGCGCCGCTGCGTCCGCACGGTTCAACGGCGCACAGGGCCGTTTCGGGCGGCTCGGGCGTTTGCCGGAGAGGTTCGGCCAGCGCCACATGCTGACTGAGGGCGGCGGCGGGCACTGCAGCTGGGCTGTGTGGAGCTGCCTGCAGCCGGCGTTCAGCGACCTCCGCACGGCTGAGCGCCAGGCGTTCTGCCGTGGGGGGCTGCACAAAACCGCCGAAATTGGTTTCGGCGCCCTTGCCCCGAGGTGGAGGCTGGACCCAGCGGCGGTGGTGATGACCGCGCCTCTGTGGCAGGCCGCGTAATCCCTTCAGCACCGCTGGTTTCCCGCCCCGCCCAGCAGCCCCTGCAAGACTCGCGAGCGGTGCTACTGGAGGCCTGGTCCCAGCGCGAGGCCCAGCGACTTGCCAGCAGGCGCGTTGACTTCTGGCACGTCGACGTTGGTGTCGACCGCTGGGCAACGAGGCGGTTCCTGACCAGCGGCTCGCTGGTGGCGGACGCCGCAGGGGCGCGGCGCGCCGTGCTCGCAGGCAGGCGATCACCGATCACTGAGTCCGTTGTTGCGAAATGGGCCAGCCTGCCGCCTGCCCGCACTGCGGCGCGCCTGTGGGGGATCTCGAGCACCGCATGTGGACTTGCCCGCGCTGGGAGCCCGAGCGCCGAGCAGCGTTGCAGCCATAGGGTTTCAGTGCAGAGGCCGCCCGCGCCTGCCTGCCTGCCTGCCTGCCTCGCGAGGCAGCGCGCACCGGCGTCTTGCGCCAGAGCCCTCGCCTGGCGGTCCTCGCGGAGGAGGCTCGGCTGCCTTTGCCGTTGCCCACGCTCCCCGACTCATTGGCCGGTCTCCAGGTAGTGGCGCAGCGCAGGCCGTGCGCCTGGACGGACGCATCCTGCGCGCGCCCGGGCGACCCCTCCTCGCCAGCGGTGGTTGGGGCGCCCACCTCGAGGGCGGCGCTGGGGGCCGCGTTGACCGCCATGGCCCGGTAGATGGAGCAAAACCGTGCCGCTCAAAAGTCTGGGCATGCGTGCAGGCGCTGTACATGGCGGGTGGCTACGTAGAGGTGGTCGCAGATTCCCGCTTCGTCAGCCGCGGGGTCGCCGCACTCTGGGGCGGCGCCAGCCCAGCCCGGCGGAGTGGGCGCACGCAGACCTCTGGGAGGCCACCGCCTTGCGTTGCCGCAGCGGGGTGCTGCGCGCCCGCTGGATCAAGGCGCACCTCGACACCGACCAGGCGCGGGGGCGCGGGATGTCCGAGAATACCGCGCGGGCAACGCAGAAACGGGCTGCCTGGCGGGGCTGGCCGCCGAGGCCCGCCCGGATGCCTGCAACCGCGATGTGCCAGGAGCGCAAGCGGCCTCTCGACGCGCTGGCCGCGGTGCAATGGGTGTTGGCGTTCGTGGAGCTTGCGGCGTTCAATGCCAACCATGCGCTGTGCGGCGCTGCAGGGCCGCGCGTTCGGCGTCGCGGGACGGCGCCGCGCGCCGCGCGGCCCCGGCGGGCCCATGCGGCCCCGCTGGGCCGCCTTGCGAGGCCTACGGCCGCGGGCGGCGCGGCCGCTGCTGATCCGCCAACTGCCCCGCCAGCGGAGGCGGCCGCGATTCGGTCGGCGTTCGAGAGCCTATTAGACGGGGGTCAATGCAAAGGGGGTCAGTCAGAGCGCCAGATCTGGCAGGATCCTGCGGAGCCACGGTCGCATTGACCCTGGCTTGGGCGCAGGATCCTGCAGGATCTTGCAGGATCCCGAAGATTGATTGGCCCGGCTCTGGATTGACCCAGGTCAGTAGATCCCCGAAGTGTTCGCCGGCCACGCCTGGCGCCCGCGCGCGTCGTCCCAGGGGCTGGGTTGGGTCGCCTGCCTCCTTTGCGGCGGATGGGCGACGCAGTGGTGGGGGCTGGCGAGCTGGCCGTGCGCCGGCTGGGCGGCGACGCTGCCGCCGCGCGCGGCGGGCCTGCTACTGCTGCCCGCGGCCCGCGCCAGAGGCGCGAAGGCCGACTGGCGGGCGGCGCTGCGGGCGCAGCTCGCCGCGCGCCCCCGGGCGCCCGAAGCAACGGGCGAATTAGTTGAAGTAGCGGCGCCACCAAACGCGCGGAAGCGGGCCGCGCGCCCGCGCCCCTCCCTCCCTCCCCCCCTGCTTGCCCCTTCTCTCCGCCACTGGGCAGTCCTCGCGCTGGTAGAACAAGTCTGTCAGTGTGGGTGTGTCATCAGGTAGCTACTGGTGTATGTATGTATGTATGCATGCATGTATGTATATATGTATGTATGTATGCACGTCTGTATGTATGTATGTGTGTATGCATGTCTGTGTGTATATATGTGTATATCGGTGTGTATATATATGTATATATGTATGTGTTTGTTTGTTGAATGTTTGTTTGCTGTGTGTGTTCGTGTGTTTGTGTGTTTGATTGTTTGTTTGTGTGATGGTTTGTGTGTTTGTTCCATGGTTATTTGGTTGTTTGATTATGTGTTCGCTTGTGTGCGGGATTGCATGTATGCATGCATGCATGCATGTATGTATGTATGTATGTGTGTATGTATGTATGTATGTATGTATGCATGTATGTATGTATGTTTGTATGTATGTATGTATGTATGTATGTGTATGTATGCATGCATGCATGTATGTATGTATGCATGCATGCATGTATGTTTGCATGTATGTATGTAAGTATGTATGTATGTATGTATGTATGAATGAATGAATGAATGAATGAATGTATGTGTGTCTGCTTATGTGTTTGCGGGTGCGTGCGTGCGCGTGTTAACGCCCATGTTTGCACTGAGGTCCGAGGGGCTTCTGCTCGTCCTCATCCTCGACATCCCTTATTGATCCATCTCCTCCATAGCTTTCTTCCTCCCTCTTCCTCCCTCCCTCCATCCATCCGTTCCTCCATTCCCCCCTTCCCATTGCCTCTTACCTCTCATTTTCGTCCTCATCTTCACCGTCGTCGTCGCTGTCGCGGCGTTGATCTCGTTCTCGTTCTCGTTCTCGTCGTCGTCTTCGTCTTCGTCGTCGTCTTCGTCGTCGTCGGCGTCGTCCTCAGGGCTGGGCAGAGACCCGGGTTGCGTGGGGCCGCAGGAGAATCTTCTTCGGAGCGACCGTGAAAGCACAGGGCCCGCCCGACGAGGGTCACTGGATCAGGAACGCTGGGGAGAGGGAAGAGGAGGAGGACGGGGGGGAGGATGATCAGGAGGAGGAGGAGGAGGACCAGTGTAAACCCAAACGTCATCAACGATGTTGGAGTAAACCCTCCCTCCAAGCTCCCTTTTCATAGGCCCCTACAGCGGTTCATTCCCATTGATGGAATTGCCTCGTTGGAAGGCAACCGTATAAGGACCCTGCAACATGCCCAAACATGGTTTTCGGGATTTCAACGCCACGGATCAACCTGATTGTTGCGTCTTGACGACCCTGGGTCGTGCCCGAACGCCATGCTTGGGACTTCAGCACCGCGAATCCACGTAACGGTTGCACCATCAAAATCCCGACTCCTTCCAAAACACCATGTCTGGTACGCTGGTCGTGGGATTCCGTGAAACTTTTGCAAATGCACGCGGCGCTGAGGCGAGAGCCACATGTTGAAAAGGCACCGCCCTCAATCCGTGAAGCCCTTGCAGGATTTACAAAAACGAATGTGCGCGGCGTGAAGGCGAGAGCCACATTTTGAAAACGACCCGTCCTCCGTGTGTGAAGCTGCCGACAAGTTGTACACGAATGTGCGCGGCGCCAAGGCGAGAGCGGCATGTTGAAAACGACCCGCCCTCCATATGTGAAACTGTTGTTAATGTTGAAGTTCCAGGGTCATAGCTGGTGAGGCAGCTCAGGCGGAACGCCAGGACCGCCCTAAAAACTGGCCCCGGGGTGCGACAGGGAGAAGTTACTTGTAAGGGGAAGGACTGGAGGAGGACGAGGAGGAGGAGGAGGAGGAGGAGGAGGAGGAGGAGTACGACGACGAGGGCGAGGACGAGGCCGAGGACGAGGACGGGGACGAGGAGGAAAAAGGAGGAGGATAATGAGGAAGAGGAGGAGGAGGAGGAGGAGGAACAAGAGGAGGGGGAGCACGAACAAGAGAACGCAAACTATTACGAGGAGGAGGAGGAGGAAGAGGAGGAGGAGGAGGAGGAGGAGGACGAGGACGAGGACGAGGAGGAGGTGGACGATTAATGTGAGGCCGATGCGGACGGGCAGGGGCGGGAAAAGGAGTAGGGGTGGCCAAGGAGGAGGATTCGGAGGAAGCGGAGGCGGAGGAGGAGGAGGAGGAGGAGAATGAGGAGGAGGAGGAAGCGGACCATGGGCAGGACGACGAGGAGGAGGAGGTTGAGGAGGAGGTGTAATTGGCGGGAGATGATGAGGAGGAGGCTGAGGTGGACAAGGAGTCTCCTCATCACCCTGGAACCCGATTCCCCCCCCCAGAAGGCGTCAACACCCTCAAGCCTCTCTCTTTCCTCCCTCTGCCTCCCGCCCCTCCTTTCTGCCGCCTCCTCTCTCCTTCGCTTACCTCCTCCCTCCTCCTCGGTCCCTCCGCCTCCCTTCTGGTCCACCCCCCGCCTCGAGAGGGGAGGCTCGAGGACGACAGCTGGGCCCTGACAGAGGCGCCCGAGCACGGGCAGCTCCTCCAGAGGTGGTTCGGCGAGCACCAGCAGAGGCGCCCTCGGGGGGGGGGGGGTCTCGAGCCTCGGCTCCCCGCCGCAGGAGCCCCCGCGGCCGGCCGTGGGGCCGATCCCAGCGCAGGCGGAGATGTGCCAAGCAGGAACTCCTTGATGCCGACCCCGCATATCCTAGCACGTTTGCAGTCGCCCCGCACGGCCCCTCGGGGGTGGGGAGGAGGAGGAGGCCCCCCCCTCGGAGCGGAGCCCGTCTTTCCTCCTCCGCCAGCTCGTCGTTGCCGGCACCGGCAGATCTCTCCCTCGAGGCAGACCTGCCGGGCCGCCGCTTGCCCTGCAGCAGGCGCATCGGAGGAGAAGCCAGCTTGCCAGTGAGCCCCCCCGCGCTTTCTTGTGGCGGGATTTGTGGAGGGGAGGACTTCTTGGAAGCACCCCCCCCTTCTTAGAAGGCACGACCCCCCTTTCTAAGATGAGTCGCCCACGCAAGCCGACGTTTGAGTTTGGTCTGCTGCGCGTGGCGCCCCCTGCGCGTTTTCTGGCCACCTGCCCCACGGGAGCTTCTTACAGTCGGGAGCTTCGGGACAGCGCGTCCCGAGCTTTTCCGAACCTCCTGCCACGCGGAGCGGAGCGACAAGCTATCCGCTCGCAAGGCATAGCGCGTCGCCGGAGCGGCTGCGGCGACACGCTATCCATACGTTCCCGACCGTATCCCCCAGAGGCCCCAGGGACCCACATAAGTCCTGCGGTACCTCAGAAAGGTCGACGATGGAGGACAAGTGTGTCCCTAGATTTGTGATTGTAGAGCTTCTTATTTTAAGTATGCTTCTGCTGTAATCGGAGCTGCCGCTCTGGGGTACCGCCGAGCCCTCCTCCACCAGCCCATTGCGGTCGCCAGGGGCCACGAGGGGAATCGACACACTGTTTGCAAGCGTCTTTTTGGCGGGCCTTCATCCTGTGGATGGTTCGTCTTTTTGGCAACATTTGCAAATTGCAGGCCCTCCAGTAGCCACAGAGTGGGGCCGCCAGCTACAGAGGCTGAAGGCCATTGGGATCGCCGACCCAGTTCGGCGCTCCGCCTGCCTTTGAGTAGGGTTTCTTATCGTATGTATCCTGGGGGAGCAAGGGACTGCGAGATCCATCCTGGGGAGGTCCACGAACACACTCGGAGGCCCACCATTGAAGCCTAGGGAGGCGCCCAGGATGCCCCCAAGGAAGAGGCAACCTGTTGAGGGGAGGATCAAGGAATGGGGAAGGACCTTTTTGGGGGGACTCAGCCTGGCGTTTCACCTATCGCATGCCGTCAGAGCGCAAAGGATACGGGAAAGGCCGCACTAGAACCCTGCCGACACGTAGGCCGCTGCCTGGTCGCCCTCTGGCGCTGGGGCCATCTTGGCTGGTCCAGAGGGTCCCCTGCTGAGCGTAGGAGAAGGGAGGAGAGAGCTCCCCTCAAGTTTGGGAGGGGTGGAGGAGGGGGGAGCTGCCGCTCTTGGGCACGCTGGGCCCTCCCCCGCCAGCCCCCCGCCGTCGCCCGGGGGCGCCTGGGGCCGCCGAGCGCATCCTGCAGCGGGACGGGCGGCGGAGGGCTGCGCGAGGCGGCCTGGGCGCAGAGCCGCCGCGGTGGCCTCGCCGGTAGCGCTCGCGCCGCGACGCCCAGGGGCCAGCTCCGAGGGAGCGCGCCCGTGGCTCACTCCCAAAAGGGGGAGGTGGCCCACCCTCAGCTCCCCCCCCCCCCCTGGGACCTCTGCCAGAAGCCCAGTCCCCCTCCCCCCCCCCCATTTTCTTTTTTTTTCCTGCCCTCGGAAGTTTCCCCTACTCGCGCTCCGGAAGCTGCCTCCCTTTCCAAAGGGGGGGGGGCTTATTGCTACCCCCCACTCCCTTGAACCTCTCCTGCCGGAAGCCCCTCCCCTCTCCTTTTTTGTCCGCCCCTCAGAAGCTACCCCCCCCTCCCCCCTTTTGCGCTCTGGAAGCTACCCCCCTCCATTTCCAGAAGGGGAGCTTAACTACCCTCCCCCCTTTGAAACGCCGAAAACCGAAATGGAACCGAAAACCAAACGGCGCCGAAAACCAAAGATGCGATACAAAAACCAAATGAGCACCGAAATCCAAAGGAGCGCTGAAAACTACAGGGGCGTCGAAAACCAACAGCGCGCCAACAACCAAAAGGGAATCGAAAACCAAAGGAGCGCCGAAAATCAAAAGAGCGCAGAGAAAAGTAAAGGGGCGCCGACAATCTAAAGGTGTTGAACACCTAACGAACCCGAAAACCAAAGAGGCACCAATAACAAAAAAAGGTCCGAAAACCAGCGGGGCGCCGAAAACCAAAGAGACGCCGAAAACCAGAAGGGCGCCGAAAACCAGAGCAGCGCCGAACACCAAAAGGGCGCCGGACACCAAAAAACACCAAAACCCAAAATGACGCCAAAAAGACAAAAGGGTCGCCGAACTTGAAAAGGACGCCAGAAACCAAAGGGGCGCTGAAAACCAATAGGTTGCCAACAACCAAAGGGTCGCCAAACACCTACAGGCCACCGAAAAGTTATAGTTTTTTATTCATTGTTTTGCCGATCGGCTCGGGCCCCCAACCCCCCCTCCCCCCCCAAAATGGATTAGATCGTGGCTGTTTTTTGGCGCCTGTTTCGAGCGGGTGGAGTCCCCCCCAGAGGCCACCCTGTTGCAAACAGGCGCGCTAAGCAGAGGTCCGGAGCCAGACCACCCCCCTGCCCCCCCCCTTTCCGCCGCCCAATATCGAAACGGCGAATCAAAACCAAAGCGCTCACAAACCAAAGCACTGCCGAAGGAGCGCCGAAACGCAAAAGGGCACCAACGACCAAAAAGGCGAGACAAAAACCAAAGGAGCGCCGAAAACCAAAGGGGCGCAGAAAACCACAAGGGTGCCGATCACGAAAGGAGCGCCGAAAACCGAAAGGGCGCCGAAAACCAAAGGAGCGCTAAAAACCAAGTGGTCGCAGAAAACCAAAAGGAGGACGAAAACCAACAAAGCGCCGAATGTAAAAAGGTGCGCCGAAAACCAAAGGTGCGCCAGAAACCAAAAGGACACCGAACACCAAAATGACACCGAAAACCAAAGGAGCACCGAAAACCAAGAGGACGCAGAAAACCGAAAACCCAAGGCGCTCCGAAAACCAACGATGCGCCGAAAACCAAAAGGGCGTCTAAAAACCAAAGTGGCGCCGATAACCAAAAGGGCGCCGAAAAACGAGAGGGGCGCCGAAAACAACAGAAACTCCGACGACGGACAGGGCGCCGAAAACAAAAGGGCGCCGAAAACCGAAGGGGCGCTGAAAACCGCAGGTGCGCCGAAAACCGAAGGGGCGCCGAAAACCAACGAGGCGCCGAAAACCAAAGGAGCGCCGAACGGCAACGATGCGCCGAAAGCCAGAATGACGCCGAAAACCAAAGACGCGCCGATAACCAAGAGGGCGTCGAAAACCAAAGGGCGCCAAAAAAGAACGACTCGCAGATAGCCGAAGGGCGCCAAAAACCGAGGGGCGCCGAACACCAAAGAGCGCCGAACACCAAAACGGCGCAGAAATTAAAGGGGCACCAACAGAGCGCCGAAAACCAAAGGAGCGCCAGAACCCAAGGGGGCCACGAAAACCAACGATGTGCCAAAACCATAAAGGGTGCGCAGGAAACTGAAAAGGGCGTCGAAAACCAGAGGAACGCCGAAAACCACGTGAGCGCCGAAAACCAAAGGAGAGCCGAAAACCAAAGGAGCGCCGAAAACCAAGGAGCTGCCAAAGGCCCAAAATGCGCCGAAAGCCACAGATGCGCCGAAAACCTAAGAGACATCGGAAACCAAAAGTACGCCGCAGACCAACGGGGCGCCGAAAACCAAAGAATAGCTTCGAGACCACCCTTCAGCCAGGGCCCTCTGGCTGGAAGAGCCAACCAAGGAGGGGAGGGGGGTAGCTTCGGAAGCCCCCCCTCTTTTGGAAACGGGGGCCCGGGCTTACCCCAGTCCCTGAAAAGGAGGGGGGGAGCTTCCAAGCCCCGCCCCCTTTAGCCAGGGACCCTCCAGCTACAAAATCCAAACGAACGGAACGGGGGGGGTAGCTTAGGAAGCCCCCCCCGGGCCTTGAGGGGGGGTTAGCTTCCCAGCCCCCCCCCCTCGAGCTAAGGCCCCCCAGCTAAACAATGTTCACAAGATGTGGGGAGGGAGGGGGGAGCTTTGGAAGCCCCCCCCTTTTTTTGGGGGGGGGGGTAGCTTGAAGCTGGTGCTTCCCTTTTCATTAGAAGTGCGCCACGAGCGCGCTCTTTCCCTGATCCAGAGGAGGATCGACTGGACGTGTAAGAGTGACCCTTCGCTGGAGTGACCGTTGGTGCGGGCCCATTGGGTCCCCCGATCGCCGAACGCGATGCGATAGTAGCGTCTTGCGCCCACGTGTTTGGTTCCAACGCGGCACCCCCAAAACCGCGCACCAAAGGTCACTCTCTCGCAGGGTCAGACGACATGAGGACCTCTTCGGGCTCAGGAGGGGCTCTGTCTCACTCTGGCCCCAAGGGTGCCTTAAGAGTGCCCCAAGAAGCCATCGAGAGGCCTCCTCCTCCTCCTCCTCCTCCTCCTCCTCCTCCTCCTCCTCCTCCTCCTCCTCCTCCTCCTCCCCCTCCCCCTCCCCCTCCCCCTCCCCCTCCTCCCTCTCGCGCGCCACGATCACGCCAACCGAGCAACAGCGATGCAAGATGGACTGGCGGAAGGAGCGATGCGATGGAGGTCGGCGGGGCCCCTGCGGGCCCACGCCGCGTCAACCTTCCAGACGAGATGATGGCATGATGCTGCGTAAGGCCGGAGGAGGAGAGGAGGAGGAGGAGGAGGAGGAGGAGGAGGAGGAGGAGGAGATGGGATGCTCCTCCTTCAAGACGAGATGATGGGATGATGGGATGACGAGGCCGGCATGCGCAAGGCGTGCCGAGAAGAGATTCGCGCACTCCGCAGGGCGAGGCTGCACCACGGCTCCTGGGACGCACGAAACACGTGTGCTCCACGCCCCGAGGGCTGCGCGCGTCTCGCTCCGGCGCACCCCTCAGGGCATCTCCTGTCTGACGCTGCCGCAGGACACGTGGACATTCGAGCGGCTTGAACTCGCAGGGTCACGGAAGCTTCAATTCTGCACACCCTGACGCATCTCCTGCCTCGTCCTTCCCAGAGACTCAAGAGGCCGTCCGATCCCCCACGGGACGCAAGAAACATTGCAATGAAATGATTGGCACGTACCCTCGTCGAGTCAGTAAATCTGCGTGTAAGTTTCCCCCTGGGGGCCCGCCGTGACTCCCGCTCACGCATGTCCTCTCTGACATCATCTTGGGACACGTAAAACATACAGTGATTTGCCCTCGAGGCTCTTGGGGGACGTGAGAATCATACTGAATGTCCTTTTCCATGTTGATGGGGACCTCCATTCGGCACACCCCTCACGCTCTTCGTGAATATTGCGCGCTCAGCTGGCCCCGGAGACGGTTCCTTGGAGCCTCAATGCGGCACACCCCCAACGCACGTCGCATCCCATGGACCGCACAAGTCGCGTAGCTGGCCGCCAGGACCGCCTAATCTCCCGAGGGGTGCAAATGTGCCCCCAAGAAACACTGCAATGATTGGTGCCGACCCTCGTCGAGGCAGTATATCCTTAACATTCACTGATTGCACAATCTGCGTGCAAGCTTCCCCCTGGGGGCCCGCCGTGACTCCCGCTCTGCGGGCTCAAGAAGGAATGTCCATGCCGGTTTGGGGGGGCCTCTCGGGGCCCTCCTGGGCTCATCTTGCCGGTCATTCTGGCCACCTTGGGCCGTTCCGGATGCCTCTCCACCTTCTTTTGGGTTCAAAACGATTGCAAACCCCGATGAGCAAAAAACCAAGTAAAACACATAGGGCTTTGAAGATTCCAGTCGTCTTGGGCTTCTTCCTGCGCCTCTTGGAGCTCCGTTGCATCTCCCCAGGCTCCTCTTTCCATTTTATAATCTGCGAAACCTTTCTACAGTTACTGGCAAGCCCCTCCACAGTTCGAACAGGGTGGGGTAGAATTCCTTCCCCATTCCAACCGCTGGGCGGGGGTTTGGGGAGGCGGCCCCAGCCCTGGCCCCGGCCGGACCTGGCCTTGGCCCTAGCTCCGCCCTTGGCTGGCCCTGGCCGCCCTGGGCCCCCCGCCCGGTCCCCCCCCCCCCCCCGGTTCGAACCAGGGGGGGAGGAGATCCCCCCCTCCCCCCACCCGTAACATTTAATATCCCGCCCGCCCGAGCGGCGTTCCCAGTGGTTGTGATATATTTTCCCCCAACCTTGTCCCATCGCCGAGTGAAGGTTGCATTTAATGCCCCGCCCGTCGCCGTTGCCGTCGCTATTTCCCTCGTCGTCGTCTTCGTCGTCGTCGTGAGCTCGAAGAAAGAAAGAATCATGCTCAGACAGAGCGAAAGCAAAGCTCAACCAAAGCTAACACACATGTATGTACACATATATACATATATATATATATATATACATTTGTATATATATATATATGTATGTATATATATATATCAGAGTGAGGGGGCCGAACGGTCATTCATTGTCCCTGGGTGCGTGGCTGAAGTGAGAATCCGTGGTGAGGGTTCTGCTTGTTGCGTTGTTGTTGTTGTTGTTGTTGTTGTTGTTATTGTTGTTGTTGTTGTTGTTGTTGTTGTTGTTGTTGTTGATGTTGTTGTTGTTGTTGTTGAACATTATTTATTCTAAAGAATAATTATTGTTGGGCCCCCTGGTGCGCGCCCCCCCTGCGCCGCCTAGGCCGCAGCTACATTTTCATCATTTTCGTGAGGAAGCCTCAGAAAAGAGGGTGTGTACAGGATCCGGTTGTTTTGTTGTAATCCGCTTTCCCTTGCAAAAAACAATAGAAAATGACATTTCTTGTTCTAATATAATCAAATTTCAAGAATCCCTTGCAAAAAATAAGGTAAAGTGGACATTCGCGCGCGCAAGACGAAATCCTTCCAAAACCTTAGTGTTCGCAGCGATTTTAACATAAAAACATCAAAAAACCAATGGTTTTTCAAAAAAAAAAATGTCAAAATTTCATCCCGCGCGCTCTTGCGGATTCGTAGGAAACCCAACACTTTTTAAACATTTCTGTCAAACGGGCTTTTGCGAGCAACTTTTTCGAACTTCTGCAACAACGGTTGCGCACCTGCCAGGGCCATCATCCCTGTCAAATAATACCATGCGGGACACATTCGTTTTTTCTTCGCGCGCGCACGCCGTCGTCGTCGGCCGCGGGGCCCTGAATAGTAGCCACGGTCGTCCGCATGCCACGAAGTGAAGTGTCCGAACGTCATAGGGCGGGAAGCTGGGTGTGGGTGGTGGCGAAGAGTCGTTTGGAAATTTGGTAGAGCTTGAACCGGCCCCCCCACAAAGTGGGGGTATTGCCCGCCTCCTATGAAAACCCTGGCACTGGTGAGAACGGAGTGTCCCCACGTGCTAGTAATTGTTGTTGTTGTTGTTGTTGTTGTTGTTGTTGTTGTTGTTGTTGTTGTTGTTGTTGTTGTTGTTGTTGTTGTTTGTTGTCGTCGTCCCCCCCCGCGACCCACCCCGCGACCCACCCCGCGACCCACCCCGCGACCCACCCCGCGACCCACCCTGCGACCCCGCGACCCACCCCGCGACCCACCCGCGACCCACCCCGCGACCCACCCCGCGACCCACCCGCGACCCACCCGCGACCCACCCGCGACC
>CAUYUJ010001181.1:30000-52500 GCA_963575745.1 Prorocentrum cordatum
CACCTCCTCCTCCTCCTCCTCCTCCTCCTCTTCCTCCTCCTCCTCCTCATCATCATCATCATAATCATCATGGGCATGGAGCTGGCAAGGCAGGTTTTGGCAGTGTGAGCGTTGTTTCCGTGGTTCCAGGGCCGACCAAAAGCCTCCTCCTGGTTGTTGTCAAGGTGGCCCTGGGATCGGAATCCGTGGTTTTGACGGGCCCCGCCTCCTTTCCCTAGGGCATTCGATGGTGTTCCTCGACTGCTCAGACAACTCTTCTCTGTTTGCTTGTTGCCGCTGCAAGTA
Organism: Prorocentrum cordatum; assembly: GCA_963575745.1. Lineage (NCBI taxonomy): Eukaryota > Dinophyceae > Prorocentrales > Prorocentraceae > Prorocentrum > Prorocentrum cordatum. The sequence continues at coordinate 30,286 of CAUYUJ010001181.1, forward strand.
CTACACGTGCGGCGGACAAGTGCGTGGATTGCGCAATGTATGCCGACCCCTTCCCCAAAGCGGGGCCCAAGGGAGGAAGCATTCATGGAACCGAGTCTCCACGGGTTGGCATCCCAAGCTTGACGGTGTTACAGTTGACGTTGGGCCCTGGTTGATATCCCCCGATGAGTGATCGATTCCCTTTTCCCCCTCTCCTTCTGTGACCCTCTCGTTGTTGTTTTCCCCTTTGCCGTGGATGTTAAAAAATCCTCATCTTCTCCTCCTCCTCTTATGATCCTCCTCCTCCTCCTCTTCTCCTCCTCCTCCTGGCCGCTGTTCTGGTTGTAGCAACGGTTCGGATCTTAACATGCGACCAACCGGTTCTCCTCACTGAACCATTCGCCAGCGGGCGTCGCTGGTAACTGCAACAGACGCCATGGGCCGCCTGTACTGCCTCTTCCTGCTTACGACGCCGCTCTGTCGCACCCGTCAGAGTTCCGCTGGCCCTTCGTGGAAGCTCATTCAACCCAATCTTTTGGCGTCTGCACGTGATGACCGTATTGGTGATGTATGCAGGACGTTCCAGGTGTGGAGGCAGTGGCCATCACGGGCGCCCTGCTGAAGGCCAGGGAAATGGACATGCAGCGTCGCCGAGTACACGGGCGTCTGCTCCTGGAGGCTAGATGGAAACGGTAGCCAAACTCCAACAAGGCGTGCGGGGAGTCCGTACTTCTAACATCAACGCTTTAGCGACGTTCGTGTTGTCCGAGGTGCGAAGGGCTCGGCTGGGCGGTGTTTGGCTGTGCGAATTCGCACACGGACGGGAGACTCCACGATATTGGCGCAGTACTACCTTTCCCAAGGTGACGGCGACGAAGGAGCAGACTGCCTACAATCGGGCGGTTCGAGCCATGACCCAAGGGCTCTCTCGTGAGCTCGCGGCTTGTCCGTCCAGATCGGTCCCAGTCGTGTGCGACCTTAACGATGGATTGGGGCTGATGCAGAGCGACGACATGATTGTGGTCGACGGAGATGTGGTGTTCCTTCCTGGTGCCAGTTTAGAGCATTTCGCTGGCGCGGCGTTTCGAGAAGTCTCGCAGAGTCATTGCATGAAGGCGGTGACGACGAAGTGCGAACCTCCCCACCTTCTTCGGGACAGGCTCGAAGTCGATCCTGGATTATGTGTGTTCCGTAGTCTATGCAGGGGGCGGCGCGCGTGACAGGCGCGCTCATGGGTAATGGGCGCAAGCTTCAGCTCATCAGCGTGGCCGACAAGCGTGGTCATCGACCGGCACGCGTAGAAGTGGCGCGTCTTTCTTCTGCGCGACAGCAACAGCAGACCAGCCATCAGTTGCAGCATTTAGACAATCGGATACTGCGCCCAGATGCGATGATGGCAGCACTAAGGGGAGGGGAGGGCTCGTGCGACTCCTTGGGTAGCGTGGATGGGGCGGATGGAGGAGCAGCAGCAGGAGCGGATGATTCTGGCATCGCATGACTCTCCTGGCCGCTTGTTTTTTCTTGAGCGGACTATGCAGGATGTTGCGCGCCCTCGCGAAAGCGTCTCAGAGTGTGCCGGGCAGATGTGAGCTCGAAGGAGCCCGTTCCATGTTGCTGTGGCGTCGCCAGGAGCCCCAGGTGTTCCCGGAGGGCGCGTCGTCGGAGGCCTTCGAGGCTTCGTCGGGGAAAGTTTGCCAGCTCACTCGGACGCCGCGGCGCATGGCCCGCGAGGCCTTCAATCAGCGTCGCGACGAGTACATCGAGCACTTGCGCGATGCCTGGGGAGGGGGGCAGAAGCATTCGCGAAGCTGTTTCCCTTGCGAGATCGGCGGGGGGGGGGCGCAGATCGCCCCCCCCCTCCCCCCTCCCGAGAAAGCGAAAAAACGCGCGAGCTGCAGGAGGTTCGCGCCGCGCGGCCGACGCGCGAGGAATCGGTGCAGTTCTGGGCGGGGCCTGGGCTCCGGGCAAGGGCGGGGGCGGCGGGGCTGGGCGGGCGGGGGGGATTTTCCGCGCTCGCGAGGTTACGTCGCCCCGTTCTGTTTACGTGAGGCTGAGCATGTAAACGATGGACTGGGGCCTGTTTGTAAGCTGTTTCGTAGGGTAAGTAGGCGACGAGTTGCCCCGGGTTTGTCAGCCCGCGCGGCAGCCATGGGATATGGCCCTGAATCCCAGGTCAGGGACTCCTGCTAAGATGCAGGGTGGAGTCGCGGGGTCCCGGGCCCAGCGCGACCCGTTTGTTCTTGGCCAGGGCAGTGCGCAGAGGGTCTGCGAATCAGGTCGCCCTTGCACGCTCTGAGCGTTTGGCGCTGCAGTCGGGCGGGCGGGCTCAGGAAGTCTGATGCTGGGGGCCCGGCTAACAACAGATGGGCGCGCACGTTGCCCTCGCCCGGTGAAGCGCGGCATTCTGCTCGCGCGAGGCGGTCGACTATTGGCCCAGGTGCGCGCGACTATCAGCCTGGCAGGTGCAAAAGTGCCCCCGTACCTGTCTCGTTTATCTTCGCGTGGAGGGCTTAGAGTGAGGGGCGCTCTTTCTTTGGGCAGTATCTCGATGCTACTGGCGCGTTCGGGGGCGCGTCTCAGCGTCGGGTAATGTTGGCGGCTTTTTGTTTGTTTTGCAGGGGTGTTGTGCCCATTGGGCTCCAGAGGGTGGATGAGGCTACCATCTCTCTGCCGCGTGAATTTGGGTCGGTTCTTCTGCGGCCTGGCTGTGGAGGGATGGCGGGGGGGCCCGTTATGGGCGGCGGCGCGGGCAAGGGCGGCCCCGCCGCGCGCTGCGCAGCGGCGCCAGCTGGCGGTCATGAGCCCCTGCGACCCTTCCCCGATCGACCTTGCGCTGCGCCAGTATGCCGATGATGTCGAGCTTTCCAAATGGGAGGGCCGAGGGGGCGCGCGGCCCCCCATGTCTCGAGAGAGCAGCGAGCTCCCGACGCGTTGTCGGCGGCGATGGCCGAAGAGAACTGCGCACATATTGCCAAGAAACAGAGGAGTTTGATGCGCCTGGTCGGTCCAGGCGCTCACTTAGATGCGCGTGGCATTCGCCTTGGGAGATTGGCGGCCCCTGAGGGAGTGCGCCATCGGGTCAGATATCTTCGCGACCAAGTCGTTGCGGGCCCGGGGCCGGCCTGGGCTTGTGCTCCAGAGCTAAGAGCCCGGGACGCGGCCGCATTGGAAGTTTTTTGCTCCCTGGGAGGTTTCTGACATTCAAAGTGGCGTCGCGTCAATTGGGGCGATCTATGCTTCTGTCTTTTATCGTAGGCACAGCAGCTCAGAATCTGGGGGCCTACCTTCCGTCCGTCTGCCAGCTGGCAGAACTGTGGCGCGTTGTAGATCAGCGGGCGCGGAGGGCGCTGCGCTGCTTGGCGCGCGCCGAGGTTGATGGCATTTACTCGTCGCGGTCGAAATAGCGCGTCAAGAAGTATGGGGGCTGTGCTCGCTCGAGGTTGATCGCAGGATTAGACGCTTGAAGAGACAGCAGGAGATCTCGGAACGTCCCGATGGGGCATGGGCAATGATCGCGCCGCGCGTTGGGCCATGGGTTGGGGCGGGGGGGGGGGCGATGACCGAGGGCGGAGGGCTGCTCGGACTGCGAATCCGTGGACTCGAAGGGTATCGGGGGGCTCGAAAGCCCTGCTCGTCGTCGAGGATGCGGAGTGGTTCTCGTCGGAGCTTCGAATTGCTGTCGAAACGGATCCAGCGCGCGATGCTCGCGCTTGCCCTGGCGATCTAGTTCTCGACGCGGAGGCTAGGGGGGGGGTCTCGGACAGTTGACGCTGGCATCTTGAGGGCCCAAGACGCTCAGACACCACGGGTGGATCGCGAGGGGGGGGCGCGGCCGAGGGGGGGGGGAGGGGGGGGAGGCGCCGGGCCTTGGAAGTGTTTCGTCAATCCAGAGCACGCCCTGGGAGCGCCGTTCGGCGCTGTTCGCCCTGGGCAGAGCCTTGTCGACTCAGCTTCCATGTGTGCGTCGTGGAACAGATGTGCGTGCTTCAGTGGTGGCGACGAATCAGAGCCCGTGCTGTGGCGATGTATTCTCCTGGCATCAAGCTGCCAATAACCGCCATGTAATACGTCGGGGGGCAAGGCCAGACGGAGCGACTCGAGTTCGGCATCTCGGCCCCGTCGTTCAGCCCGCGTCTCTCGATTGTCCGTCGCGCGCGTGCTCGGCCCAAGATCTATATGATCTGCGTCGGCATGTCGTTGTCAACGCCCTCTCGCGCGCCCGTGGCTGTCGAGGGGCCGAGGTGGGCGCTCGAGCGCGGGGGCGAAATTTTGCGGGGGGGAGAGCGCAAGAAGCTGCTGGCAGAGCTGGGAGCGGGGGTCGGAGCAGGCGCCGAGGTCCAGCTGCTAGAGAGGATGGGCAAGGTCCAGGCGGCCCCGGCGATGGCGTGAGGCCGCCGAGCTCCGCGATCTCATCGCGGCCGTGCATGTCGCGTTCCTCGCCCGCGTCGTCGATTGCGGAGGCAATGAAGGAGGCGAGCAGGGGCTGCCACGCGCGCGCGAAGCGCAACAGAGACAGTGGGGAAACGGCGCAGCAGGTTCTGGAGGCCACGACATATTGGGCCATCATGTCCCCGCGTGTTCAAGGCCATGATCAAGGCCGCGCGCGGCGTCGCAGGCTTGCCCTAAAAGAGCAAGGCGGTCTCCGAAACTTGCTGGGCGCAGCATGCTCTCCAGCAAAACCTTCGGGATCTGTCGCGGCAGATTCGCCGCTGTCGCATCGAAGACGCGCGCAATGAGGGGCCCCAGGCCGAGGCGACGCGCATCGCGCTGTGCTTGGGGACCCCGCGGGCGGAGCATGAGGGCGCAGTGGCGGAAACGCTGAAGAAAGAGAGCGGCATCCTGGAGACGGGGCCTCCTCCTCGGAGGGCACTCGAGCGGGGGGGCCCGGAGCCGCTCGAGGAACCCAACAAAAGAGGGTGCGGAGAGAGATCGGTCGCACGGAGTCATAGGTGAGGAGGTCGGCTGCTCGGCTAGACGTTTTTGCTTCGCGAATGGCCGAGATCCTGTTGAGTTTTTGTTTGGCGGGGTCGCCCAGGTGCTGCGCTATTTTCTGAGAGGCATCGCGAAGGTCACTCCTAGGCCTCGAGCTGTCGGCAAAGGAAATGGGCGGGGGCTGGGGGCGGCGGAGTCGGGGCGGGGGGCGGTGGGATGACTGCAGCATGGCTGGCGGCTTGTGCTATCGAGCCCAAGCGTGGGCCGTGCATGAGCCGCAGCGCTCGCAGGCCAGTCACTGGGCGCCCATTGCATGGCGCTTGTCGATCGGTTCACTGGCGTGCGCTGCGCGTCCCACCGATGCTGCGTGACGCAAACACCAGCTCGTCGTCGTCGTCGGCGTTGTCGTCCGTCGTCGTCGTCGTCTTCGTCTTCCATCGTCGTCGTCGTCCGTCGTCGTCGTCGTCGTCGTTGTCGTCTCCGTCGTCCGTCGTCCTTCGTCCGTCGTCGTCGTCGTCGTCGTCGTCGTCGTCCGTCGTCGTCGTCGTCGTCTTCGTCGTTTGTCCGCCGTCGTCGTCATCGTTGTTGTCGTCGTTTTCATCGGCCGTCGTCGTCCGTCGTCGTCGTCGCTATTGTCGTCGTCGTTGCCGCCGCCGTCGTCGTCGTTGTCGTCGTCGTCGACCGTCGTCGTCGTCGTCGTCGTCGTCGACGTCGTCCGTCGTGATCTTCGTCGCCGTCGTCGTCGTCGTCGTCATCGTCGTCATCGTCATCGTCCGTCGTTCGTCGTCATCGTCGTCGTCGTCCGTCGTCTTTTTTGTTGCCGTGGTCGTCGTCGTCGTCGTCCGTCGTCGTCGTCGTCGTCCGTTGTCCGGCGTCGTCGCTGTCGTCATCGTCGCTGTCGTCGTCGTCGTCGTCCGTCGTCCATCGTCGTCGTCGTCGTCATCATCATCGTCGTCGTCATCGTCGTCGTCCGTCGTCGTCGTCGTATTTGTCGGTCGTCGTCGTCGTTGTCGTCGTCGTTGTTGTCCGTCGTCGTCCGTCGTCGTCGTCGTCGTCGTCGTCGTCGTCGTCGTCGTCTGCGTCGTCGTCGTCTTTGTCGTTGTCGTCGTCCCGTCGTCGTCGTCGTCGTCGTCGTCATCGTCGTCGTCGTCGTCGTCGTCGTATTTGTCGGTCGTCGTCGTCGTTGTCGTCGTCGTTGTTGTCCGTCGTCGTCCGTCGTCGTCGTCGTCGTCGTCGTCGTCGTCGTCGTCGTCTGCGTCGTCGTCGTCTTTGTCGTTGTCGTCGCCCGTCGTTTGTCGTCCGTCGTCGTCATCGTCGTCGTCGTCGTCGCTTTCGTCGACGTCGTCCGTTGTCGTCGTCGTCCTCGTCGTCGTCGTCGTCGTTGTCGTCCGTCGTCCGTCGTCGTCATCGTCGTCGTCGTCCGTCGTCCGTCGTCGTCGTCGTCGTCTGCGTCGTCGTCGTCGTCGTTGTCCGCCGCCTCCGCCGCCGCCGTCGTCGTCTTCGCAGTCGTCCGTCGTCGTCGTCGTCGTCGTCGTCGTCGTCGTCGTCGTCGTCCGTCGTCGTCGTCCGTCGTCGTCGTCGTCGTCATCGTCGTGGTCGTGGTTGTCTCATCGACGCCGTCCGTCGTTCGTCGTCCTCGTCATCTTCGTCCGTCGTCCATCGTCGTCGTCGTCGTCCGCCGGTTTCCGTCCGCCGTCGTCGTCGTCGACGTCGTTGTCGTCGTCCGTCGACCGTCGTCGTCGTCCGTCGTCGTCGTCTGCGTCGTCGCTGTCGGCGTCGACATCGTCCGTCGTTCGTCGTCGTCGTCGTCGTTGTCGTCGGCGTCGTCGTTGTCCGTTGTCGTCGTCGTCGGCGTCGTCGTTGTCTTCATTGGCAGTCGCCGTCGTCGTCGTCGTCGTCGTCGTCGTCATCGTCCGTCGTCGTCCTCGTCGTCGTCATGGTCGTCGTCGTCGTCGTCATCGTCGTTGTCCGTCGTCCATCGTCTTCGTCGTCGTTGTCGTCGTCACTGTCGTCGTCGTCGTTGTCGTCCGTCGTCCGTCGTTTTCGTCGTCGTCGTCATCTTCGTCCGTCGTCCTCGTCGTCGTCGTCGTCGTTGTCGTCCGCCGTCTGTCGTCCGTCGTCGTTGTCGTCGTCATCGTCGTCATCCGTCGTCGTCGTTTTATTCGTCGTCGTCGTCCGTCGTCGTCGTTGTCATCGTTGTCGTCGTCGTCATCGTTGTCGTCGTCTCCGTCGCCGTCGTCGTCTTCGTCGTCGTCGTCGTCCGTCGCCGCCACCGTCGTCGTTCGTTGTCCGTCATCTCTCGTCGTCGCGCTCGTCGCCATCGTATTCGTCGTCGTCGTTGCCCCCCGATTCCCCTCCTTCTCCTCCGCTTCCTCCTCCCTCTCCCTCCTCCATCCCTCTTCCTTGTAAATAATTCCCTCCGGTCGCACCCCGAGACGCGTTGGTCGGGCGGGCCGGGCATTTCGCTTGAGACGTCCTCACTGGTTGTGATCCCTCAGCGTAGAAGCTTGCAACAGTTTCACGGATGGAGTGTGGTTGGCTTTCAAAACGTGCCTTTCGCTTTAGCGCGCCACGCGCATTTGTCTGAAAAGCTTGTATTCACGGGTGGAGGGTGGGCGGTTTTCAAAATGTGACTGTCGCCCCAACGCCGCGCGCATTTGTTTCAAACATATGCAAGAGCTTCGCGGATGGAGGGTGGTTCCTCTTCAACACGTGGCTCTCGCCTTACCGTTGCGCGCATTCCCCTGAAGAGTTTCCAACAGTTTCCAGGATGCTTTTGGCTGGCGTCACAGAAATGGCTGGCGTGTAGGATTGCCACGCGCAACAGTCACGTTGATTCGCGGTGTTGAAGTCCCAGGAATGATGTTCTGTCACGACTCAGGACCGTCAGGACGAATAATAGCGTGGACTTGCAGCGTCGACGTCTCAGGAACGGTGTTTTGGCCCGTTTCAGGATTATTAGACGGTTGTCTGTCAACGGGTCAGTTCCATGGGTGAAAATGAATCGTTGTAGGGGCATTTTAAGAGGGACCGTTGAGGGAGGGCTTAGTGCAACATAGGCGATGAGTCTTGGGACCCAGGATTCATCGCCAGTGTTGCACCAAGCCACGCGCAAGCCCAAGACTCTTGGGTTTGCGCTGCTCCTCTCCTCCTCCCCCCCTCCCCCTCCTCCTCCTGCATCCCCTCCCCCTTCTCCCCCTCGAGGAGGGGTGGAAGGAACGGGAGAGAGCGAGCGCAGCGCGCCGCTCGCCGCCGGGCGTCGCCGTCGCCGGAGGCTTCCAGCTGGCGCCCGAGCGCCGGCCGGCGCCTGCCAGCGGCCAGGCAGCCCTGGCCCCTGCGGGCACGGCCGCGGTGGCGGCTGCGCCGCCTGCGGGGGAGACTCGCTCGCCGCGTCGTCTGGGCCGCCCTGAAGAATGTTTGAAGCTTCGAGGCTCGAGGTTTTTGAGGTTTTCGGCCGTTTCCGTCGTCTCTCTGCGGTTGTCCAGCCTCTGAGCGGCCTCCAGAAGCTGCGCTTCGCCGAGAGCGTTTCGGAGATTCCTGCATCGTCTCGTGCGGCCGCCGGAGAGTGGCGTTATGACCCGGAAACAGCAGGAGGAGGAGGAGGAGGAGGAGGAGGAGGAGGAGGAGGTGCAGGAGGAGGATCACTGACCAAATTGCCAGGTTTGCGAGCGGGCCGCCTTCGAACAGTCCCTGTACCGAGGAGGGCACCCTGCTGCGTTTGGTTGCTAACGAGGGCGCGCCCTGGCGAGCAACCCACACTGGGACTGTGCAGGTTTGGCGCCCTGCACTAAGCCGTGCCGGGGCCAGGGCCGCGGCGCTTCCCTCGTGGTCGCTTCTTTGGGTTTTCAGAGAGGCCCTCGTCGCCACGGCTGTGTTCGCGTCGAAACCCTGGTCAAAACGCACCCTTGGAGAAGTCAGGGTACTTGCGCTGTCGGTATGAGTTGGTGCCCCCCCCCCCCAAGAAAGCATTCGAGGTTGCAGGGTGTCGGGCGTTTTCGCGGGCTGTCAGTGGTTTTCCAGCCTCGGGGTGCTCTCCAGCGGCTGCGCCTCGCCGAGGGCGTCAAGGGGGCAACGCTAGGGGTGTATAGGCTCAAAGGTGATGCATCGACCCCAACCGTCTATTGATCTCCAGTTAGGCCCTGATGGCCCACTCCCACCCATATCTTCGTCGTCGTCGTTGTGTTTTTCATATTCGTCGTTGTCTTTTTTTTGTGGACGTCGTCGTCTTTTTCGTCGTCGTCGTCGTCGTCGGCCGCTGGCGCTCAGAAGCGGAACGCGCATTTTCGTCTCTGCGACCACTGGCGAGATCGTACCCCCTGTCTGGCTGCAGGGATCCTTCGAATTATTTCGAGTCCACTGCGCTCACAGTAGCGCGGTAGCTTAGTCGCTTCACGATTGCGCCACAGAGCTTGTCATCATGCTGCTGTGTCCGCTCCCCGTCCTCTCCTACAGAATCTGGCTTAGAAAAAGAAGGAATCCCTCGAATTCTGGACCACCCAGCTGGTTCTTCAGAAATCTGATCTGCAGGAGCAGGTTCCGCTTGCCTATCTTCATCGTCCCAGTTTTTGTCCCCACCCACCAGGTTGGGGTTGTTAGGTTTAGGGGCGGGAGCTCCCGATCCGCCTCGCATAGCCAGCATGCCGCGGCCCCGAGGCCCCAAGGGTCCCTCTTTTTTTTGGGCGTCCCGCTTCAAACATTCGACGAATGACGATTGCACGCCGCGGCCGCCATTGTCGTCTGGGGATTCGAAGTATTTCTTGTGTTCGTTTGTTGCTGTGCCCTGTGGCGGCACAGCTGGTACGAGGGTGAAAAGCAGGCTTAGTTTTTTGGGGTACCCTTGTGCTTGTCGTGTCGGGGCTCTACACCTTGGACCGCTCGTCGTTCAGGGTATCTCCATGGTGACCTGGGCCCTCTACGAAAAGGCTCATGCTTTCGACTTCCGTTCTTGTGGTGATGCCTCGACTGTCACGGGCGCTACCAGGGCGTTGGCTGACCGGGTTTTCCGGGTGTTTGCCCCGTGGCCGCCCGTTGCCACCTCGAGGCCGCCATTGTGCCTGGCTGAGGCCCGTGGCCGCCCCGTCGCCTCATAGCTTGCGCCACATAGCTTGCACAATATAGCTTGTGCCACATGGCTTGCACCGCGTGGCGTGCACCACATGGCTTGCGCCACGTAGCTTACACATCCAAGTTGCAAGTGCGCGGTGCTTGAGGCCCATGCCTGCAAACATGAGATCTGGTCAGGGGATCCGAGGTGATTTTGAAAAGGACTTATACCCCATCTCATCCTTTACCCCTCACCCCTCCTCGTCCTCGTCTCCCGTGTCCTCTATCTATACATATACATATACATATATACATATACATATATAAATAAATATATATATATATATATAGATCTATCCCTGCTGTAAGAGACACAATGGTCCAGCAGGCGCTACGCAGAGCGGGCCATGAACTTAACGATTGTGCTCAAGAGGAGAAACAGCGAACGAATTACAACCAATGCGTGTGATGTGACCGGCGGCAGGCGTGCACAACAACTCTTATTAGCATGCGAACGTTATTGATAAACCTCGTGCATGCATGCTAAAACACACCATTTGCGGCACTTGCATCCAATGGGGATTGTGCCTAATATAGAAGAACTGAGACATCTGCCCTTACCAACGGATTATGTTGTGGACGACGTGTCCCTGTACGCGTCCGTGCTCAGCATTTCGCAGGGCTCTTTGATGGCAATTCCGCAAGCAAACACGACTGACGAGGTGTACTGGTGACCATTCGCAGCGCCGCGCAACATGACCCATGAACTTGTATGTGCGCTTCGGCGCTACAATATCAAGATCAAGAAAGGAGTGCGCAAGACAATGAGCCTTCAGATTCCGACGCCGGCGGCGATGGTAAGATTCGGCACTCTCGCCCATAACACGGGGTTCCCGGAAATGCGCCAGCATCATTTCCCTCTGAACGCCCCGCAATTTTGTGGCATGTTGTTTGGTGATCATCCACAGCCTGGCGCTCCAGGTAGCAGTTGCCATGCAAACTCTTTGAATCAAGTCCATTCTCTGTGACCGGTTGCTGCTCTGTGCCTTGAGAATATCTTTGATACCATGCGTGCCCCCTCTGGTAGCTTTCATTTTTTGCTGAATGTCGTTGTGCGTTTGCCCTTTGGCCGTAATCCAAACACCAAGGCATTTCAATGAGCCCTCGTATCCGGCCCATTCTGTCCCTGGCCAAGACAGTGCGCCAACAGAAGTATTACTGGATATTCACTTGACCGCCTCAAGAGGGAAAGAATTACGCTACCGAAGAACCCCACATACTGCTTTTGTGTCGTGTGTGTTCATACACCATGCCCCATGCCACATCCTGCCCTTTCCGAAACTTCAGTGCGAATGTTTTTCACGCTCCTCCTCCACGGTGGCGTCGAGGACGGATGGATGGATGAACGCACCCCCTATGGTGTCGAGGAAGTGCCACGCCTGCCACGCTTTGCAAGCCCGGGGCGGATGGGGAGACCACCCCCAACGCACCCCCTGTGGTGTCGAGGAAGTGCCACGCCTACCACGCTTTGCGAAGGCCGAAAATGGATATGGAGACCACCCTCAGCGCACCCCCTGTGGTGTCGAGGAAGTGCCACGCCTGCCACGCTTTGCGAGTCCGAAACGGAAAGGGCAAACCACCCCCAGCGCACCCCCTGTGGTGTCGAGGAAGTGCCACGCCTGCCACGCTTTGCGAGTCCGAAACGGAAAGGGCAAACCACCCCCAGCGTTCCCTATGTGGTGGCGAGGAAGTGCCACGCCTACTACGCATTGCGATGCCGAAACGGATAGGGAGACCACCCCTAGCGCACCCTCTGTTGTGTCGAGGAGAAGCCACGCCTGACACGCTTTGCGAGGCCAAAACGGATAGGCTGACCACCCCCAACGCACCCCCTGTGGTGTCGACGAGAAGCCACGCTTGACACGCCTTGCCAGTCCGAAACGGATAGGGCAAACCACCCACAGCGCACCTTACCACGCATTGCGAGGCCGAAACGGATAGGGAGACCACCCCCAGCGCACCCCCTTGTGGTGTCGAGGAAGTGCCACGTCTGCCATGCTTTGCGAGCCCGAAACGGATAGGGTGACCACCCCCAGCGCACCCCTTGTGGGGTCGCCACGCTTGCCACGCTTTGCGAGCCCGAATCGGATTGGAGACCACCCCCAGCGCTCCCCGTGTGGTGTCGAGGAAGTGCCACGCCTGCCACGCTTTGCGTGCCCGAAACGGATAGGGTGACCACCACCAGCGCACCCCTTGTGGGGTCGCCACGCTTGCCACGCTGTGCGAGCCCGAAACGGATAGGAGACCACCCCCAGCGTTCCCCTTGTGGTGTCGAGGAAGTGGAAGAGGGGAAGAGGAGGAGGGGAGAAGAGGAGGAGAGGAGGAGGGAGGTGAGGTGTGAGCGTCGCGGGTGCGACGCGGGAGGGAAGAAAACCATAACCCCACTAAGCATGTGGGGAACAAAATGTCTGTTAAACGCGTTTGCCAACAAATCGAGTATGATCCGAGCATCCCTGACCGTGTGAGCCATAATGAAAACATTGCCTGAAAAGAGGACGAGTGGGACCGTCGGTGCCCGACATCTCCGCCAGTTCCGCTGCAGGCGAGCTGAGCAAGGCAAGATATCTCGAAGTACCACTCCCAATTGTCGCTCCTGACACTCCTCCCAGACTCCCATCAGGCAGAATTCAAGAATCAATGCAACAACAGCTGGTCCCCAACGTGTGCCTTGAGGGATCGATTTTGTGATGCTTGCTGTCCTTGCGACGCATTCCTAGATTTTCACTCTGTGCGAAATACAACGTATATGTCGTAGGAACCACTAGATCTCATTCTCATCCACCTGTCTTGCATGAAGTGCGCTGTTATATATATATATATATATATATATGTGTGCACGTGTTTTACGCTGTCAAACGCTTTGTGAATGTCACCGCTTCCAAGAACAAATGCTTGCCCAGTATGCAAACACATCTGGGCAACTAGCATGATGACCAATATTGCATCGATGACCGAATGATGTGCACGATAAGCGAATTGGAAGGGATTCTGAGGCGCAATGTTGGGTCGAGCAGCAGTCCCCCGAGACACTGGGGCAAACGAGGAAGGACTGCAATAGGCCGAAATCGATCGAACCGTCAGACAACGGCATCCTTCGGAATTGGAATCAGATCAGCTTCACACTCGTGCTGTTCTGGAGACGCGCCGCGAAGATCATCCTCCAGAATTTGCCGTATGGTCTCCAGAGGGTGGTCGAAGACTCCACCGGCAGTCTCAACCTGCGCCAGGTAGCAATGGCTGCACGCAGGACCGTCCACACAGCATCGTTCGCACACGTGCAGGAACTCTCTGGAATCTGTTGTTCGCGGGCTGTCCTGGTCAATGCCTTGATTCGCTAGGGAATCCGCTTTCGAATTGAGTTCTCTGCTAATATGCCTGATCCCTTTGGAATCGAAATCGCACTTCGCATCAAACACTTCACGCCTATAGAAAGCTGAATGGGCATCGTACGTTTGCCATTGAAGCCTAGTCTGCATCACTACACTATCGTTATCGCCCTCCACAACCAAAGCTTCAATGCCTAACTCGCGGGCCCTCTGGACACCAAACAAGCACGCGTGCCACTTTGAATCAGAATTGCTCACGTCCTGAGCCGTCGGCAGGCGAACGGAGCATTCGCAGCACTCGTGCCCTTGAGGATCAAAGATAATGAAACCACACCCGTTTTCGTGCATGCCATTCGGGATGCGTCTGGAAGCGCCGTCAAGCTGCAACAGAAATCTCTCAGGGTACGCACCAGGGCCCGAGGCGCCCTCAGACGGAGCTTTCGGCACGAAACTTGGGATTCGACGTCCAAAGGAAGCTAGCGTCTGAAGCATCTTGCCCACCACCCCGTCTGCAGCACACGATTTGTTCCTTGGGAGCGCGAGGAATGCACGGAAGACTTCGCCCAATGATCTCCGTGCACCTTCAATGAAGACATGGTACAAATCTACCGGCAGGGAGGGCTCCGCATCCTGGAACAATCGGGGGCCCCAAACGGGGTGGTGACCACACCGTGCGGCGAGTCGGTGGGGACTCGTGGTCACCGCACGGTTTTGGGACTCGGGTCGTTCTCCGAGGATGTCTCGGGCGACAGGGGCCTCCGGGGTCCCAAGACCGTGCAGTGACAGACCGTGCGGTGAGGTCTTTGGGGATTTCGAGGTCACCGCACGGTCCGTCACCGCACCGTTTCGGGACTCCAAAAACAAGTGATTCTAATATTTACCAACCTCTTGCTCAATTTCGTTTCTGTCTATCAGAGCTCGTCCACCTGGCAAGGTAATCTGGATACGATTGAAAGTAACTCTCCGATGAACCTTCCCCCATCCACCCTTGTGCAAGGCTGCTGAGATTGACGAGCGCTTGTGTCCTCCTCCATCGCCTCGCCCTCCATCTCCTCCTCGCCCTCTCTTCGCGCTCTTGCCTCAAGCTCTCCCGCCACCTCCTGCCGCCCCGCGCCTGGCCCTGACCCTATGCCGCCGTCTTCTTGTCCTTTTCCTTTTTGTTTTTGTTCCTATCGCTCTCTCTCTCTGTCTCTGTCTCTCTCTTTCCTTCTCTCTCTCTCTCTCTTTCTCTCTCTGCCCCTCTCTCAATACCTGTATGTATATTTATATACACGTATAACCAGGTGCCCCGAATAGATAAAGTGTACCCCTTGTTTAGGACTGAGAGTTTCAGTATCCCGGGCCCATGCAGATTCGGTCCGGGGAGAGGGGCGGCAAGGCCCAAATGTTTCATCACGGGGGAAAGTTGCAAATCGAAGTTGGTATCTTCTTATGTTAACTAGCAGCATCATCAAACATGTGCGGCAGGGATGTAGGATGTCATTTACTTTTATGTATACGACCACTACTACTACAACGACTACTCCTAATACTAGTTCTACGACAACTACTATCAATACTGGTCCTACTGCTACCACTACTACCACTACTACTACTACTACTACTACTACTACTACTTTACTGGTACTATTACTACTACTACTACTACTGCTACTACTACTACTATCACTATTACTACTCTTTCCACTCCTCCTCCTACTACTACTACTACTACTTCGACTACGACTACGACTACTACTAGTACTACTTCCACTACCACTTTTTAGACCACTTTTCAGTATTAGACTACTACTACGACTACTACGACTACTACTACGACTGCTTCTATTATTATTGCTACGAATACTCCCACTTCTACCTCGACGACGACAACGACGACGACTACGACTTCTTCTACTACAACTACTAGTGCTACTACTACTACTACTACTACTACTACTACTACTATTACTACTACTACTACTACTACTACTACTACTACTACTACTACGTATTACTACCACTACTACTACTGCGACTCTTATCCATGAAATTATGACTGCTACTATTGCCGGTACTACAACAACAAGTACTACTAGAACTACTACTAGTACTATTCCTGCCACCACTACTACTGGAACTACGACGACTTCGACTAATACTACGAATGCGACTACGAGCGCTACCACTTTTACTTCTGCTACAACTACTACTTCTACTACTAGCATTTCTTCGACTACTACTACTGCTACCACTACTGTGGCTACCCCTACTACTAGTACTGAGAGTAGTATTCCGAGTACGATTCAATCACTACTAGTACTTCTACTGTAAAACTACTACTATTATTACTACTACTACTACTACTACTACTACTACTACTACTACTACTACTACTACTACTACTACTACTACTACTACTACTACTACTACTACTACTACTACTACTACTACTACTACTACTACTACTACTACTACTACTACTACTACTACTACTACTACTACTACTACTACTACTACTACTACTACTACTACGACTGCTACCACTACTGCGGATACTACTACGACGACTGCTGCTACTACTCCTTGGCCCCCGTCCCGCACTTTCTTACCTTGGGGTTTGTTCCGCCGGAAACAGGCCACCATGAACTCCACATGTGCAGATGGAATCGATGAACTTTGAATAGGGTTCTACACATGAAACAAAAAAGGATTATCCAGAACCCGATTTGTTTTGGAAATGCTGGTCCTGGGCCTCCCTCCCTCCCTCGCCTTCTCCTCCCGTCTTCCATTCATGTTTCCTACTACTGCTACGGCTACGATTACCCTTACTACTACAACTACTACTACTACTACTACTACTACGGCTACGGCTACGGCTACTATTGCTACTACTACTACTACTACTATTAGTACTACTACTACTACTACTGCTACTACTACTACGACTACTAGTCATACTCCTGATACTACTGCTACTACTACCACTACTACTGCTATAATTATTGCTGTTGCTACTACCTACGGTCTACTACCTACTACCTACAACCTACGACCGACGACCTACTACGTACTACCTACTACTACCCACTATTGGTATTCTTATTACTACTACTACTACTACTACTACTGCTACTACTACTACTACTACTACTACCACGACTACTACTACTACTACTACTACCACTACTACTACTACTACTATTCCTATTAGTACCATTATTACTAACAACAAGAACAACATCAACAGCGACAGGGACAGAAACAACTACTACTACTTCTTCGAGTACTGTTATTACTATTACTACTACGTTTGCTACTTCTTCTACTATTCCTTCTACTACTACTACTACTACTACTACTATTTGTACTACTATCACTACTACCAAGACGACGGCTACTACTACTATTACTACTACTACTACTGCTACTACTACTACTACTACTACTACTACTACTACTACTATCACTACAACCACTACTACTACTACTACTACTACTGCTACTACTACGACTACTACTAAGACTACTACTACTACTACTACTATTACTACTACTACTACTACTACTACGTACTACCTACTACTACACTACTACTACTACTACTACTACTACTACTACTACTACTACTACTACTACCTGCTACTACTACTACTACTACTACTACTAGTTTTTCTACTACTATTACTTCTGCTACTACTACTTTCACTCTGCTACTACTGGTACTGCTAGTGCTACTACTACTACTTCTACTACTACTACTACTATCACTACTGATACTACTACTACTACTACTACTACTACTACTATTACTACTACTACTACTTCTACTGCTACTGCGACTACTACTACTACTACGACTACTACTACTACTACTACTACTACTACTGCGGCTACTATTAAAACTCCTACGACGACGACTACCTTCACTACTACTACGACTACGACTACTACTACTACTATTACTACTACTACTACTACTACTACTACTACTACTACTACTACTACAACCACTACAACCACTACTACTACTACTACTACTACTACTACTACTACTACTACTACTACTACTACTACTACTACTACTACTACTACTACTACACTACTACTACTACTACTACTACTACTACTACTACTACTACTACTACTACTACTATACTACTACTACTACTACTACTACTACTACTACTACTACTACTACTGGTACTACTACTACTACTACTACTACTACTACTACTACTACTACTACTACTACTACTACTACTACTACTACTACTACTACTACTACTACTACTACTACTACTACTACTACTACTACTACTACTACTACTACTACTACTACTACTACTACTACTACTACTACTACTACTACTACTACTACTACTACTACTACTACTACTACTACTACTACTACTACTACTACTACTTTTACTACTACTACTACTACGACTACTACTACTACTACTACTACTACTACTACTACTACTACTACTACTACTACTACTACTACTACTACTACTACCAGGCTCTCGAGAGCGAAGGCCAGCTTCAGGTTGTGCAGAGTGCGGGCAAGGACCTTGTCATCAGCGTCATCATCATCATCATTATCAGCATTGTCCTCAACTTCCTTCTGCTGCGAGTTGCCGGAAAAGCGTTTATTATCCCCCCTGGACCCCAAACCTTATCATCTCCACGGGTTCAACATGAGGTGTGTGTATGTGTATGTATGTATGTATGTGTATATAGATGTATGTATATACACCCTCTCTCTCTCTCCAGCTGTCCCGCCCCCTCCTCCACCCCTCCTCGTGCGTCTCGTTTTTGTCCTCCTCCTCTTCCTCCTCCTCCTTCGGTTTCTCTCGCCGTTCCCGTCTACCACTATCGCGTGTTCGTTTGTTTCTTTATTTCGTTATGTTTGTCCCTTTCTCTCTATGTGTATATATATATATATATATGACTATCCCCCCTGTGTGCTCGTCCTGGGAAGGAAGACGGCCTTGCTTGTTTTCCACGTCCGCTAGAGTTCATTGCCGCCGCTTCTGTGAACGTTTGGACTCGCACTCTTAACCCCCAGCGTCTCCACCCGTCTCCACATCAGCCTCCACCGTCACCAGTCCATCTCCGCCCTGGCGTTCTTCAGCTAGCCCGCCATCTTCACCTCCACCGTTTCCACTCTCGCCTCCGCCTCGACCTTCCCAGTCCGCCGCACCCCACTCCAACCGCAGAGCAAGGCCTTCGCCCATGCGGCGCACGGCGCTTCGCCCCCTTTGAGGGGGCGCCGCGCTGGGGCAGTGGCGGCGCAGTCGAGGCGCAAGCGAGGCAAGTGTGGGGGGAGGCCAGGGCGAGCGGGCACTCGAGCATCCGCTCCTCGCGCGAGTCTCGGCCGATGATGGCGGCCCCCCGCCCCGTTGCGCGCGGGAGGAGGGTGACAAGGATGTCGCTCTCTCTCTCTCTCTCTCTTTTTCTCTTTCTCTCTCTTTCTCTCTCTCTCTCTCTTGCTCTCTCTCTTTCTCGCTCTATGCACATGTCGGTTGTTTTGTTATCTCTCTCACTCTCTTTCTCTCGCTTGCTCCCCCTCTCCTTTCTCTCCTATTATATATATGTGTATGTCTTTCCCTCTCTCTTATTCTCGTTCTCACTCTCTCTCATCCTCCATCTCCTCCCTCCTCCTCTTTCGACTTGCCAACAGCATTGCGACTTTTTGTTTCTTCATTCGTGTTCATTTCTTTGTTTGCACATCTGTCTGTCTGTCTGTCGGTTCGCCCGTTTCCCTGTCTCTCTGCCCCATCGGTTTCCCGGCGCGTTTCCCTGCCTCTCTGATTGTGTCCTTGCCTCTGCCCCCTTCCCTCTCCGTCGCCGTCTTCCCCTTCCCTCTCTTTGTCTCGTTCCCCCTCCAGACTCGGTCCCGGACATATTCCGATAAGATTCTTGTTAATCCGCGGTCTCGGCGCTCCCCGCCCCATCCCTGGGGGCAGCCCTCCGCCCCAGAGCCACGCGTCACGGTCTGGGGCCTCATCGCGGGCCCCAGAGGCGGAATACAGAAAGAATTCGTCCGGAGTTGGATCGTCAGACCGTCGGGGATCCGCGCCTGGCTCCTGCCCAGACAAGCCGTCGCGTAGGAGTGGGAGCGCTGCAAGCGGCTGGGCGACGACGCCTGCCGCCAGGGAAATTGGACCCGCGCGCTGGAGCTTTACGGGGAGGCGCTGGAGGCGCGCGCGTTCCGGCAGCCTGTGCCGCGCCCCGGCCGGGGGAGGAGGAGGAGGAGGAGGAGGAGGAGGAGGAGGAGGAGGAGGAGGAGGAGGAGGAGGAGGAGGAGGAGGAGGAGGAGGAGGGAGGAGGAGGAGGAGGAGGAGTAGGAGAAAGAGCAGGAGGAGGAGGAGGATGAGGAGGAGGAGGAGGGGGAGGAAGAGGAAGAGGAGGATGAAGAGGAGGAGGAGGAGGAGGAGGAGGAGGAGGAGGAGGGGGGGAGGAGGAGGTGGAGGAGGAGGAGGAGGAGGAGGAGGAACGCGCCGAGTCCGCTGGCCGGTCGGCCAGAAGCCCCTCTGGGGGCAGCGCGGGTGGGATGGGGCCCGCTCACTGCACTTGCTGGACGAAGGCGCGTGTCCCAAACGGAGTCGGAGTAGAGATGGGAAGGGACCAAGAGTCGGAAAGAAAATAAGAGATGGACCTAGGAACCTGGGACCGTGAGCCGGAGTCGGAATTTCCGACTCCGACTCACGTCTTTCCGAAAGACGGGAGCTGGAATCGGAGCCGGGGTCGGGGAGACGGGCTAGGAATTCGAGTCGGAGAAACAGGAATCGCTGCTGGAGTCGGAAAGGTGGACGCCGAAATTGGAAACGGAGTCGTAAATATGGGACGGGAGCTGGAGTCGTAAAGTCAGGAGACGAAGCCAGCCGGGGGATGGGCAGCAGCAACAGGTCACCCGGACGTTGCGATCCGGGCGTAGAGGGAGGAGGAGGAGGAGGAGGAGGATGAGGAGGAGGACGAGGACGAGGACGAGGACGAGGACGAGGAGGAGAAGGAAAAGGAACAGGAGGAGGCGGAGGAGGAGGAGGACGATGACGGGGGAGAGGAGGAGGAGGAGGAGGAGGAGGAGGAGGAGGAGGAGGAGGAGGAGGGGGGAGGAGGAGGAGGAGGAGGAGGGAGCGGAAAAGGAGGAGGATGAGGAGGACGAGGAGGACGAGGAGGAGGAGGAGGAGGAGGAGTAGGAGGAGGAGGAGGTGGAGGAGGAGGAGGAGGGGGAGGAGGAGGAGGAGGAGGAGGAGGAGGGGACATGAAAATTCATGGGTAGCTCGGCCAGTCTCGTTTCGCTTCCTCCTCCCCTCATGCCTCCTCCTACGCCTGCCCTCTTCCTTCTCTTGACCTCATGGTCTTCGTGTTCGTACTTTCTTCGCCCTTCTCGGTATCGCCTTTCTTCCTCCTCATTCTCCGCCTCCCCCCCTCCTCGGGATCATCGTCCTCCTCTTCTTCCTTCTCATCCTCTCCCCCATCGTGGTCCTCGTTTTCCTCCTCCCCGATGACGGGTCTACTCCCCCTGCTCCTCGGGATCATCTTCCTCCTCTTGTTCCTCCTCCCCCTCCTCCCTCCCTCCTCGTCCTCGTTTTCTACTTCCTTCTGGAGGATTGGCCGCACATTAAAAGACATATAGGGTTTGGGAATCTCCAAAGATCATGGAGGCGCCCTTGGGCCTCTTGGACTCCTCTTGGGACTCTCTTTTGGCCCTCGGGGTCATCCCAGTGTCCTTGGGAGCCTTCAAAGCACTCCGAGCGGGCTCCCAAAGGGCCCACCCACTGACAAGTTCAGAGAAGCTCAGCGAGATTTGGTGTTCAACACCGGCTCAAGAAGAAACAAACATTAATCCACATATGGTTACGAAGCTCCAACGTTGTTCAACGCGCCGGCAGCGAAGTGGGTTTCAAAGTACAAGAACTGCGTAGCGCAAACACAAACATGCGCTGGAAACGCCGTGGTGGCATTCTCGCGACAACACTTGCATTAATATTGTGGCAGGTAATGGGTTTGCGACAAAAGTACAACAATCATTGTGCGGACATAGAACAATCCTTGAACCACATTGCCAACACCGCGCGTTCGCAGGCAAACATCGAATCACACGAACGCGAAGATAATGTGTGATAAACCAGCGAAGCCGTAGTACACTCGTGCGATATACAGGTGGAAAATGAGAAAACAATCATTTGCGGATGCTCTGTTCAAGAACGCGGTGCATATACGAGGAAAAAAACAATTAGCTAAGATCTTTTTCAACAAACATTAGGACAAAAACGCCAAACTATCAGTCGACGCGAAACAATCAACTATCAGAAAATAGGTAAAGATCATCAAACATTGGTTCCAAAAAAACAAAAAACAAATCGTCCAAAATGTCAATCGCGCTCGCTCGCGGCCGAAATCCTCTCACATGTCCCTCCAGGACCTTCGGGGACCTTCGGGGAGACTTTCGGGGACCTTCGGGGAGACCTTCGGGGACCTTCGGGCAGACCTTCGGGGACCTTCGGGGCGGCCTTCAGCGCTGATTTCGGTATTTGCTAAACATATCAAGCGAATTTAATGACTTTTGGGTTTTTTTTTCTGGGATTTTGGTACGTTGTTGCATTTGTTGGGGACCGACTGATATTTAAGAACTTTTTGGTGTATGTTATGATGTGTTCAAAAGTTTGTTACCTCGGTTGCTCCGGGCGATGCCCTACGGATTTCTTGATTTTTCCACGTTCATTTAGAAGAAATGGAGCGGCCTGTGTGATACATGCTGGGAATGTTCGCTCTTGCCATGTACATGGCAATGTTTCGTATGCTCCACATGTTTCGTCATGGGATGTGATGCTTGTCTTGGTTTCTTTCATGTGAACTGCATTTTCCTTATTCGAACTGCATG
>CAUYUJ010001181.1:57500-140000 GCA_963575745.1 Prorocentrum cordatum
CCCGAGCCATCACCGAACACATGCACATCGAGGAGCACGTCGTCAGTCCGCAAGGTCCAGACAACTCGCTCTTCAAGGCACGGGCTTGGCAGTAGCCAGGACGGGTCAGGGACAAGAATCTGGTCCAGAGCAACGAGACGTCAGCGGCCGTCTGGGCCAGCTCAAGCATCTGGCCAGCCAACTGGTAGTCTGCCTTGTACTCGCGGCGAAAAGAATCATGGGCGGGGCATCCGTAAAAGCGGTGCCACGTCGTGCCCCGACTCTTGCAAATCAAACAATCTGGGTTGACCGCACCGCTAGCATTGTAAAGCCTCTCCTGAGACCAGAAACCTACCGCAAATAAGCACCTCGGGAGCCCCTGGTGCCTGGGGGTCCAGTCAGGGCCTCGAGAGGACGGGAGGAGAAGGGACCTCAGGGGCTCCAGGAGCGGAGGGTGAGGACAGAGCGAGGCCCAAGACGGGTGCTTAGCCAGAACCTGCTGCCAAATCCAGCGCTCAGTGGCCTCATCAGCCAACTTTCCTCCATCCCTGGGCGAAATCTCCTCTATCGAGACGGGCCCTCGGTGGGTCTGCTAACGGAACGGGTTGACCAGCTTCCATCCCAAGCGGGTCATCGTGCCCACAAGGGCTGGCGCGGGTCCCCGAATGTCAGACCACACCCTGGAGATTGGGATAGCCGATAGACGAGCCCACGCCCCGCTCAGAAGGCGTGCCATGTCAGATCTTGGCGCCCAACCGTCCCAGAGCGCATGCAGCCACAAAAAGGTAGGCCCACGGTTGCACTCGAACGCGGGGTCGACCTGGCGGCCTGCCAGCATGAGGTCGAGCGAGAGAGACCTCCCCGTGTGCCTGAAACTGCATCCCGCTCGTGCCAACTGCTTGGCCTCGAGGAGCTGCGCGTTGTTGATCCCGTGGGCCCCGACCGCCCGGAGCATCCCAGGCTTGAGGCCCGTCTGGACCAGCTTGACTGTTTTGCCCCCCGCTTTGGCCAGCCGCTTATAACGTTGGACCCTAGAGCATCTTCCCAAGACGCTGCGCCCGAACCGCATGAAGGATCCGATGGCCGCCTCCGAAGTCCAGCCCGAGATTCCGAATAGATCTGGTGAGGAAACGAGCCGAGCGGGGTTCGACCTTACGAACAACGTGCCGAATATCTTGACCAACGATCGTCTGGTGCTTTTTTGGCAGGGAGATAGTGAGGCCGCACTTGGCCAGTTCAGCTGTGAGTAGATCCTCCGCCCCTTTCAGGTCGAAGGCCACGTCCCAGGCATCACCCACCCTCGGCAACTGCAAATCGTCAACAACAATCGCCAAATCGACAGATGGGTACCGAGCAACAACCATATCAGCAGGAGAAAGGAGCACCAGACGCAAGAGGGATGTCGCACAACTGCAGCCGGCAACGATCGCACGACTCGTCGAGACGATCTCGGTCGCAATCATTTCGAACATCACTATCCCATCGAGGGCGTACGTAGCCAGCAAAAACTGCAGGGTCTTGCCGTGAAACCTGTGCTTCTTGGCACGCGCCGCGAGCACATGATGGCGAACGTGCTCGTAAGCCTTGACGAGATCAAGTAGCTTGGACCCCGCTGCTTTGCCCTGATCCCTGGCCAACTCCGCCTTGAAACTCTGCACACACAGATATCGCAACAGGCTGCTGAATCGCCGAACCAGTAGTCCCTAGGGTGGTCACGTTCCCATGGTCCAGCGACTTTCCAGCGGGCCCAGCGGGGCCGCATCCGAAGCGGGACCCGATGGGGCGATCTCCCCCTTCGGGCGGTGGCTTTGGCAGAAGGGCAATGAGTAACGCCGCCCAGCACCTGGGCACGTAGCACAGCCTCTGCATCTGCACTCAGATACCCAGGAAAATCTCAACAGCGCTGTCGTCCAAGAAGGACCAGTGCCGAGGGTGCAAGCCGCAGACGCCGACCGCCGTGTGCGTGCTGTACGTCCTAGCGAGGGCGAGGGGGTCCTCGTGCGCGGGGGGCTCTAGCTCGGGCTCATCTTTGCACCGGCCGAAGTCAGGATCGGGGAACTCCAGACCAACGCCCCAGTGCTTATGCCAGCCTTGAGCCCGAGCTTCAGTCTCCGCCATAATCCCAAGAGGAGCACCATCGGGTCCAGCGTAGCGAGACAGCCCAGACACGACCCACTTGGGGACCTCCTTGGTGAACCTGTGGCCCAAGCGGGCCCCTCCAGACAGGCATCAGAGACCCATTCCCTCCAAGCACGGGCCCGCTCAGAGGCCGCGTGAGACTCATGCTCCTGGGCCCACTTGCGGACCTGCCAAATCAACTCATTAAGCTCAGCCTCGCTGGACGGGTTGACGGCCACAATACGCAGCCTCCAAGACTCCCAATGCTTGCAATCGATGAACGGGACCTGGCAGCCCACCAACTTCTTCAAGAGGATCCCAGACTGCTGCATCCCCCCCAAGGTGGGCCGAGGCCCATGCCAAAGGAACAGGATATCCTGGAGCCGTCTCTCCAGCACGCGCCACATCCTACCCTCGCCAATGGCCCTGGGATGCGTCGAGGCTGGAGGGCCTAGCAGAGGGACCTGGGGGGGGGGGGCCTCCACGACCTCGGTATCTAGGTTCAGCATCAATTTGTAGAACCCGAGTTAGCGCCAACTCAGCCCTCTGAACCCATTGGGAGGTGACGGTATCCAGAGTCTCCTTGGACATCGGGCCCTGGATCAATGTTCCTCGTAGGTCTTCCCAGTCAAGGGGCCGAGGTGCGCAACCAATAGGTCTATGCAGCGGAAGGGCCGATGGTTTCTTCAGCCTGGGTATCATCATTTGCCTAGGTTCTCCACGCATGCGCAAGACAACAAGGCGGTGAGGCCGCGTGCATGTCGCCCAAGTCGCCACATAGCAACTGATGACGAAAGGCTTGAGCGAGCTAGACATCACAACATAGTCGATGTTGGATCGAGAGGTTCCTAGCTGGCATGTCCAGTTGGCCGCATCCGACACCACATCTGCCTGCAAGTCCCCCAACCAACCCATTTCAACCAGCTGCTCTCCAGGAAACTGAGCATCGCCTCCGAGTACGAAGGGCAGATCATAGGCCCTAAGTACTTATCCTATGCTGTGCAGGAGCTCGATATTCTGACCCCTGCAGCCGATCCCCGTATGAAGGTAACTCGAGCCGACGATGACACCACCCCTGCAAAGGCCACTCCAGAGGCCCAAACGAAAGCGGTGCTCAGGAGGGAGGGAGATCCCCAGGGGCAGCTCGTCCAAACCCTTGAGACCCCAAAGCTTCGGTGTCGCTAAGCCAACTCCTCCAGACGTGCCAGACTCAGAACGCCCCGATGGCGCCGCGGGAGTGAGGAGCGAATTCAGCCCAGCCTTGACAAGAGCATGCTGTACATCACCCAGCCGAACCTCAGGCTGGTGGTGCTCCTGAAATTAGTATATGTCAGACTCCACTGCATCAATCAGGTCGATGAACGGCCTGCGCGTCTGCTTGGAGCCTGCGCCGCACTCAACTCCCCAAGAGGTAATATTTGACGTGCAGAATTTCCACATATCGGGCCTCTGAGAGCGTTGCGAGGAGGAGGAGGAGGAAGAGGAGGAGGAGGAGGGGGAGGAGGAGGGGGAGGAGGAGAAGAGGAGGAGGAGGAGGAGGAGGATCTAGGGAGGAGGAGGAGGAGGAGGAGGGGCAAGGGGAGGGGGATGGGGAAGAGGGCGGGGAGGAGGCGGAGGAGGAGGAGGAGGAGGAGGAGGAGGAGGAAGCGGAGGAGGAGGAGGAGGAGGAGGAGGAGGAGGAGGGTGAGGAGGAGGAGGAGGAGGAGAAGGAGGCTGATGAGAAGGAGGTGGAGGAGGAGGAGGAGGAGGAGGGGGATGAGGAGGATGAGGAGGAGGATGAGGAGGAGGAGGAGGAGGAGGACCAGTGTAAACCCAAGGGTCATCAACGATGCCGGAGTAAACCCTCCTTTCAAGTTCCCTTTTCATAGGCCCCTTACAACGGTTCCTTTCCATTGAGGGAATTGCCTTTTGAAGACCCCGAAGCATGCCAAAACATTGTTTTCGGGATTCCAACGCCACGGATCAACCTGACTGTTGCGCCTTGACGATCCTGAATCGTGCCAACATTCCATTACTGGGACTTCAATATAGAAAGTCAACGTAGCTGTTGCGCCCGCATCATCCTGAATCCTTCCAAAATGCCCTGTCTGGTTCGTTGATGATGGGAATCCATGTGCCCGGCACTGAGGCGAGAGCCACATTTTGAAAAGGAGCCGCCCTCAATGCGTGAAGTTCTTGCAATCTGTGAAAACGAATGTGCGCCGCGCTGGGGCGAGAGCCACATTTTGAAAGCCACTCGCCCCATTCCGTGAAACTATTTCAAAATGCGAAAATGAATGTGCGCGGCGCTAAGGCGAACCTCACATGTTGAAAACAACCCGCCCTCAATATGTGAAGCTCTTGCATGTTGTAAAAGAGAGCCACATTTTGAAAACGACCCTCCCTCAATGTGTGAAGCTGTGGCCAATTGTTCATCTCCAGAAGCATAAATGGTGAGGAAGTCTCAGGCGAAAAGCCCGGCCCGCCCTGCAATTGGCTTCGGGGTGCGACAGGGCGAAGGTTTTTTATATGGAAAAAGGATGGAGGAGGAGGAGGAGGGGGAGGAGGATTAGGAGGAGCAGGAGGAGGAGGCGGCGGAGGAGGAGGAAGAGGAGGAGGAAGAGGAGGAGGAGGAGGAAGAAGAAGAGGACGAATGAGAAAACGAATAACAATACGAATAATAAAAAGACGACGAATAAGAACAATAATCATAAACATACCAGTGATAATAGGAGGAGGAGGAGGAGGAGGGAGGACCCCCCGGAGCCTGGAGGCGGCCCAGAGGAGGAGGGGGGGAGGGGGAGGAGGAGGACGAGGAGGGGGAGGAGGAGTAGGAGGAGCAGGAGGAGGAGGCGGCGGAGGAGGAGGAAGAGGAGGAGGAGGAGGAGGAGGCGCAGGAATAATAATAACATTAAGAAGAAGAAGACGACAAAGAAAACGAATAACAATACGAATAATAAAAAGACGACGAATAAGAACAATAATCATAAACATACTAGTGATAATAGGAGGAGGAGGAGGAAGAGGAGGAGGAGGAGGAGGAGGAGGGGAAAGAGGAGGAGGAGGAGGAGGAGCCTGGAGTCTGGAGTCCTGGGACGTAGTCCGAAACCAACTCATGAGGAGCCCTTATGGGCCCTGCGATCGAGTTCGGCTTGACTATATGCCTTGGGGAACAGATCCCGCTAGATGCGATTCGAGTATTCACGACGAGTGGGGGTGGCCTGCTCCAGGCACGCCTTACTTAAACCCAAGATTTGCTGGTACCCGAACATCCCACAACACGTGCAGAATCAAACCCCGAGATCCTGGTGCAACCGCATGCGGTGGGAGGGGTGGACCCACCCCCCCAGCAATGTGTACTCTCGCCCCCTCTGGAAGCCCTCTGAGGGAGCCGGCAAACGAAATTAGTTTCGGGCACTGGGTTCCTCTCCACGCACGGACCAGGGACTTGGCGGCGGACCCGAAACACCGAGTACAGCGGGACCCTGTTTCGTCCAAATCGTGGGAGGACTCAAAAGCCGACAAGGCAAGAACAGACGGAGGTGGCACAAGCGGTGGAGGAGGAGGAGGAGGAGGAGGAGGGGGAGGAGGGGAGGTCTCACCGATGCCATCCATTGGCTCACTCCTCTGGGCTCCCCCGCCCGCGCCACGATGGTGCCTGCGGCGCCTGACCTCGCGGTCGCCGTCTATCTCCTTCTCTCTGGCGAGGGCATCGAGGGAGGCGCGGAGGATACGCATCCTGATCCAAAAGACCTTTATCTCAAACTCGTTCACACGGAGACGGTCATGCTGTGCGACACGACATTTGGTGGCAGCTTCTACTGCGATGCTATCGGCAGCTGCATTCCCTCTGACAAGCCAGCTCTGACCCCTGCCCGCCACCACA
The DNA here is from genome assembly GCA_963575745.1 of Prorocentrum cordatum. NCBI lineage: Eukaryota > Dinophyceae > Prorocentrales > Prorocentraceae > Prorocentrum > Prorocentrum cordatum. The sequence continues at coordinate 63,463 of CAUYUJ010001181.1, forward strand.
TCACAGGCTTCAAGATGCGAGTTGGTGAACAGAAGGACTATGTGGCCACGATTCATGCAGGACATGGGCTCACAGATTAACCACCAGATATCCTCATTCTCTCCACTTGGATGTTTATCTCGTTCTGCATTCCAACCGTCGAACACCGCTTGATTGCCGGTAGCGTAAATCACGTGGTCACTGGCCCATTTTGGCGCATACGTGAACATGTACAACTCTTCTCGGGGTACCGACTCGCGTGGCCCTGGCAGTGGACCTCCGACTGTACATGGCATCTGATCGCAGCTCTCGTCTGCAAACTGGACCAGCCCCAGACCCACTCGGCGCAGGGAGTTGGAGCGGGACTCCGCTCCACCGCTGGCGTCCCCGAAGAGGAGGACTGGCCGTTCCAGGCAGCCAGGGCCAACGCTCTGGACATCGTCGGTGCACCACCGGCCCTCCTCCTCGGGGGCCGCAAGTACAGCCGTCGCGTAGCTGGGCAGCATGCCTCGCAGCCAGAGCCCCTCCTCGGCCTCGTGCTGCGAGATAGCCTGGCCCAAGAGAAAGTCCGAGTTCTGGTGGATCACACGACCAGAGCCAGGACCAGTCCTGGTCACGGTTGTGGTTCCGGTTCCGGTTCTGGTTCCGGTTCTGGTTCTGGTTCTGGTTCTGGTTCTGGTTCGGGTTCCCGTTCTGGTTCTGGTTTCTTCGTTCGTCTGGGCCCCAAGAAGACCCCCCCAAGTTACGGTTTTGGTTCTGGTTCCGGTTCTGGTTCTTTTCTTCTTCGGGGTCCCAAAGATGAAGACCCCCCCAAGTTACGGTTTTGGTTCCGGTTCTGGTTCTGGTTCCGGTTCTCTTCTTCTTTGGGGTCCCAAATCTAGAAGACCTCCAAAGTCACGGTTTTGGTTCCGGTTCCGGTTCCGGTTCAGGTTTCCTTCTTCTTCTTCGGGGTACCAAAGGAGACTTCCGATGTCACGGTTTTGGTTCCGGATCCAGTTCTGGTTTCTTTCTTCTTCGGGGTCCCAAAGAAGACCCCCCCAAGTTACGGTTGTGGTTCCGGTTCCGGTTCCAGTTCCAGTTTCATTTTTCTTCGGGGTCCCACCCCTCAAGTTTTGGTTTTGAAGTTCCGATTCCGGTTCCGGGTCTCTTCTTCTAGACCTCCAAAGTCACGGTTTTGGTTCCGGTTCCGGTTCAGATTTCTTTTTTTTCGGGGTCCCATAAGGGTTTCACGGTCACGGTTTTGGTTCTGGTTCCGGTTCCATTTCCGGTTTCCGGGGTCCCAAAAAAGACCCTTCGGGTCACGGCTCTGGTTCCGGTTCCGGTTCTGGTTTTGGTTTGTTCCTTTCTTTTTGGTCCGTGACGGTCGTCGTTCCGGTTCCGGTTCCGGTTCCGGTTTTCTTTTTTTTGGTGCCCAGCTGGGTTTTGGTTCTGGTTCCGGTTGGGGGTCAGGTTTCCTTCTTCTTCCGCGTCCCGAAGGTCACGGTTCCTGTTCCGGTTCCCGTTTCTTTATTTTTCTTTCTCTTTCTTTTGGTTCGGAGGGATCATGAGGTCCCGGTTTTGGTTCTGGTTCCGGTTTTGGTTCCGGTTTGGGTTTGTCTTCTCTCGGCCTTCTTCCGTTATGGTCTTGGTTCCGGTTCCAGTTCCGGTTCTGGTTCCGTTTTTCTTTCCCCTTGCTGAAGAAGGGCGCCGAAACGACCACCAGACCCACACTCAAAAAGACAACGAATCGGCTCCGAATGTGGAATCACTTCCGATGTTTTTTTTTCTGGGGGGGGACATTTTCTATATGTTGAAGCTTATTTGGAAGGACCAAAACCATGCCGTGGCATTGCGGCATGGCGCTGGAAATAATGACGCCAACGCTGCAGAGGGAGCGCGAGTCGGAACGAGCGGAAGTGCGGAATTGAGGCCAGCGCTGCTGCGGGAGCACGTTTCGGACCGACCAGTACCCCGAAAATGTGGCCAGCGCTTCAGCGAGAGCAGCATGTTGAAAAAACCAAGTGCGGAAGCGCGGAAATGAGGACGCGTCAGCTTACATAGCATGGCGTGGCGACGCCCCAGAGTGTGTGGGGGGGGGCTTTTGCGGCCCCAAAAATCAACGAATCGGCACCGAATGTGGAATCACTTCCGATGCTTTTTTCGGGGGGCATTTTCTGTTGGAGCCGATTTGGAAGGACCGAAGACCAGGCCGTGGCATGGCGCTGGAAATAATGATGCCATCGCTGCAGCGGGAGCACGATTCGGAACGAGCGGTAGCCCGAAAATGAAGCCAGCGCTTCAGCGAGAGCAGCATTCTGAAACAAAGACCCAAGCGAAAACCCAACTCCCGTGATTCTTGTGTGTAAAGAACCAGTACGCGGAGGGGGCCTGGACATTTCTGGGACGCCACCAGGGGAGAGAGGAGTACAGCATTCGTCTTGTTATCTTGTGGAGGAGCAGGGAGGAGGGAGGAGAGAGGAGGGAGGAGGGAGGAGGGAGGATGGGAGAGGGAGGGAGGGAGGAGGGATGAGGGAGGGTGGAGGACGGAGGACGGAGGACGGAGGAGAGAGAGAAAGGAGGTGGAGGAGGAGGAGGAGGAGGAGGAGGAGAAGAAGGAGGAGGAGAGGAGGAGGAGCATGAGGAGGAGGAGGAGGAGGAAGAGGAGGAGGAGGAGGAGGAGCAGGAGCAGGAGCAGGAGCAGGAGGAGGAGGAGGACGACGACGAACAGGAGGAGGAAAAGGAGGAGGAGGAGGAAGAAGAAGAGGAGGACGATCAGGAGGAGGAGGAGGAGGAGGAGGAGGAGGAGCAGCAGGAGGGAGGAGGGAGGAGGTAGGAGGAAGGAGGGCTCGAGCCTCGAGGATCGAGGTTCGAAGAGGAAGAAGGAGGGAGGGGGGAGGAAGGAGAGGGGAGGAGGGCTCCTGATCCTCTTCCCCTCCCTCCCCCCATCCCCCAGAGTCTGGCGGACGGTGTGCCAGTGGGCAACAGACGCAAAGAGACCGTTGATTGCAGGAAGGTGGCCCCAAAGGCCCGAAACGGCCCCGAAACTGGCACCGTGTGCCCAAAAGGCGCAAGAAAGATGTACGTTTCTTCATTCCCCTCCGTTGCCCCCCGGGATCGAGCTCCCGATAGACAGAAACCGCGACGGCGGGGTTTCCTGTGTTTTCGGGCACTGGAGGCCGTCTCCCGGCTCTGGGGCCGTCACGAAACGACCCAGGATGAGAAGAGCTACCGACAGCAGTTCCTGCCCGTGTTGAGCAGGAGTCGTCGTCGGTGCCGCTGCAGAAGTTGTCCATTTGGCACGAAGGTCTCCTGCCCAACAGAGCGACCGCTGCCTGGCTTGGACAGCGTCTGCGGTTCGGCACCGTCCCCATTCTGAGCGTGCAGACGGAGGGGGGGTCATATGGGGGGGAAGGGCGAGTGGCAGAGCACGCGGGGATCGAGGGGGCAGAGGCCGTAGAAGTTTGGGGGAGAGGGCACATGGAGGGGGAGACAGGGGTGGGTTACAGGAGGGCAGCGGCTCCCAGAGTGATTCTGCGACGCGGCGTGGAGCTTGACTGTTGTGGACCAGTGCCAGTGAGGAGGGAGTGGAGGGAGGAGGTGGAGAAGAGGAAGCGGGAGACGAACGATCAGGGTGGAGGGTGAGGAGGCAGGGAGTGCTGGGGGAGGAGGCGGACGAGGAGGATAATGGATCGGGAGGAGCGGCGAGAGAGCGGGGCAGGGGAGCAGGCCGGCTAGGATAAACGCACCCTGGCTTGAGCAGGCCACGTGGAGGGCCCTGAACGGTTCCGACGGGTCCAGGGCCGCCTCACAGGCGTTTCTACAGCACCAGTCAGGCCTCTCTTCACCAGCACTGAGCGCAGCAGCTGCTTGGCCAACTGGCGTGCCAGCCCATGCCGAGCGATGAGTTGGCACTGTAACCTGTAACCTAGCAAGGATGCCCTGTAGCGCATGCTTGGCCTAAGCTTCAAGCGTAGTCATTCAGCAGGTACTGGTCGCAAGCGTCACTCCCAGTGCAGCACCATCGGTTCGCCACAATCAGAACAACCTGCAACCGGTTTCTGCAGGCAACCCTAGAGTTGCAAACGCAGAGGTGGGACTCAGGAGTATTTGATTGCTCGAGAGCCGCCTGCACTATGCCTGCAGCCTGTCAGCCATCAGTTATACGCTACTGCCTCCAAAGGATTGTCTCGCCGTCGGGCAAGCACGATGCACAGCAGCCGCGCACACCAGCCCCTGCTTGCCTCGGCATGTGCACCATGTCACGGCGCCCTGATGTCGATGATGATTCGACGATGTTTACGACGAGATGGCGAGGATCATGATGACGCTGCAATGGTGTTCATACTTACTCTGCCTGCACGGACAACAGTGACGATATCATTGATGATGCCGAATGGCTTATGGCCTTTGGCCCACCATCCCGCCACCGTGCCCTGGCTGTCGTTCAGAGGCCTCGTGGGCCATCTTTGGGCCCTGTCGGGCCATAAAAAGTGGTGCGGGACGACGCCCAGGGAGCGCGGGGATCCATGGAAGAATGGTGAGTTTGGGATTCGGGCCATTTAAGATATTCTCCGGTTTGGGAACTGAGTCTCAGGAAATTGAGCACGGGACCTGAGGAAGCTCCAACTCGTGCATCGCAGGCAAGGTTGCGCATTATTTGAAATATGATGGTTATGTTGGTGAGTGGAACATGTTTTGCGCTCGTTACTGAGATCGGGGCCTTCTGGCGCTTTGATGAGTTTGGGGCGCAGATGACTCACTTCAGTTCGCTGAGCACAGAAACTACGGACAAACTGTTGCCGTTTGGGTCAATGCGCTTGAGGGTCTCCCCGTGGACCCATCCAGGAACACAAATGTTAGGTGACGGCATCAGCGAACGAAGATAGTCACCAGCCAAAGCATGCCTCCAAGAGTCCAGCACTAAGCATGCAGACCGATGCGCTCGAGAGCGCGCCGGTCCACGTGTAGGCCCCCGGAGACACGTGTTGCAGCGGCCTGCCGTCTGGTGCTAACAGGTCATCATCACGACAGGGAGGGCGGACACCGATGGAGCCGGGGCCCAAGAGAGGGATCAGCCTGAGCAGGCATCCGAGGGTCCAGCACAGCGGCCAGGCGGGTGGGCGTGCTCGAGAGCGCGCCCGCCCGCTTGGGGGGCCTTGAGCCAGGCCATGGCATGGGATCTCGCTCTCATGCCTCAGCCTGCGTCGCTACCTGCAGCGCTTGCGTTGCAGAAGCAGTCGACTCGCGCACGCCGGCCGTTTCATAGAAGGCTTCCATATCTATGGTGCAGACATGTGCGGACGTGCGCTACACGCGGCAGTCGGGTGCGCTTTGAATACGAAGTCGATCTACGTGCGCTTTGAGACACGGCGGAACCTAGACCGATCCACCAAAGGGGAATTATAACAGAGTGTCAGGCTCTCGGAAAAGTGATCCTCCTTTGATGCCCCAGAGGTTTCCAACTTTGGCCCTCGTGCGAGACTCATGGATCCTCTCTTGGGGGCCGCTTAGGGCTTTCTTGTACCATTCCTGGCCCTCTTGCCCTGCAACTGGCGCACGAGCTCCTGCATAGCTGAGAGGCGCCGCCTATGCAGACGTCCCCGCGCTTACCCCGTCTGGCAGCTCATGTCCCTTTGATTCCGAACCTGCTGGCTCTAGGATGAGGCCAGGCGGTGTGAAATGTAGACGTCAACCGATCCCGACCAGGGCCATCCCAGGCGCAGGATCGGTGTACGGCCCAGCTCGGCTACGGGTAAGAGTGACCATTCGCAACATTGACCTTCGGTGCTGGCTGGAAGGGGTCCCCCCCCGCAGCACTGGGCGAGCGCGCTTGGATTTCCCCCCCGCCCTCCCCCCCCCCGCGTCCCCTGAAGGCCGCGCACCAAGTCCAAACCCCCGACGTCACGATTCGTTCACAACGTACAGCGTCGACCCCCAGAGGTTTCGACCCATTTTGCGGGACCAGTTTTCCATCCTACGCAATTTCTTGACGGCCCCAGGAGCCCCGCCGAGGGCCCCCAGAGGCCAAAGAGCTACCAAAAGCTTTCCCTCGTGATTTTTCCACGACGCGAGTATGGAGACTTTCATTCGGTGTTGCGAGAAGCCCGGTTATCGGGCCCGCCCTCCTCCCCCCCGGATCATCTAGCCTTGTGGGTTGCGCAGGTCCGAAGGGATACGCAGGATTGGTGCACGCAGGCATGTGCGGGGCTAACCCAGTCGAAAAAGTTAGGTTAGCGATGGGCACCTCCCCCCCCAAAAAACATGCGATGCCCTGTTCTTTTCCATGCGCGATTCGCGGAAGTCCCGATCTTTTCCCCAGGGAACGTGTTTCATCCTGAATCGTTTTTGGACGTTCATGGGGCCATTGGGCGGCCCAAGCCTCCCGCCCTGACTTTTGTCCCAAGACGCGGGCATGTCGGGCCCCCCCCCCTACTGGATAACCTGGGTCATCGCCGAACAAGAACGCAACCATCTCCTGGGAAGGTCACCCTTGCCCACGGTCGCTCCTGCGTGTGGCTGGCCAGTCGGCGCCCTTCACGGCGGAGCGATTTCCGCCCCCGCCGTCCCCGAGGCCGGCGGCGCGGCCCTGGCGCCCAGGCAGGAGGCCACCCTGCTGTCGAACCGGGCGCTGGCGCGGTCCAAGCTGGAGGACCGGAGCCCGCCTGCACCCTCACCTGGGAGCTGGCGGGGGGCCCAGCACTGGCCCCCGGCGAGCAGGAGGGGGGGGGGGCGAGGTCCGAGGTGCCGGGCTCGGGACCGTTCTGTGGCCTCTTCCGGCCTCCAGGGGCTGTCTGCGGGGCCCCGGGCCGTCGAAAACGGATCCGGGACGAGGAGCAGCACCAGGTGGACCTTGACGCACAATACCCAGACCCCCCTCGTGGGCTGCGTGGGTCGAGCCCCTTGCTCGAAGCAGATCTGGGTGAACGCCGTGCTGTTGTGCATCATGTTCATCATGTTGTGCAGAGTTCTCCGAGCAGCGTGCTGCAAGAAGAACTTCGTGACTGACTCTTTCGACGGGGACATCGAAGAGTCACCAATTTTGCAGATCTCACCGGTTACTGTGACTTCGTCTACCTTCTGTGAGGACTCCTGGGAGGATCCGCTGGTGGGAGGTGGCGATAAAAAAAGGGGGCTTGCAGGGTTCGAAGGTGAAGGGGCGCCGCCGAGACCTGTCAAGTGAGATGCAGAAGATGCAGGAGGCTCTCCAATCTCTCGCGGGGAGAGTGGGTGGGAGCTTTCAGACCAGACGTCAGAAGCAGTCAAAGGTCTTCCAGGAACCACGACTACTGCAGGACGTTCGAGAACTACTAAAGAAGGTTGACGTGTCGGGTTACCGACAAACGGAGGCGCAGGTTCGAGAGCGACTACTCCAGTTGCTGAACCGCTATCCCAGTACCTCTTCGGCCGCTGCGGGTGCTGCAGGCGGGACTTCCATCAAGCAGCAGCAGCAACAGCAGCAGCAGCAGAACCAGCAGAAGGATATCAAGGGCGTCAAGAGTCAGTGGGGACAGGACTGCCCAGTTTGGTCCGCCAAACGGCTGCAGGACTGCAACTACGAGAAGCCGCCTCTCATCGTATGCCAGAATGAGAAGGAGTATCTTGCTACGTGACGGTGGTTGGATGCGCTTGGAGGTGCCGAGCGGTCAGCCACCATCATCATCTTCAGTATGCAGCGTGTCTTGGAAGGCTCCTCCTTCGTGGATGTGCTGGTGGAGACGGGCCAGGCCAAGGGTACAGCGACTCAGAGGTGCCTCCTGATTTAGCTGGGCCCGTCTCCGCCTCGACGTGTGAGATTACCAGAGGGCATCGTCGATGACACTCCAGTCCAGACGGTGACCGCCCTCGAGACCGTGCAGGTGCGACTGACGGTGGCGAGGAACTATGCAACGGATGATTTGTTCACGCGTGCGGCCCAGCGGCCTGCGGCGCTGGCAGCCCTCATTTTCAACGATGGGCTTCAGAAGATGGTGCTGAAGGTCAAAGGAGCGCTCAACTATGAGAGCGAGTTGACCTGCCTCATCATTTGAAGAAGTCTTCCCTGGAGAAGTTCATGCAGTTCTCCTTGCCGCGAGGTGTGTTCATGAACCTTCAGGGTTCAAAGCTGGTACCGAGGTGGCTCAAGCAGCGAGAGGGCGAGACTCACGAGGCTTACCTTGAGCGCGTGACAGTCAGTTCTACTTCAGTTTCTGGGCGGTTGTGTTACCGACCGTCAGACGACGCAAGTTTGGGAGTGTTGACGGACCAGGCGTTGGCCACTGACATTATTCCGAGATGGTGTGCTCTTTGTACTCCAGACAATTGGGTTGGACCAGAAGATTTGGAGTCGTGGGCAACGCAAAGAGGTTTCACCAACTTCGGTAAGGTACATCGTGCTGGCCGCCGTCGTTGGTTCTTCAGAGCTGATTTGGCTGCTGGTCGTTCTGATGCAGATCGAGTGTATACGTTTGCCAGTGGGATCTCTGTCTCGTCGGCCTACAACAACGCAGGGGGCAGGAAGAAGACGCCTGTCTCCAAGCCTGCCTCTTCCTGGGGGGCCGTGCAGCCGCGTGCAGGGCTCCCGACAACGACGCCAGATGAGGAGATGGAGCCAACCCAGCCCGCGACAGCCAGCACGGCACCCGCAGATGGAGCTCAACCTCCTCATGAGGTACCTGTTGATGGCCGCCAGCTGGGATCGTCGGGTGGCGAACCCCCCCCAGCAGCGTGCCCTCAGAGCAGCGAAGCCACCCTGGATGGATTATTTCAAAGATGTGGAGTGTGGAGGCAGTGGTGATTGCTTCTTCCTATGTATCGGTCGAGCACTTCGCGATGCTGCGGCCGACCCCAGGCCCCCTGCTGCTGGCGATGGCCAGCCAGGTGGGAAGGTCCGGGCCAAGATGCGTTTACTCGTCTCGGCGGAGGTGAAACAAACACTTGAATAAGTACGGCGTCTCGGCGAAGCAGGCTGAGCAGATGGCGAAGGCTGGGTGCTCGGCGAACACGGCGGCTTTGAAGGCGACAGTTGCGGCGGCCAAGGTCGACATCAATGTCGCGACGGACGACCGCTGGGTGCTCTACGCGGGCCCGACGGCACGCTCGGCCTCGTGCAAACGTCCGTCGGTGTGGTTGGAGCTACAGGACAAGCACTACAAATTGCAGGCGACGCCGTCGCTACCGGTGACGGTGGACACTGCATGGTGGGAGCAGGCTCTACCTTACCCCGACATCTTCACAGGTGGGGGTGGTCAACTTCGTGGTGGAGGGAAGTATGTTGCTAGTGCCGCTCGAGCTACGGAGGAAGCGGATGCCAAGTCATTTCTCGGAATCCCACAGTCGCCCAGAGGTTGGAAGAGTGGGGCCACTTCAACCCAGAGAGCGCGCAGCTTTTTGGGCATCTCTGAAACTGGGGAGCCTCCGCCAGAGCTTGACGAGGAGCCTGAGCTTCAGGGTCCTGGCGCGCACTTACGTTGCCCAACGCCTGGGTGTGGTTGGAAGCCGACAGCCGACAACCACCCGCGCCGTCTGCAGCAAGCACGTGTCCACTGGCGATACTGCGTGGGCGAGCCGCCGCCCTCCCGAGCCCCACCTGGCTCCTATGGTGGCGCCAGCGAAGTGACGCAGGGAGCTGCAGCCAGGGCAGCCCGTCGCATTGCCTGGCAGAAGTACAAGTCGTGGCTTGACCAGTTGCAAACCAAGTTCCAGATCCAGTTGTGCCAGACGTCCGAGGAGGCTGGTGCTACCGCGTGGCGCTCCAACCAGTTCGCGACGCTCTACGCGTGCTCCCGTTGTGGAAGTCAGAAGCCGATCTTTCGCCTCCGTGCAGGCCCCTGCAGGTTGCGCCCCAAGGGATTGACGACGTGGGTTCAGCTACTCGACAAGATCCTTGGCGCCACGGGGAGGAAGAGGCGGAAAGCCATCGCTGATCGCATCCAGAAGCGCTCCCGTGACAAACATAAAGAGAAGTACAGATTGCGACAGGCCGAGCTGATGAAGGACCCCGTGTACAAGGCGAAGGTTCAGGAGCGAGGCCTTGAAGTGAACGTCGTGTCCGCATGCGTAAGCGAAATGCTCTGCGTCGTGCTGGACTTCCCCTGCCAAAGCTGAGGCCATGGAGATTGGTCTCCCATCGTGCATCTGGCGAAGTTCTTCGGCGCCCAGCGGCTGCGGGGTCTGCGTCTTCATCGACTGCGTCCTCGTCGGCAGCAGCTGCTGCCGCGTCTTCGTGACTATCCTGTCAGAACGCAAGTCCTGGCCTCGGGTGCTCCTCGAGCCCGGGCCAGGCACCGCTGCCACGTGCTGGACATCGGTTAGAACGCGCGGGCAAGGGATGCGTCCCCAGGCCCTCCGCCACAACAAAAAGTTCTGGCGTGAAGATCGCAAGTCCCGGTCGCGACTGGCTTTTGCCGACGTCTGCTTCCCAGGCTCAGTCGCCACATGCCGGGCAGCCACATGCTGGATAAAGTTCAAATTTCAGAAGCCAAGCCAGTCCAGGCCAAGCCTGGCCTGGCTGCTGCGCTTGGCCAAGCCAGGCACAGCACAAACGACGGAAGCTGGAGGATGATCCACCGGTGGGAGGAGGTGATTCTCAGGAGACACAGCCGCATGAGCCAATGGACATCAGCAACACCGCTGCCACGCTGAATCTGACATCCCTCACCAAGGCGCGCCTGGAGGAGGCGCTTCGCCATGCTGATGACTGTTCTCTACTGTGCCTTCAGGAGCTCCGACAGCGAGAGGAGCGACCTCGATGGGTACTCGAATGTTGTAAGCGGTGGGGCTGGTCGGTTGCCTGCTCGCCCCCACCACTTCCTACGCGTGTGGCCGCTGTTCGCCAAGGTGGTTGTGCCATCGCGTGGAAGCCGAATGCGGTCGGGAAGCTCTCGATCATCCGCGATGAGTCATTCGGCCATCGAGTCGTGGGCATCAAGACGTCCAACTGTATCTACTTGTCTGTCTACGATCCGAATGCCGAGGACCCAGCTTGGTGGGCGAGATTTTTTCACGTTTGCTCAGTATCTCGCGGTCCAGGGTTGCCCACTATATATCTTGGGCGATTTGAACTGGAAGGCGCGCTACAACTCTATGATGGGACCTGGCTGGTTTATGTGTCCACCGACACATCCAACTACCACAGCAGGTACCACTCCAACGCGATGTCTCTACTACGGGCCACCTGTACCCCACCTGCCGAAGTGCCTGAACGTGCAGCAACTTCCTGGTGCACCGTTCCACGGCATGGTCTACTACAAGCTGCAGGAGCCGATGTGTCACCGACCCCAGCCCCGACTGCGCCACACGGCGCTTTACACCTTCAAAGCCTTTCCAACTCACCAACACCAGCTGGACGCTCTGCGAGGTGAGCTGGATGAACGCATGCCGAGCTTGGGTGACCCAGTCCTTGGTGATCACGACCAGCCCCCTTTGACGGCCAAGTGGAAGCACTGACATGTTCGTGCGGAGCTGGCGCTGAAGCTGGCCGTGTTGCACGACTACGTGTCTGTGGAGAGGTTGAGTGAGCGCGAGAGGGATCTGCCTCTACGACCAAGCCTGCTTGTCATGGCGCCCTCCACCGTCTTACCCAGGCGATTGCACTACGCCGACTCCTACGACTGCATAGACAGGTCTCGGAAGTCATCATGCAGGGCCCGACAGCGGCGACGCGCTGCTTGGAGAGGGCCACCTTTTTGTACGTTTCGCCTGCGCTGGATGGGAAGGCCTCTTTGAGGTACCACTCTACGGGGATCCAATGTATGCGGAGGCCTTGGACCTGCTCAGCGCTGGCATCTCCAGGGAACAACGTAACATTCAAGAGTCTCAGTCTCGAGAATGGCGACGTCGGTTCGCTAGCTGTAGCAAGGACATCGACAAGCTTGCCACACCATTGTTCAGGGCTGCCTCACCGACGGCCCCAGCAGATGTCGTGGAGATGCACAAAGAATGGGAACAGCAGTGGGCGCCTGAGCCTGATCTACATGATGCTGCTGGCCATTTTACACGCTGGCAGGAGTCCGCTGCGAACGTGGACTTCCCCCAGGCTCGCGAGAGCGAGCATTGGTTGCCGAGTCTTGCTCATGTCGACGCCGTCCTTGCCAAATGTCATGGTGCTCCAGGTCTTGATGGATGGACCGCTACGGAGCTCAAACTATTACGTCGTTTCTTCCCAGAGATGATCCTGCAGTTGCACGAGCTCTGGTGCGACACCAGCCGCGAGCGCGTGGACACTCAGGGCATACTCGACCAGGACACGCTGGACATGGTCTTCCCGTGGGTTCAATATTGGTCAGGGTTTGGCTATCTGCACTTTCGGCTGGGATGCCCCATCCCCCCGACAACCAGTGCGCTGGACGACGTGCGACGAGCGTGGTACATGCCATCAGCAGTTGGTTACATTCGTGTGAAGTGTCGGAGGCCGGTGCCGAATTGGACTTGAGCCGTGCCTGCGACAACATCGACCACGCCGTGGATGCCCAGGCTTGTATTTGTTCAGGTGCGCCCGCAGCTGTTGCGTTTACTGCAGTGGCCGCGTGGAGAGGGCCACGATACTGCAGCGTCAACTCCGCGTTGGCGCCACCTATCTGGGCGACGCGAGGTCTCCCTCAGGGCGACTCGGTGGCCCCAGCAACAAAGATCGCGACACTGGTGCCTTGGCAGCCGCCAGTCAGCCACGCCTTCATGGACGACAGGTCCCTCACGAGTACGAGCGCCGAGGAGCTTGCCAGGGACCTGAATTGCACTCAACGCTTCGACACGGCCGTCGGTTTCAAAGAGAACGAGCGTAAGCGGCAGATGTGGGACAGGACCGACCAACCACCCAAGCAGATAGAGCACTTGGGGATCGTCGCGACGCCTGCGGACGCCACAAAGCCGATTCTACTACGAGGAGGCTGGGACAAGCTTCATACTGCCATCCGCGCCCTGGGGGCGGTGCCTGGGGGGGCCGAGATCCGTGCCCGACTGGCAGTCGCCCGCTAATAGCGCCACCACCGCTGCTCGCGCGCAGAGCTTTGTATCGGTCGATCACACGGTCGACGAACAAGTGGTGGTGCTACGGCCGTTGGTGGGCTCAACGCGTGCATTTACATCCTCAGTTGTCTGGTGGGTGGCCAGAGCCGTTTCTGGACACACCGCCCTGGCGGCGACCAACGCTACGAGGAGAAGGTCGAGCATGTTCTGCTCTGTGTGGCCAGGATCCGCTGCTTGGCTATGGTCAATGACACGAGGTTTGATGCTGCCGTGATCATGGACGTGGGTGTGGATGCGGAGTCGTACATGATATACAAGCGATTCTATCAGCGTCTGACAGAGGACGAGAGGCGACTGGTGCGGATCTTTCGCGCTGGGGCCGTGTCCTCGGAGACGCGAAGGTGTTCGGGGAAGGATTTAAAACTGCGCGGTGCCACATCCCCGAGTTTCAGACACTACTGGGAAGAATGCCCAGCGTACTACTACTCTCGAGTGGGCATAGCACGACGTTGCGGACTTCCACTGGACTGGTGGACTACTGCACCGCGTGCGTTGAGCAAGTCGGGCTGGGTTTGCCTCTCCGACGCGCCGACGCCAACCTCGCGTGCGACCAAGCTGACGGCGGCTGTGGAGATGGCGCTGATTGTCTTGGGCACCGACATGGACACCAGATTGCATCCTCGAGTGGACCACGAACCTTCTCATGAGGTCCGTGATGCTGGAGGTTAACGTTCTCTCAGGTGGAGCCACTCCAGAGTTAGGGTGCTCCACATACACCATCTTCTTCTTCTTCATCCAGATGGACCTTGGAAAGACTGGTTTTGAGCGGGTTGGGGCCCCTTCCTTCTTTTGACCGGTTCTCTGGGGCCCCAACCAGTTCAGACCCCTCGGCCGCCTCCAAGACTCACCGTCGTCATTTTCCTCGTCCGTGTCCTTGTCGCCATCGTATGCGCAGCGTCGTCGTCGCCCCCGCTCTGGAGGACCAGAGCCTGCCTTCGCTGTCACCGTCGTCCGCGTCCTCAGCCGTGTCCCTGTCGCCATCGTAGGCGCATCTTCCTCGTCCTCGTCCTTTTTTCCCTCGTCCTCTTTTTCCTCGTCGTGGTCGTCGCCGTCGTCGTCGTCGTCACTCAGCGATCCTCAGGTTGCGGGGGTCACTGTGCGGTCCCTTCGCTGCCCATGAAGAGCCAGGTCCACCTCAGGCAGCAGAGCGTTTACAGTGGGCACTTCAAACAAGGCATCGGCCTGCCAGCGTGTGCCCCATGGAAACTTATTATCTCCCGACGGCCCCAGGGACCCACGTAATCTCCAGGACACCATAGGACCTTACAAACTCGGCGAAGATTGTGTCCCTCGATTTCTTATATAGCAAGATTCCCTATCGTATGTATCTGCTGTATTTGGTCGTCGCTGTCACCCTCCATCGTTGAAGCTGCTGCTTCCGCAGCGGCTTTTGTTAGCTCGCATACGTTCGCGACGCGCCCTTCCTTTTCTCAAGTGGGGAGGACTCGAGGTGCTCGGACACGGACGGCTGGGCCAGCCCCCTTACGTTTCTCCAGGCCGTTGGCGTGAAGAACATCGGACTTCACATCGAGCTGCATCGGTAATGCATCGGCGGTGCGGCGCGACCCTCCGACCCCATCTACTCGGATCCCTTTTGGAAGGCTTCTGGCTTCACCCCCCTCCAACCCTCGGAGAAAAAAGGAGGGACAAGAGAAGGGAGCCGGCCGAAACCCACTTGGCACAGCATTCCTGCATCGTGAGGGCCGAAATGGGGCGGAAAGAACGGGGACGAAAACCGACAGCAAAGATCCTGCCCATTCTGAGCAGAGTTCGCTGTCTTTTCTGCGCCGCGGACGATGCCCATCTGAGACTGACCCAGACCCCCGACGTTGTGTTTTCTTCGTGAGGTCTGGACTCCTTTCCGCCGGGACCCGTCTTTCATCCCAGTAATGGCCCCAGGGGGGCCTCCCGTCTGCGTTTTTCCCATACTCTTGCGTTGGGCACTGGTTTTGACTAGAGCACTGCGGTCGCACACCTCCTTCCTCGCTTCCTTCCCGCCTCCTTTCTCCTCTCTCCTGCCTCTTACCTCTTACCTCTTACGTGGGGGTCTGCGACCTGCGAAGCTGTCGCCACGTTCGAGGGCTGATAGGGGGGTGCAGCGGAGTGACGTCTTACCCAGACTCAAATGAAACCTCGCCATCTCTGCGAAACTGTCGCCACTTTCGAGGGTGTACTGGGGGGTCAAGCGGAGTGACGTCTTACCCAAGCTCAAATGAAACCTCGCCATCCCTGGTGGGCTGCGATCTGCAAAACTGTCGCCACTTTCCATGGCTGCCGGGGGTCCAGCAGAGCGACGTCTTACCCAGACTCAAATGAAACCTCGCCATCCCTGGGGGGCTGCGATCTGCGAGGGCTGCTGGGGGGTGCAGCGGAGTGACGCTTTACCCAATCTCAAGTGAGACCTCGCCATCTCCAGGGAGGCTGCGATCTGCGGAACTGTCGCCGCTTTCGAGGGCTGCTGGAGAATGCAGCGGAGTGACGTCTTAACCACATCACCAGGGGACCTTCCCATCCTTCGGGTGCTGCGATCTGCGAAACTGTCGCCACTTTCGAGGGCTGCTGGGGGGTGCAGCGGAAAGACGTCTTACGCGGATCACCAGGAGACCTCGCCATGCCTAGGGGGGCTGCGATCTGCCATTTTCGAGGGCTGCTGGGGGGTGCAGCGGAGTGACGTTTTTCGCAGATCACCAGGAGACCTCGCCATCCCTGGGGGGCTGCGATCTTCGAATCCGTCGCCACTTTCGAAGGCTGGAGACCTCGCCATCCCCTGGGGGGGCTGCGATCTGCGAAGCTATTGCCACTTTCGAGGGCTGCTGGAGAGTGCAAAGGAGTGACGTCTTAACCACATCACTAGGAAACCTCACCATCCTTCGGGTGCTGCGATCTGCGGAACCGTCGCCATTTTCGATGGCTGTTGGGGGTGCAGCGGAATGATGTCTTGCGCGGATCGCTAGAACACTTCGCCTTCCTTGGGGTGGCTGCGATCTGAGAAGCTGTCGCCACGTTCGAGGGTTTCTGGGGCGTTCAGCGGAGTGATGTCTTGCGCGGATCACTAGGACACTTCGCCTTCCTTGGGGTGGCTGCGATCTGCGAAACCGTCGCCACTTTCGATGGTTGCTGGGGGGTGCGGCGGGGTGACGTTTTGCGCGGATCACCAGGAAGCCTCGCTATCCTTCTGGTGCTGCGATCTGCGAAATTGTTTCCACTTTCGAGGGCTGCTGGGGGGCGCAGCGGAAACGTCTTACGCGGACCACCAGGAGACCTCGCCATCCTGAGGGGGCTGCGATTTGCGGAATTGTCTCCACTTTCGAGTGTTGCTGGGGGGTGCAGCGGAGTGACGTTTTACGCGGACCACCATGAGACTTCGCCATCCCAAGGTTCCAGCGGATTGACGCATTTTTCTTCTACTTGGAGGTTGTTTCGAGTTCTGGAGTCGTCAGAATCCTGGCAGTGGTGCAGGGATAGATTTTGAGGGGTCCAGAGGCGGCGGCGGTGGAAACTTTATAACTTTTGGCTACATGTTTACGCGATGCTGTTCAGGGCAACGACCGTGGACAACCTCCTTATGATACGCGACCCCCGCCTGGATTTCCTAGCCCGCGGGCCGCCCGCTCACCTGGCAGCGCGCATTCGAGCGTAGCTCCCGGACTGGAGGAAAGTGCAGGAAGGAAGCAGAGAAGTTGGCAGGCGAGCTGGGCCTCTTTGGCGAGCAGGTTTGAGCATTGGTTCGAGCGCCGCGGCGACATGGCGCAGGCCTCGCTGCATATGTAGCACACTACCGACAAAAACCACACTCTTTGGTCTCCTCCCGTCACTTTCGTCGTGGTCCTCCGACCCCATGCCGCCTTCCCTCTGCTGCTGCCGCGCTGACGCTTCGGCCCCCCGCGCGTCTTTTTCCGGCTCTTCGTTCCCTCCCCCATGTCCTCCTCGATCTTGGGCCTTCGCTCCTTGTCTTTATCTTGTTGTCCTGCGAATCGCGCCTCGTGAGTGCACCCCGTGTACTTCGCACAGCACATAACGGCGCCCGCACCGTCATTGTCTGGGCAAGTTTGGGCCACTTCCTCTTGTCACTTGGTGCAAATGGATTGGGCACGTCACGGGGTCATTTTCATGGCCCGACGGGGTTAGGGGACTTCGTTGTTCCAACAACGAGCGTTGCCAGTTTTGGGCGACATTCGCTGCTGGGTGTCGTCCCCATCGATTGCGGCCACGTCGCGGGCGTGCCAGTTGCAGCCCTTTGGCCCTCGACTCGACCTCCGTCTTCTCCTCGCAGTCAGCACGTTGAAACGAAGAGCGCGTTCGGTTCGGGGGAAGATTCTCCATGACTGAGCCGTTCCTTGGGCCAACGTTCCCAGGCCCCCTCGGCTCGTGAAAAAAACACGACGGAAGAGTGTTCGCCATTTTCGGCCTCGGGGGGCCCTCGCCGGACTTCGGGACCGTCAGAAAACGACTCAGGATGAAGAGCCGGTCCCAGGGAATGGGTCGAGACCTTTGGAGGTCGACGTTACGAGAAATTATCACGTCAGGGGTCCGGTTTTGCAATCATTTTCATGCCTGAGGCTCGCCGTGACCACAAACACCATGTCGTTCTTTGTCCGAGGCTCTCGATGGTTTGGTACGCCACCGACAGAAAACAGAAAAGATCGCCCTGCTAGCAGGAACCCAGCGGAGGCTTCGTATCCCCCGATGGCCCCAGGGACTCGCAGAAGTTCCTTGGGGCACCCGAGGACCCTGAAAAACCGACGAAGAAACCCCACGATTTCTCACAGCACGCTTCCTTCAGAGACGCTTTGCCCTTGCATCTGAAAGAGGTACGGGCACCATCGTTATGGAGTTGCGACCGGGCGTAAATGCCTGCGCATTGCCGCACAAGAACCACGTAAGGTCAGGCCACATGGGCCCTTGTCGCAAGATTCTCGTATATGTCTGCTCTCAGATGCCGTTCCGCGCGGCGGGTGCCGCGGTGGCCTGACCGCGACAGCCGCCGCGCCGCACCGCCGCGGCCGCGGGCGTGGCCGCAGCAGCGGCCCGTCGGCGCCTTGCCGCGCGGGAGGACTGGGGCGGCAGCCTGGCGGACGCGGTGGCCGCCACCGCCCGCGACGCGAGCTGGCAACGGGGTTGTCCGAGGGGGGGCGGGCAGGGAACGGGGACTTCCTTCCTGGAGGATGGGGGAGGAAGCGGGAGGGAGTAGGGAGGAGGGAGGAGAAAGGAACGAGGGAGGGAGAGGAGGGAGGAGGGAGGGAGGGGAGGGAGGGGGAGGGAGGGGAGGAGGAGGAGGAGGAGGAGGAGGAGAGGAGGAGGAGGAGAGGAGGAGGAGGAGGAGGAGGAGGAGAAGGAGGAGGAACAGGAGGAGGAGAAGCAGGAGGAGGAGGCATTGGCAAAGGAGGAGGAGGAGGAGGCGGAGGAGGGAAAGGAGGAGGAGGAGGCGGAGGAGGAAGAGGAGGTGGATGGAGGACGATGGCGGAGGATGGCGGAGAATGGCGGAGGAGGAGGAGGAGGAGGAGGAGGAGGAGGAGGAGCAGGAGGAAGCCACGGACCGCCAAGCGATTGAGGCGCGTCAGTGGCAGTGCGCCGCCATCGGCCACGACTTCCCACTATCCCATCCCGTCTACGTATACCTGTCCATCTCTTGCCCATTCTCATATAACCCCTTCTGACACTATTATATATTGATCGTGATTGTCTCTCGCATCCGCGTCACCTCTCACGACGAACAGCATCGTGCGAGCACCACTCGCACGGCCACATCGGCCAAGATCCACCTCCACCACGGCTCCGACTACATCTCCCAATTGTGCGTGACACCGTAGGGGACGGGAACAAAACAAACTGCAGCACGCACGCTGCTACGCGTAGCATCAGCAATCTCGCTTTTCGACCAACCGAGCCACCAGCAACTCGAAACAGCTCAGCAGCTACTTGGCCAGCACCACAGGGCTCAATAACCCTCCGTGCTACGGCACAAGCCATGCACGGACTGCCTACAAACATGTACGGACACACACACACACCAGCACCCCAAACCAAAGGAAACGGCGAAGGGAAACACCACCAACGCCAACAGCATTACGGCAAAGGCAACAACACCACCTGGCAGCCCATAGGCCATCATGGGCTCAACGTTTTTATACAGCAAGCGCCGACCTACTACCACGCCCAAGCAAGACAAACACACCGAGCAAAAGGCGCTGACTACAACGCGACATCAGACACACAAGCGACCCACACCTGGCAACAACCTCCACACTCAGACAACAGGCAGGCTACCACACCCAGATAGAGGACCCAACACCGACAAGACAATATCCAGACCCGACACAACAGCCAACTACCGCAGCCCAGCTTCGGCAGCAACCCCGACCACACAGCATACATCGACAGGGAGGCCAATTCATTCACCGACAGCATACTCGAAACATATCACGACAACGCCCAACAAAAAGACCGACCAGGCATTACACCGCTGGAAATCGGAGCATTGACTACATACACCCAAATCTGTCGACATCAGGAAACTTGCATCACATATACTCGCAGTTGAAGCGGCTGTGCAAAGGGCCGATTACCTGCGGCACGAGCTTGCAGTTACCAGATGACAGCTACCCGACCAGAAGCCCAAGCACGAGCAATTACAGCACATAAGACAGCTGAAGGACGACTACGCGGCGTGCATCAAGATTTCCGAGGCCAGGCTCAAGCATGCACAACAACGACACGACGACAACATGCGACTCACACAGACATGCACAAACATCGGCAAGGAGCTCACCCACCAACGACAACACCCCCCGAACCCACACGGCAACCACTCAACCTCAGCCAGGGTGCAATACATCCAGCCCAACAAGCATTCTCAAGCGAAGACGCCGTTGCACCCATCCAAAACTACCCCATCCAGCTCCAATGCGCAAGACGACACGACGAGACCCAATGTATATGTGTATAGATATGAGTAAATAACAAGGCCCCCGGCGACCTACAAGTAAGCGACACACTCATGCCAGAGTTACGTGCAGCACAGAAGCACAATCCAAACGACACATAGGCACGAGTGCAGCCCACAAGCGCAGAAGACACCACCTAGCAACTACAAGCCGTGCGCGGTTACCTATCAAACGGTTGCCACCAAACACGAGAACATTTGCAAACACTACAACAAACAGAGCAGCAATTCATGCGCACCGAATCAGCAGCACTACGATACGCAGAAGACGAGAAGAACACGCCAAGACGACGACCAAGCAGACCGAACAAAGAAACCAGCAACCCGAAGGCATCACCACCCAACTTATCCACTACCGCGCGCAGCTGGAACAAGCCAAGCACGACTACGCTACAGCACCTGACAGCCGAGAACAAGCACCCAACAGAAACACCAAACAAGAAGAAGAAGATCAAACAGCCATAGCCGAATTAAGCTGGAACTACATGCCCAACAACAACAACTAGAAACACAACAGCCGTCTGACCCCGACAAACTCAAGGAGGACATCAACAGAGCGAAGAGCACAAGCGAAGAACACTTGCAACAAGCCGCGCAACAACTACACACCCACTACCAGACACAACAAGCAGCAATGGCTCAAAGACAAGCCCCCTGCATCATGGTGGTGGTAGTGATGATGATGATGATGATGATGATGATGATGATGTTGATGATGGGGGTGATGATGACGATTCGGCTTATGATGATGCTAGTGGTTGTGATGATGATGACAGCGATGCTGCTGATGATGCCTGTACGGATGCTGATGCTAATGTTGATGCTGCTGCTGTGGTTGATGCTGTTGTCGGTGATGTTGGTGATGAGGAGGATGATGATGATGATGATGATGATGATGATGATGATGATGATGATCAGGATGAGTATGGTGATGATGGTGGTGTTGGGGCTGCTGATGATGAGGAGGAGGAGGACGAGGAGGAGGAGGAGGAGGAGGAGGAGTCGAAGGAGGAGCAGAAGGAGCAGGAGGATTCTGATAATGGGGTGGGTGAGAATAGTGTACATGGTCTGAAGTGATGGTGGTGGTTATGATGACGACGATGGCCGACGACCTGCCGCCCCACGAGGCTGGGCGCGCCGCTCCGCCGCAGAGCTGCGGCTCCAGAAGAGCCGCCAGGCGCTGATGGTGATGGGGGGCCAGTGGCGGGCCTCGTCGTTTTCGAGAACGGGGCGTTTTAAATCCATGGGGCTTCGCTGGTGTGAACTTCCGGGGGAATGTCAAGCGAAACCTGTCTTTCTATATAAAATCACTAAGGACCCCCTTATAGTTTTACACCTGCGAAGCCTTATGTATTTACAATGTGCCGAAGGAGTCTAGGCGAAACCTTGTTTTGCGATTTAAGAGCTTGGAGGGTTTTTGGCTCCAACACAAAAACCGATGTAAACCCACCACAAAAAAAGGATCAATGTATACTTCCGCCACTAAAATATTAGTTTCGCCACCAAGAAATCAATGTGCAACCCCGCCGCAAACATCAATCAGCTTGTATTCCTGCCACAAATGGAAGCAGGTTGTGGGGCTGTAATTCAATTAATCAAGATGTCACCGTATTGAGGCCCCAGGAGGCCAGACGCACTTTCATTATCATACATATATGTATACATATGTGTGTGCGTTTTTCTTAAACAAATGATTTGTTTGTCATGGCTTGTAAATACCAAAACAAGGTTTCGCCAAAGACGCCCTCCATTTCTTAAAACATCCAGCCTCTTGGGACGTCTTGGGCGCTTCTTCGGCCCACTGGAGGCCACCGTGGGCGTTTTGGACTGATCATTCGGCGATCTGGGGCCGTCTTCGAATGTCTTGAGTGGCCTCTTGGGGCCCTCTTGGCGCCCGAACAAGTCACGCGAGAGGAGGCGACAAGCCCCAGGAGGCACGCGACAAGCCCCGAGAGATTTGAGAGCTAGGGGTCTGGGCCCCTTCAATAGTCCTCGGGGATATAGATCAGGGGTTGAACAATGGACCTGGGGATACTCCATTCGTACCACAGGGGCGCGTTGGCGGATACACACACATATACATATATATATATACAAGACTGCATTGGCGCTTCGCGCCATGCACCTTGGTCCTTCAACCCTTGCGCGCGTTGGCGTCTAGCGCGGCCCTCCACGGTCTTTGAACCGCGGTTGGTTCGCGCCCAGTTCCCGGACCTGCACCTTACTTGCTCGCGCCCTCGCTCTGCTGGTCCGCGCGCCACTGGGACTCCATGAGAATGTCCCAGCGGACCGATCAGCGGCGATGAGAGCGGCCGTGGAGGCTCCGGAAAGACAAAACGTCGGACAGAAGGGGCGGGAAAGAAGTGGAGGACGATTTAGGGAGGCGCGGCGAAGGGAGGAATATCATGAGCTAAGGTAAGGTAAGGCACGCATTGGGGCGGCGTGCTGTCTCGACTTGCGCATGGGGGTGAGACAAACGGAGATGCCCTGCGATCACATATGGAAACAGACCAGGGCGCTGCGGCTCCAAGGACTGCCAGATCATGAGGAGGAAGAGGAGGAGGGAGAGGGATAATGAAGGTGCCGTCGGGGAGCGGCAAAGCAATTTGTCCGCGTCGCACCGAGAGGCGCCGCTCCAGAAACCGCCCAACCCCGCGGGCGGCCTCTGCCCGCGGGCGGGCGGCCCAACTGCTGAAGTTGTGTTGTGGAGAATGATTCTGCAGGCAGGGTCTCGCCACAATCGGAGCAAGCGAATACAGACATCGAGGATGTGCCGTATGCGACAGCTTAAAAATGTAAGCCAACGGCTACGGATGCATGTGTGCGAACACGTGTGGAAAACAATGTTTCCTTAATGACTTGGAAGGGCCCTCGTGAAACCTCCATGGAACGATTATTCTGGGATGCGATAGGGCATAGGGCAGCAAGCATGCAGGCAACGTACCGGATTCTGGAAATGCTAAGGACATCTACCGAATTCCGGGGAAATGTGCCGAATCTCGGGTTCGCAACCGATTTCCCGGGAATTTGGTTGCGAACCCGGGATTTCAAGCATTTTGGTGTTTTGCGTGGGATGCCACTGTCTGGCAAACAACGGAGCAGCGCAGCGAAGCCGTTCCGGAGGTGGCGGTCAAGTGGGGCGATTCAGCAGTTTTGAAGCCTCTTGGGGGGCCGTTTTGGCTGCCTTTTGGAGAGCCATTTTGGGGCCTCGTGGGTTCTTTTTGGGAGTCCTCGGGGCCTTTGGAAGCCTCTTGGGGCCTCTTGGGGCCCTCCTGGGGCCTCCTGGGGCCCACTTGGGGCGGAAAGTTAGATGTTTGTACTTTTGAACGCCCTGTGGGGGCTCGTTTGAAGCTTTCTCGGGGCCCTCTTGGGCCTTCTTGGGCGCCTCTTGGGCTGTTTCGGGGCGCTCCAGAGCCGTCTTGGGGCCGTGTTGGGGCCGTTTTGGGGGCCCCCCGGGCCATCTTGGGGCGCTCTTGAGGGCCTCTAGTTCTGTTTTGGAGCGTCGGAAAGCTAAAATGGCGAGAAAGCAGAAAACATCGAAAAACACATTGGACAATTGACCATTTCGGCCTCCCGGGGCCGTCTTGGGGGGCTTCTTTGGGGCCGCTTGGGGCGTCTTGGGGGCTCCTGAGGCTGTCTTGGGGCTATCTTTGGCGTCTTGGAGCGCTTTGTGCCTGTCTTGGAGCGCTCTTGAGGCACTCGGGACCGCTTCAATGGGCGTCCGGAGGGTCCCAAAGCCCCAGGATCCCAGGAGTCCGGTTTGGGGGGGGGGGGGGGTGCGGGGTTTTGCGGCCGCCCGGGCTTGTAAAAATATAGAAAGAGGAATGCGTGTATGCATCCATGCATGCATGCATGCATGCATCTATGTATATATGTATGTATGTACGTATGCATGCATGCATGCATGTATGTATGTATGTATGTATGTATGTATGTGTATGTGGATGCTCAAGTTTGCATGCATAAATGTATATAGATGCGGTTGCATGCAATCACGTATGTATGCCTGGATGTATGACTGTGTGCCTGCATGCATGCATGCGTGTATACATGAATTTAGGTAGTTTATATACATCGAAGTTCATATGCGTATGTGCCTGTGTGTATATGTCAAGTTATGTGTTTGTGTACGTGCATGCATGCATGTTTTCACATGTATCTGAACATACATATACACGTGCATTTATATTCAACTGTACATACATACGGTTACACATACACGTGCATGCATACATGCATACATGAATACATTCATGCAGTCATGTATGTATGCGTACAACTATACACATACACACCCACACATCCGTATACGTATGCACATACATCCCTACATACCTACATGCACACATGTATGCATGCATGCATGCCTATATACATTCATATTAACACATACAGACGTGCATACATACGTACATACATACATGCATGCATGTATGCATGCATGCGTGCTTCCATGCAGACACAGATGTACTTGTAGAGTTCCATCGACGTAGAAGTTCTAGCCGTCCCTACTTGCCACATGCACACTTTTCTGCAGAGAAGGGCGGGGGCGCTGGAGTCCTGGAGCGCCCAGGGAGGGCCCAGGACGGGCCCGACCAAATACGGCCCAACCTGGCCACAAGACCGTCCTACAAGTCCAGGTCTAGGTCTTTCGACCGCCTAGGGGGGCTCGAAGAGGGACCACAGGAGGCTCTTGTGCGGCAGCAGAAACCATTGATTCCCCATGGTTTTTGCACGACTGGCCACACTCGCCTTCTCAGTCTTCAGGGCCTCCAAGACGGCCCACAAGGCAACGAAGCGCGACCCCAGATGGTGTCAAGAGGGGCCCAAGAGGGTTTGAACGGCTTCAAGAGGGGCCCGAGACGGCGCAGGAGGGCCACAGGAGGCCTGGCTTGCGAGAGCCCCGAAGCAGCCCAGCGGGCCTCCAGACCGCCCGAAGGACAACCCCTGAGACACCCGAGACGGCCCAGACAGGCCCGTGACGCTCCGCTCACCGCACGACGGGCTGCCGCACAGCCTCGAGCCCGCGCGTGCAAAGGTGGTCAGCCATGCTCCGGGCGATGGGCAGCGGCCTGGCTGGCGGCATCCGCGCCGGGAGGTGTGCCGCTGGGGCCGGTGTCGCCCTGAGGCGGCGCGGCGCCTCAGGAAAGGCTCGGAGGCCCCAAACTCGGGCGTCGCGTAACGGGGCGCGACGTGGGGGAGTGGAGAATGGTGCACTTTTGTTTGCACACCTTTGGGGACCTGAAGGGGCCCCCTGGGGCCCAAAACGGGTACGATTGGTGCGCGTTTCTCTTCCCCCATTTATCGCCCCCCATTAAGCAACGCCCAACGAACGGTGTGGTGACGACGCCGCGTGGTGAGTTAGCAAGGCTTCGGGGTCACCGCACGGCTTGGGGACTCGAGACATGCTTCCAGCACGTGCGACCGGGGCCTTCGAGGTCTCAAGACCGTGCAGTGAAGGACCGTGCCGTGAGGTCTCTTGGGATTTTGAGGTCACCACGCGGTTCGTCGCCACACGGTGTTAGGACCCCGGAAGGTGTGGAGGGAGAAGTGGGTGAGCAGGCAGGATATACACGACGAAGGGAAAGCGGAATAAGCATAATTTCTCGGAGCCCCGCGCGGATTTCTTGGCTCGGTGCTAGACTCCCCTCCCTGACGCGCGGAGCGCGCCACGTGGCGGCCCTGGAGGCACCGCCTGGGGGGCCCAGCGCCGATTTCAAGAACTTCGCGCGGAACTCCGAAAGTTTATGGCTACGCCGCTCTTTCTTCCTCTGACGTACCCGACCCGGTCGGCAACAGCCGGCAGCACCGCGTCCGGCAGGGGCTCCAGAGCAAGATGGCGGAGAGGTTCTCGCGGGGGGAGATTATTTCCCGTATCCACCGCCTCGCGGACCAGACCCCCGTGATGATGTTGATGTGGTTAGAGATGTTGAGGATGATGTTGGCGGTAATAATGATGACGGCTATGATGATAATGAGGGTGATGCTGAGTATGATGATGCTGATGATGCTGATGATGATGATGATGGTGGTGGTGATGATGATGATGATGACGATGATGATGATGATGATGATGATGATGATGATGATGATGCTGATGATGATGATGATGGGGTGATGTTGGAGGTGATGATGGGGGTGATGATGATGGTGATGTTGATGCTGGTGATAGTGATGATGATGGTGGTGACGATGATGATGCTCTCTCTTCTTCTCTCTGCCCGCGCGTCGTGGTCGTCTGCAGGTTCTTTGGCCCAGTATCCTCGCGTGGCATTTGTGGGCAGGCGCTTGCCCAGGCCGCCATCGAGGGTGCGGGGGCGGTGCTTTTCCAATGTTTGCGGGCCGCGCTCTACGAGCGGTTCGTAGGTCAATCCTTGGCACCTCTCGCGAACTACGCCAGCTCCTCTGCGAGGCTCGCGTGGTCGGCCCAGGCTGGCTTGAGTGGGGAAGGGTACTTCCCGTCTGCCGCTGCAGGTGCGGCCTGCCCCGCCGTCTGCGTGGCGATGGCGGCGGATCTGGCCAGCGGGTTGCCCTTGTGCTGCTTTCGTCGGCGGTGGCCTTTGGGGTGGCCGCCGCTGGCTGCTGCCTTTGTGGAGGCTGCTGTGTCGGAGCTCAGGCGGCCCGGTGGCGGGGGTCGTCAGGGCTTCCTCGCGCGCGGGCGGCGGTCGCAGCCCCTGGAGGGCTGGATCGCGGCCCGCAGCGCGCCTTGGCTTGCGGACCAGGCGCGCAGGCGATGGAGCGTGCGCGGGCCTTGGCACGAGGCTCCGCCGCCGCTTCTCGCCACGCACTGCTGAGCGCGGCTGGCGGCTTGTGCGCTCCCGGTTTGTTAATAGTCATGGCGGGCGACGCTTCGGTGTCTGGGGGGCTCGCCATCCCCGACTGGCCGATTTGGAATATCGTCGCCGACAGCGTCGCGCTACGACCGCTGGCGGCTGGGCGAGGGCGGTGCGAGCTACGCCGCTATCCTTTTGGCCACGCGGGTAGGGGGCATCCTGCTGGCTCTGCCTGGGTCCTTTCGTTCGGCCGACGCCTTCAATCTGGCAGGAGCGGAAGGATTCCGTGGGCTGATTGGCCCCTTTCAGGTGGTCAACTTGCCTTTGCTTGCCGCGGCGTCTCGCCCGCTGAGCACGACTGTGTCAGTTCTCGTGGTCGATTTAGAGGTCTCCGAGCTGGAGCTGGAGGCTTTCGCCCCCCTCGACGAGGGAGAAGCCGACGGGGTTGTCCCGTTCGGATCCGCCCGAAGCCGCGTGCATTTGCCGCGCCCTCTGGGGTCGTCGGCCTGCGCGACGGCTTCGTGGCGATCCACGGCGTTGCGCCTCTGGGCGGGGAAGCTGCCCCCCCTGGCCAGGAGAGAGCGATGCCCTACCACTCCGCGAACGAGTTCGCGCAGGGCGAGGGGAGGGAGACGCCGACGCCGATGCGCAGCCTCCGCTACCGGTGCGAGCGGCGCCGCTGCCAGCGATACCTCCCCCTCCGCCTCGGCCCCGTCTTGGGGCTCAGCCAAGGCCATGGGCGAGCGAGGCCCGCCCCTGCGCGAGTGGAGCTATCGCCAGGGCTCTGGGCAAGGGGTGGCGCGCGCGGAGGTCCAGCTGGAGATCCAGCGGCAGATGGCCGCGAATGCGGCTCTGCAGCTGCGCCCATGGGCCATGGGGGCTCGCCCGAGCACGCTGGGGGCCCGCGCGGAGGCGCTCCGGCTGTCCGTGGGCGAAGCGGCGCGCGTGGCATTCCCCGAGAGGACCTGCAGGCGACGCAAGCGCAGTCGCCGCCCCCCCCCCCCCTCCGCAGCGCGCCCAGAGTCGTGCCCCGACGTCCGCGTCGGCGCTGGCATCGGCGCGGGGCCAGAAAGGGCCTGCGAGCGCGCGCCTGTCTCCGCCCCCGCCTCTGGCGCCGCCGCCACCCCCGCCCTTTCCAGGGCTGGCGGCGCCCCACGAGGTCGACGACTGCGCCGGGGCGGGCGCCGCGGGAGACGGACCTCGCGCAAGCAGGTCTCCAGAGTTCACTTTGGAACTGGCGCTGCTGCGTCTGTGGGGGCCCTTCCAGCGGTTGGGGCAAACCGAGGCGGCGTCGCGCCCCCTCCACGGGGCGCTCAGCGACCTTCCTCATCCCGCTACTCCCGTCGCTGTGGCGACCTTCTTCATCCCGCTACTCCCGTCGCTGTGGGATTGCGCGTCGCAGGGGGTGGCAGCATGCACTGGTGCCGCGCGGGCTGGAGGTTCGATCCATTCTGAAGGCGAATCTTGCCCGTGCTCTGGGGGCGGAGCTGGCCGCGGTCACTCCCGTGGCCGTGCGCGAGTATTTCGCGAGCGCAGCCCTCTGGGGGCCCGCCCCGCGACGCGCGAGATGCTCGCCCATTTCGCGCGCGGCCGAGCGCGGAGCTGCGGCGGTCGCCCAAGGCGGGCGCGCGGGCGGGGCGGGGGCCCTGGCCAGCTGCCGGCGCGTGTTCCTGGACCAGCTAGCGGGGGACCGCGGCTACCTGGAAGCTGGTCGGTTCCTGGCGGGGCTCGAGGCCCCCTTTGTGCAGGCGACGCGCATCCGCGCGGGGGAGAAAACTTGGCTGCCGTTCTCTCAGCCAGTGGGTCCCCGCTGGCTGTCGGCTCAGGGCGATTGCGCGATGGAGATGGCGCCCTTCCGTTTTCGCTTCGAGGCCGAGCGGGCGGGGCAGGCGCGGGCCTCGCCGGCCATCGAGTCGAAGACCTCGCCCAAGGCAAAGCGCAACGGCGGGGAGTCGTCCTCGAAGGTCGCCCCCAAGAAGGCCAGTGCGGCCCGAGGGGGGGGGCGGGGCCCGCGCACGCTGCGCGCGGTGGCCAAGGCAGCAGTCTCGATGCGCCGACGTTTCCGGCGACGTTCAGGCCGCAGGGCGCGCGCGGGCCGAGCGAGGTCGGGGCCGTGGACATGTGCTACTCCAGCGATGCTGTCGCGGCCCCGCATGGAGATGGGCGTTCCGCGGTCGCGGCCCTCGCTCCGCCACGGGCCCCCCTCGTGACCCGACGGAACTGGCGGCCCCTCCTTGCTCCGGCGGTGCGGGCGCCGTCCCGCCCGCCAAGGTCGCGCTCTATGTCGCTGGCCTCGCTTTCTTGCTGCGCCTCTTCCCTGGCGCGAACGTCGACGTCGCCCGCTGGGCCGCTGCGGTGGCCCTGGTGGGCCAGGGTGCTCGATGTTCTCTCGCGACTTTCTCCCGCTCGAACATGCGCGCGCCGGTTTGGGGCGCCCCTCCTTCCGAGGGGCACTTCCCCCGCGATCTTTGGCCGCCTCCCGCGGCGTTGACGTCGGGTCGCTCTCGCGAGCGCTGGCGGCTGAGGCGCGCTGCGCGCGCGCTATCGCAGCGCGTCGTGATTGCGCTTGCTTCTGATTATTGGCATACCTTGCCTCGCGCCCCCCGAGGCTCTCGCGCGCGCGGCGGCCCCCCATGCGGGGGGGGAATGCGAAGCCTCGTCGAGCGGCTCCGCGTGATCGCGACTCGCCTTGCCCGAGGGGACAAGAGCGACTTGGGGCTTGCGTTCGCGAAGTTCGACGCCGCCGATGTCTCGCCCCGTGGTCCGCCCCCCCCCCCCCCCCCCGCGTCGCAGCTCTTGCCGCCCCTGGGCGGGTTTGCCCGGGCGGCCAGCGCGCCTGCGGCTGGCTCGCTGGCAGCTGCGGCGGCGTGGGATTCTTCCCGCGCTGGGCCCTGTGATGTCAAGTGCAGGGCGCCCCGCGTCATGCGGGATTCTTCGCCTGCGTCTGATCCCGCCCCCTTCCTCTCCGACACTCGAGCCCGCGTTGCCTTTCAGGGCCCCGAGGTCATCTGCCTTCCGCGCGGGGAGTGGCCTGGGAGGGTTCGGGGCGCGTGACTCGCGCGAAGCTGCGGGGGCGTCTTCGGGATCTGGACTCCCGCGGCGCTCTGTGTCTGACTCCCTTTTCGAAACTTGCCTGAGGCGAGGCGCGCGGGGCGTTCAGGGCCCTCGAGGACGGCGATTTCCATCGTCTGACCCTCAATCCCACGGCGGTGGTGAACAGTCGCTGTCAGAGCATCTCCTCCTGCCCCCTACGCCTGGGCAAAGGTTTCCTGCTTTGCCACATGGGCCCGGCCCCTGGAGAATGAATGGTGGCGCCATGCGATGATTTAAGCGAGTTCTAATGGACCTTCAAGGTGCCGCCGAGTCGGGCTAAGATGGATGCGCTGCGAGTTGAAGGCATGGCGACTCGATCTGGCGGACTCGACGTGCCCCCGTGCCTGCGCGCGCTCGCGATAGGCGATGACGTGGCCGTTGAGATCGCAACTTCCGCTCGTGAGAGGGTGTTGCGCAGTTTCGGGGCTCTCCGCCCCGAGGGGGAAGCTGTGCATTGCCCACCTTTTCCGCGCGGCCCATTCGTCGACCTGCTCAATCTCGACGACCATACCGCATTCCAGAAGCTCTCCTGGCCAGATGACGCCCTGTGACCTGATGACCCGTCTGGTCGCGATCAGGTGATTTGCGACGCCTGTCACCGTGGGTATTCCAGCGTGGGCCTCATCCAGCATCCTGGAAAGCGGACCCGCAGCGCGGCCCGCAAGGTCGTCGTCGGCGCTGAGGTGGGGGTAGGATCGGCATTGTCTGCGCTCCGCTGGTTCGGACGGTGGCTGTGCGCAGACTCACGCTGGTCCCAGTGTACCTCGGTCGCTCGACGCGCGCCGCGCTGGCTTCCCCCGTGGCGGGTTGGGTACAGGTGCAGCTGCATCGCCGACTTTTCTGTCGGTGGTCACCCGCAAGTACGCTTTCCTATCGACTCTTGAGATAGGAACCGACGCGTAGACGGCGTAGCATTGGTTGCCCATCTCCGTGTGTGACAAGCTCTTGGCTCGCGCGTTCTTGGCATCTATAGCCACGACCGACTTTCGCGCGGGTTCTGCCCCCGAGGTGTTCGGCGTGGACGCGTGCCTTGTGCGTGGCGGCGTTGTCTGCGCGCCTGTTCGCCCGCATCCTTCGGCTGAGTTCCGGCGCAGGTCCGAGCGCGGCGGTTGGCGCGCTGCGCTGCGCGATCGTCGCCTGCTCGCCGTGCTGAGCCGCGGGGCCCCCCTGGGGCCTGAGCTCACCCAGCTGCATGCCGATTTGGGTCTCCCCTCCTTGGAGCCACCCGTCGCCCTCGCTGGAGCATTAAGCTATCGGGGGCCCTGCGCTTCCGGCTGGTCTACAATCGGAGTTCCCCATCCCGCGCCACGCCAATATTCTGGAGACAGCAGTCGTTGAGAGCCTTTGCAAGCACTGTTGCATTCGGTACCCCGATATGTGGATTCCGGTTTTGTTGGGCGCTAGTGTCGCTAAGGGCGCAACTGCCCACGGCTGGAGTAGCTCCCCATCGCCCCCCCACGTCCCCAGCACGATGTTACCGTACTTGATCGGAGGAGGCCTTTACCTTGGAGGCCTGTGCGTGCCGGCTGATGTTCACAGGCGGATGGCCCGACTCGTAACCGTTCGGTGCAGCCCCCTTCTCGGGCCCCCGCCGCGTGGTTGACCGTGGCGAAGTCAGGGGACTTTTCCAGGTTTGATTGCGTGGCTTTGGCGGGTTCCCGCGCGCCCTACCCCGCTTGCTTGTGGCGTCGTCTGGTCGCGATGCTCTTGGCTCGCGGCTCGCGGGCCCTGGGACAAGCCCCCCCGGGGCCCGCGCCCCCCCCCCCTGGGCGGGATGGCTTCCCCTGCCGAGGGCCCCGTGGAGACGCGGATTATTCTTCGGCTCCCGGGACTCCTCGCGGCGCCGCGGCTTCGGCCGCCGCCGCGCTTTCGCGGGGGCCGCGCAACGCCTTGTTCGGTCAGCGCGGCCTTGTCGGCGACGGCCCCGCTGGGGCCGCGCGGGGGGGGGGGGCTGCTCCTTCCTGGAGCTCGCCCCGCGCCCTCGACAGGGCCCGCCCGACCTGCGGGTCCCGGCGCTCCTTCGGGGCGGCCCTATCGGCGCCGCGCCGCCTTGCGAGCGCCGCGAAGCTTCGGGCCGCGGCCGCGCTCCCTGGCGCTGCCGCGGGCGCGCCTCGGTCCGCCGTGCACCCGCCGACGGCGCCCATCGGGAGCGACGGCTCCGAGCCTGCGGCGGGGCGGGCCGCTCGGTGGCGGGCCCTGTGCGACCTCGAGGCTAAGTTGGAGCAAGCTTGCCTGGCGCGCGCAGGCCCCGACTCCGTGGCCTCCAGCGACTCGGGGGCGGCCGGGGCCGCGGCTGAGGGCGCAGGCGCCCGCGGCCGCGCGACGCCTGGCCACTCCTTCGCGCCGGCGGCGCTCGACGTGGCTGCGACCTCTCGCGTGCTTGCGGCCGAGGATGAGCTTCGGTTGCATCGGGCTTTGCCCGGCGCGGGAGGCGGCGCTCGGGGCGTCGGCTCCGCGGCCTCCACGCAGGCCGCCGCTGGCCCCGCGGGGCGCAGAGCGGTGCCGCGCTGGGGCGCATGGGGCTGAGCGCGCTCCGCGCGGCGCCAGCCGAAGTGGCCGGCGGCCTCGCCCCGCTGGCTGTCCCGGGGGGCCCCGCGCTCCGCAGGGGGCGGCTGCCCGCGCTGCCTCGCAGGCTGCCCCGCGGCCATCAGCGTCGCTGATCGCGCGGCGATGCGGCGGCTGACCGAAGCTGCTGCGCGGGAAGCCCGCGGGCTCGCGCGCGAGGCCCCAGTCCAGATCGGGCGCGACCACCGCGAGCTCTCGCGGGCGGCGCGCCGCAGGGCCGAGGTCGCGCGCCGCGCTGGGATTGCGGACTGCGCCGCGCGCGCGGGCCTCGATGCCCCCGCGTCGGCCCTTGGTCGTCGGCTGGCGACGCGGGGGCAGCAGGCCCCCGCGAGCGCCAGCGGTTGGCCGCCGACGATCCCGCCGCAGGCTTCTCGCGAAAGGATCAGCGGCGGACGCGCGCGCCCCGGCGCCCGCGGGGGGGGGGGGCGGTGGAGGGCCGCCCCAATAAATCGCGGAGGTCACGCGCTGGGAGCGGCTGCCAGCGCGGGCAACAAGCACCATCGCGCCCGCCGGCGAGCCGCCCAGCGGGAGAAGCGTCCTGCGCTCACAGCGCCTCCGGGGCGCGCGCCGAGCGGGGCGCCGCGCCCGGCGGGCGGCCGACCGGCGCATGTTTGCGGGCGTTGCGCGGCCGCCTCTCGAGCGGCGGACCTTTGGGTTCCCGCGCGCCTCCGAGCTCGCCTCCTGGGGTCGCGCCTGGGCCCCCCCCAGGTCCGCCTCCTGCGAGCTGCCGAGGGGCCGCGGACCTCGGCGCCCGCCCCCTGCGTGGCTCGGCCCGCCACGGGGGCCCCGCGAGCCTTCTTGCGCTGCCGCCGCAGGCCAAGCTCGGGGCGGGCCCCCCGGCGCGCGGCCCCAGTTGCGCTCTCGAGCTTCGCGCGCGGGGCCCGGCCTCGAGCGGCAGCCCCCATGGGCGGCGCCGGCGCCCAGTCGCCGCTCTAGCCCCGGCCCCCCTGCCCCGCGCGCTGCCGTCGGCGGGGCGCAAGGCCGCGCGGGCGCCAGGGGCCGCGAGTCGAACCGTGAGGGAGAGGAGTGGGCTTAGCGTCGTGCCAACCTCCGATCCCAAAGCGGCTCTCGCCAAGGCCCCTGGCGCCAGACAGTCTCTGCGGGCCCGCCGCGGGTCGCGGGCCCCCCGGGGGCAGAGGGGCGACGCCGCGAATGCCTCCATGATGCCGCCCCTGTCGGCGGCCGAGCGGCGGCCGCTCGAGCGGCGTCGGGCGGCGGCGGCGCGCCTTCGCCGACGCGAACTGGGCGAGAGGCAGTCCGCTTCGGAGGCCGGGGGGGCGCCGGCGCGCGCTCAGCCTTCGCGCGATGATCTCGGTCGATGTCTGTTTCGCCCGAGTCGGCGTCCCATCCGACGCCGGAGCCCGAGGGGGCGCCTCCCTCGCCGGCCGGCGCGCCCGCCTCCAGCGATGCCGTTGCGGCCCCAGGGGGAAGGGCGCGCCCTCGGCGAGGATGCCGCTGCTTCCCCTGCTCCTGCGCGGATATTTTGTTGGCTGGGTCGCAGAGCGCTCGCCGGCGCCGGCAGCGTCGCCCCTCTGGGCGCGCCCCTGCAGCGGCGGGTTCTGCCCTGGCCCCCCCGCCCCTGGCGGCGGAGGATCACGCTGCTTTCGCGGCTGGAGGTTCGTCCGACCCTCTGTCCTCAGAGGCGGCGCTGCCGCCGGGCGCAGGTGGCGCGTTCGGGCGGCGCGTGGAGGTGGCCGCCGAGCCACTGACCGTCGTCCGATGGCTTCCTGAGGACGACGCGTTTCGGAGCGCCCTGTCGCGGCTCCGTTGGTTCGTGCCAGCGGGGCCCGAAGAGGCCGCCAGCCCCTCTTCGTCGCTGCTGCGCCTCTGGCGTGCTTCGCGGGCGCGAGCGGGCGGCGCTCGTCTCGGACGCCCGCGCGGCGGCGCGGCGCCACGCTGCTGCGCGTGGCGGGCTGATCCCGCGGTGCGCGCGCTGCCTCTGCGTTGCTCCTGCAGCCGCCGCACCTGCTACCGCCGGCGCCGCCGCCTCGGCGGCCGGCCCCCCTCCGGCGGCGAGCCCAGGGCTTAGTTTCGCCCGCTCCTTTCGCGCGCGATTCCCATTTCACTTCTCCTACTTTGGAACGTCGGTCTATATCGGTCGACGTCTTCGGGCTTTGGCTCGTGGAGCATTCGTGCATAGCTCCCGCTGCGCTGCGTCGCCGCGACAGTCTGCCGTCGCGATTCCTCGCCATCTTCGGCGCCTGGCATCACGGTGCCAGGCCCTCGCGTTGCATCCTCGCGCGCGCCAGCTTGGGCCTGCAAGCGGCGCGCCCGCACTGACGCGCCTTCCTCGCAGAAGCTCGGGGCGCGGCCGGGCAGCGGAGACTGGCCGAGCCCCCCGCGTTCCGCCCTCCGCTGCGCCGCGCGCTGCTGCGGGCTCTGGTCGCCCTCGGCTTGCCGTGGGATTGGCCTCTCATGTCGGCCTTGCTGTTGCTGGGTTTCATTATGTTCCCCCGCCCTGACGAGCCCCTGGTCGCGCGCCGTCGTGGCCTGCCACTACCTGGCGACCGCGTCGAACCCAGCGGACATGCATTCCTTGCCTCGCAGGCGCCGAAGACCCGTCGCACTTGCCTCACGCAGTGCGCTCGCTGCTCCGACGGGGCGACGGCGAGGCCCCTGGAATTTGCCCCGGCATTTGCGCCCCGCCGATCCGCAGTCTCCCTTCGGGCAAGGCGGCTACCGCGCGCGGCGAATCAATATTTGCTTTCGGCGTTGGGCGCCCCGCTGTCCATCGCGGCCGCTGGGCTGAACCTCGCAACTGCCTATCTTCAGGGTTCTGGCGATGCCGATTTGCACGCGACCACGGAAGACGTTCCCCGCGTCTTCTGGCGCGGCGCCTCTAGCGCAGAGCGCTGTCTTCGGGCGTCCGCCGCATCGTCGGCGTCGCCTGCCCTGCCGCCCTTAGCCAGCGCGCGCGTGGCGCCCCGCGCCGCCAGTGGCAACCGCCTGGTCGCCTCCTTCTCATCAGTGGACCCTTCCGCCTGGTCCTCGCAAATCTCGACCGCCCGCCAAATCCGCATCGCTGCGCAAGGGCTGCGAGCATGGGCGCGACCGATGTTGCCCCAGGGCAGCCAGAGGACCCCCCTCCTCTGAGCGGCGCCGCTCGGCCCGAGCTCGGCGGGGGCCCGGCCCATATTGGCCCTGCTCGCGCGCGTCGGCCGCGGCCTCCGCCCAACGACCCCTCGCTTGCGCAGAGCGGGGGCCTGCGTTTTGTTTCCTGTTTTTCTATGTCAGAATCTATAATACTTTTCTCGGATTCTATCTGCCCGAGCGCGACGCGGTCGTCTGCGGCTGCTTCGGCCCCCGCCCTCGCCCCCACCTCTGTCTCTCCTGCCTCGTCGGAGGTCAGGGGCGCTGATGCTGTCCGTGGGCGGCCAGAGGATCTCCCTCCTCTAAGCGGCGCTGTTCGGCCCGCGCGCGCTGGGGCCCCGCCCGTCGGAGCCCTGCTCGCGCGCGTCGGCCGCGGCCTCCGCCCGGCGACCCTTCGCGCGCGGAGTAAGAGAATGATTGCGATGGCGCTGGCGGTGGTAGTGAGAGTGCTGATGATGACGGTGGCTCGGACGATGCTGATGATGATGATGGTGGTGGAGGTGAAAATAATAATGGTGCTGCTAGCGATGATAATGGCGATGGCGCTGGCGATGTGGTTGATGCTATTGACGACGATGATGATGGTGGTGGTGGAGGCGGCGGTGATTATGGTGATTGTGATAACGATGGTGGTAACAATTATGATGCGGATTGTGCTGGCGATGCTGACGACGATGGTTATGGTGGCGAAGACAATGATCATGATTGCACCATGGTTTTTGATGCTGTTGGGGATGAAGGTGATATTGGCGATGAGTATTTTGCTGGTGCGGATGAGGATGCGGAAGGTGATGGTGATGTTCATTCAGATGATGATGTTTGTGGTGACAATGGTGGCGAGGACAGTGGTGTTGATGCTGGTGCTGATGGTGATGATGATGGTGTGATGGTGATGTCTGTCGTGAAAATGACAACTATGGTGGTGATGCTGATGTTAATGACGCTGGCGAACACGAGGGCCAGGATGATAATGATGATGTTGATGCGGGTGATGGTAATATAAATCTGGATGTCAAGGATGGTGATGATTCCTTTCGCTTCGCGGGGTGCACGTCCGGCGCACGTGCAGTCACGTCGTCGCGGGGCCTCTTGGTAGCCTCCTGGGGGCCTCCTGGAGGCCTCTTGGGAGCTTTTTGGGGTCTCTTGGGGGCTTCTTTGGGGCCTGTCCCCCCCTCCTTTTTCATACTCCCTCCCCATATTCCCTTCCCGCGCCGGCTCTAATCATGCGCGCCGCCGTGACCAACTTTCACATGGCTGGCGCTGCGCCGTCGTTCGCCCAGGGGGGGGAAATAACATTGCGCTCCAGTCGTTGTGTGGCCGTGTTGGGGCTTCTTTGAGGCCTCTTGGAGGCTTCTTGGGGATTTCTTGGAGGCCTCTAGGTTTTTTGGGGGGAGTTCCTTGGGGGCCTCTTGGGGGCCTCTCGGGGCCTCTTTTGGGGCCGTCTTGGGCCGTCTTGGGGCGTTTTTGCGCCGTTCCGCCCCTTCGGAGGCCGTCTTGGGGGCCTCTCGCGGCCGCCTTGGGGTTCCCTTGGGGTCCTCTTGGGCCGTCTCAGGGTTTTTGTTGGGCCGCCTTGGGGGCCTCTTTGAGCCGTCTTGGGGCCCTCCTGGGCCGTTTGGGGCCCTCTTTGGAGCCTCTGGGGGTCTCTTGGGGAAGTCTTGGAACCGTCGTTGGGCGCTCTTACGCCGTCTGGCCACTTCGGAGGCCACTTTGGGAGCCTCTCGCGGCCGCCTTGGGGCCCTCTTGGGGTCCTCTGGGGCCGTCTTGGGGGCTTCTTGGGCCGTCTTGGAGGCTTTTGTGGCCGTCTCGGGGCCCTTTTGGGCCGTCTTGGGGCCCCCTTGGAGGCCTCTTGGGCCGTTTGGGGGCCTTTTTGGAGGCTGCTTGGGCCGTCATGGCCTTCTGAGAGCCGAAAAAGGCGAGAACGTTGAAATTGCCCCAGAACTATAAGAACATCAGAGATTTGGGAGTCTTCTTGGGGGCCTCTTTGACTTTTTTCGGGGCCTCATGGGCCCTCTCGGGGCCATCTTGGGCCGTCTTGAGGCCGGCTTGGGCTGTCTTGGGGCCATTTTGGGCCGTCTTGAAACCTTTCTGGGGCCCCAAGAGGCCCAAGAGGCCGAATTTGTTGATTTTCCATTGGTTTTTGTTGGTTTTCAGGCCCACAAGGGGCCCTCCACCTTGGGGTCGACGGAAGTGGCGCGACTCCGGGGGGGGTTAGGGGGGAGACATAATAATGTAACACAATACAACACGTGGCAATTATGCAAGCATTGGACACATGGGATCCATTGCGTTAGGGCTTCCGCTCCGCTGCGCGACCTGCCTCCGGCAACGCGTCACTTCCGGACGTGGATTTCTCTCCCTTCGCGGGGTGCACGTCCGGAGCACGTACAGTCACGTCGTCGCGGGGCCTCTTGGGAGCCTCCTGGGGGCCTCGGCCTCTTGGGAGCCTTTGGGCCTCTTGGGGGCTTCTTTGGGGCCTCCCCCTCCCCTCCTTTTCATACTCCCTCCCCATATTCCCTTCCAGCGCCGGCTCTAATCATGCGCGCCGCCGTAACCAACTTCCACCTGGCTGGCGCTGCGCCGTCGTTCGCCCACGGGGGGAAATAACATTACGCTCCAGTCGTTGTGTGGCCTTGTGGGGGCTTCTTTGAGGCCTCTTGGAGGCTTCTTGGAGATTTTTTGGAGGCCTCTAGGTTTTTTGGGGGGAGTTCCTTGGGGGCCTCTTGGGGGCCTCTCGGGGCCTCTTTTGGGGCCGTCTTGGGCCGTCTTGGGGCGTTTTTGCGCCGTTCCGCCCCTTCGGAGGTGTGTCTGCCAGCTGCTTGACTGGCCCAGTTTGTGCCCGGGCTCGTTAGATGCTGATCGGCACATCGTCCAGCAAGAACTCCTTGAGCGTGACTGGATGCTCCTGGCGCTTGCCCTGCGAAGGCTGTCGCGTACTTGACGATGATGTGGCCGGCTGATCTTGCGCGCTTCCCGTTCTTGTCTGGTCAGGTTTGATGGTGGTGGTGATGGTGATAATGGTGTTAGTGGTGATGACGATTATTTTGATTATGTTGGTGGTGGTGACGGTGGCGATGGTGCTGGTATTGATGACGGTGGTGGCGATGGAGATGATGGTTGCTATGATGACGTTATTGCCGATGATGAGGGTGATGATGGTGGTGGCGATAATGATCATGATTGCGATGGTATTGCTGATGGTGCTGCTACTAGTATGATGATGATGATGGTTGTGATAATGGTGGTGTTGATGCTGATGGTGATGACTGTGTAATGATACCGGCTGTGATGATGACGATGGCGATGGTGATCGAGATGATGGTGGGGACAGTGTTGCTGATATTATTAATGAATTGAAACATGATGGCGATGATTCTGGTGGTGATACGGGTGATGATGATGATGGTGGCGGGGGTGGTGATGGTGACGTTGATGATGGTGATGATGATGATGGTGGTGGTGGCGACGAAGATGATCATGATTGTAGTAACGCGGCTGATGATGGTGACGACGAGAATGGTGGTGTAAATGACGACGGTGATGGCGATGGTGATAATGTTGTTGATGCTGACGATGGCGAGGATGCTGATGGTCATGGAGATGATATTGGTGCTCTTGATGATGATGGTGGTGATGGCGATGCTTGTGATGACGATAACGAGTATGATAACGTTATGATGTTCCAGCCTGGTCCAGCCTTGACCACCCGAGAAAATTCTAGCCATCAACAATATGTTGAATCTGAAAAGTTCTCGCGTGCCGTTTCCTGGGAGGCGATACTCGTTCGACAGTATTTCGGTATTTGTTTGGGTGCTCGGAATTATGTCTGGGATGTGATCCTGACGGACGATGGGAGTAACATGTTGATAATGATGAGGATGGTGATGCTGATGACACTGATAGCAATGATGATGGTGATGATGTTGAGGGGGAGACGGCGGGGGATCATGACGATGGTGTTGATGGTGGTAACGATAAGGATAGTGATGATTGCGTTGGTGGTGCTGAAGATGATGCGGTCGCCGATGACGGGGATGATGATGACTGTGTATGTATACATTTCAGGATGATGGTGGTGGTGGTGATGGTGATGATGACCGTGATGTTGGTGGACATGTTGTTGATGATGGTGGTGTTGGTGATACTGATGGTGCTAACGATGGTTGTGATGACTGATGGTGTTGATGATGTGGATGAGGGCGATGATGAGGATGTTGATGATGATGAGAATGAGGATGATGATGGTCGTGGCGCTGATGGTGATGAAAGTGATAGTGATGTTGATTTCGGCGGCGACGGTGATGATGAGGAGGGTGTTGATGATGATGGTGGCGATGATTTGCATGAGGATGGTGATGGTGACGACGGTGATGTTCATGAGGAGGAGGTGGAGGAGGAGGAGGAGGAGGAAAAGCCGGACGGCTCACGCACGCCAGCGTTGTTCAACGCAAGGAGATGGAGGAGGAGGAGGAGGACACATTGGAGGAGGAGGAAGAGGAGGAGGAGAAGGACGATAATGAGGAAAAGGGGAATGAGGAAGAGGAGGAGGAGGAGGAGGAGGAGGAGGAGGAGGAGGAGGAGACGGACGAGGAAAAGGACGAAGGGAAGGACGAGGAGGTTGAGGAAGAGGAGGAGGAGGAAATGGAGGAGGAGGAGGAGGAGGAGGAGAAGGAAGACCTCGTTCTCAGCTCTCGAGGTACGGTTCTGGGGACGCGGAGCAGAAACGGCTCACCGTGGAGCTGGCGCGGCTCGGCAGGCAGAGCCTCTGGGAGGAAGCGCTCGCCCTCTACGCGGCCGTGCCCGAGCCAGACCCGATCCTGAGCGCCTCCGCCCTGGACGTGCTCGCCAAGTCGCACCGCCTGCACCAGGCTCGGCGGCCAGCCCAGGAGGTTTTCGGGCGTCTTCGCAGTTTCCCGGCGGCTTTCCAGCCTTTGGGGCCCTCGGAGCCTCGGCTTTCCAGCCTCGAGATGTTCTGATGCTTTTGTCGGTTCCCAGCGGTTTCTGGCCTCGGAGAGGAGGGCCTTCTCAGAGAGCGACGGGAATTCTCAGGAGCCCTCGCGCCCTCTGAGAAGCCGCCTCCGTCTTCGGAGAAGGCTCAGAAAGCTTCTCAGAGGGCGCGAGGGCTTCTGAGAAGCTCCGCCGCCCTTTGAGAAGGCCTGGCCCGTCTCACTTCCCCCCAGGGCTCGCCGCCTACAGGCCAGTCTGCTGTTCGACTCCATCCGAGGAAGAGAACGGGCGGCTTTGGCAGAACGGTTGGAAGGTCCGTGTGGACTTCTCGGATCGGCGCTGGGCAGCCCCCCTTGGGCGCACGGAGCGCGCGAGGGTTGGCGCCGCAGGCACCGCCAGGGGGTCCCAGCGCCAATCCAGGAAAATCTGCGCGGAGCTCTGAGTTCATGCGTCTGCCGTTCTTTGCTCCTCTGTCCATGCCCCAGAAGGCACCCTCCGCCTATAACTCGCTCGTCTGCCTGCTGGTGCGCCTGGGCCGCACCCAGGAGGCCGAGCAGCGGCTGCAGGAGATGCGCGAGGCGGGGGTGGCCGCGGACGAGACCACCTTCCTGGGCATCATCGGGTCGCACGCATACAGGGGAGAGATGGCCCAGGCCCTGGAGGTGTTTCAGAAGATGCGGGCGGCTGGGATCCCGGCGACGGCGATCGCCTACAGGGGTGCGATACACGCCTGCGCCCGTGCCGGCGACGTGCGGAAGGCGAAGGAGCTGCTGGCGCAGATGGAGTCCGAGAGCGTGGCTCCGCAGGCCTCCCACCTGAAGTGCGTCATGTCGGCGTGCCAGCCGTCGAGGGACGAGGCAGCGGCCACAGAGGCCTTTGCGGACCTCAGGCGGCGCGGCTTCGAGCCCGACGTCATCGCGTACACCATCCTGGTCTCCTGCCACGAGGGGCCCGGAG
Organism: Prorocentrum cordatum; assembly: GCA_963575745.1. NCBI lineage: Eukaryota > Dinophyceae > Prorocentrales > Prorocentraceae > Prorocentrum > Prorocentrum cordatum. The sequence continues at coordinate 104,788 of CAUYUJ010001181.1, forward strand.
CGACGGAGCGGGCCGGGCAGGTGTTCTCCGAGATGAAGGAGAAGGCCGTGGAGCCCAACGTCTTCGCGTACAACGCGCTGCTGTCGGTCGCCGTCAGGAACGGGGAGGCGGCGGAGTGCAGGCGCGTCCTGGCGGAGATGGAGGCGGCTGGCGTCGGCGCGAACCACGAGACGAGCCTGCTGGTTCGCAGGCTCGAGGAGAGTGAGCGCTGCCCGACCGCCCCAGTGGCGGAGGCAGCGGCCGCCGCCGACCCACTGCCGGCGGGCTGGGGGCAGGCCACCGACCCCAGCAGCGGCAGCGTGTACTACTGGCTGGAGTCAGACCCAGCTGGCACGGTGACATGGCAGCGGCCGCCGCGCGCCCGCTGAGTGAGTAAATGGTCCTGTCGTGTCGCTCGAGGGGGGTGGGGGGATTCGGAGGGTTCGAGGTTCTAGATTTTCAGGCGTTTTCGACGGTTCTCGGCGGATTTCCGGCCTTGGGGTGCCTTCCAGCGGCTGCGTCTCGCCGCGAGCGTTCTGGCATCGTCCCGATCGGCCGCTTGAGATCCGAATTATGACCGAACGCCAGGCGACCCAGGGCCCTCCAGCGCCGGGCCAGGTTGTTTCCCTTAGATCTGCAACTGTGAAGATGCGTTCCTCTGTCCGTCAGGCGCCAGGCCCTCCCGCTAGGCTGCAGATGTGCACCATCTGTCCAAGGGCAGCTCTTACATATGGCCACAGAGGCGCGTTTCGCATCATGCACGTCTTCCGTACATTTGACCTATTAATTATTCCATGCTCAGCAAGCTCGATTGGCATACTATTTGATATTTCTATCAGTTGTATAATTTTCCAAGGTGTGTGTGTGTGTTCGGATTTCATGTTGCACCAGCGCATCACTCGCAGTCGCTGTGGCGAGGCTTTGCCCTTGCACCGCGCCAGTCAGCGCCGCCTTGCACAGCATCTTCAGAAATACAGCGACGACAGCGACATGGGTATTTAGAGAGACTCTACGATGATGCGACTGCACCTGCCGTCAGCGGTTCCCCCCCTCCTGCTTGATTTCGTCGTCATTCGGCCGTGCCAGGCCGACGATGTATTCCTCTCCTATATGATCTCTTCGCGCAGAAGGGCGTGCGCACACACTGTTGTGGAAGACACCAGTGTCGGAGCTGCGAGCAGGCGATGTGCATGCATACAATAAGTGCTTCAGTGCATCCATTTGTATAGACACATGAAAAAAGTAGACATGTTCAGTACAAGTTGACAGAACTGTTCTATCTAGCAGCACCTCCTGGCCGGCCGCTAGCTTCTCCTCATGAGAAGTCGTGGCAATGATAGAACGTTGTTTGAGCCTGGCGCTGTCTGCGTACCGCGCAGGGCGCTTGCAACACCAGCTGGACAAGACACGTCATGTTGGTCCGAAGGGGCCGCGCCCTGGGCCGCCAGCCTCCCAGGCTGAGCCGTCCCGTGCCTGTATCGGAACAGCTTTTTGGGGGCAGTCGTGGGGCCTCTGGGGGGCGCCTCGGGGCCTTTGGGGTCATCTTTGGGCCATCTTGGGCAATCTCAGGGCTAGCTTGAGGCCTCTGGGGCCCATCATGTGGGCGTTTTGGGGCCATCTTGGGGCCTTGTTGGACCTGGGGGCATCCAGGGGCCTTTTGGGGTCTGTCTTGGGTAACCGCTCTGGGGGCCGTCTTTCAGCTTCTTGGGACAACGAAACACATCGGAAGCATGCTGCTTTTTCTGTGTGTTTTCCCTCGGGGGCGTCTTGGGGCCCTCCTCGGTCATCTTAGGGCTGTCTTGAGCTTTTGAGGTCGTCATCGCAGCCTCCTGGGACTGTCTTCAAGGTTTCTTCGGTACTCCTGGCTGTGCGACGGCTTCCAAAGGAAATCCTACGGCAAACAGGAGCGTCCAGGAATTTTCAGGAACCCCCTTTTTTGGAGAGGGGGTGTCCCGGGCAACTCAGTAGACAGCAGCGTGGAGGTAGGACTGGAGGGAGAACAGGCACAAAACAGAACACAGGATTTAGAACATAAGGCAGCAGCCCGCAGTCCAGCAGAATACCTCACACGGGGACAGACGGCCTTTTGGCGGCGACTCGAGCTCTGGGCCCTCCCTCCTCCTTCCCCCCTTCCTCTCTGCTCTTCTCCCCTGCGAGACAGGCGCTCGCGTCCCTCGCGCACGGCTTCGCCTGCGCCGGCGCCGCCACCGGGCAGCTGATCCCCCTGGCCGCGGAGTTGGAGGCCGCCAGGATGAGGCAGGAGGAATAGGAGGACGCGGATGCTGATGATGACAACGACGACGATGTCGAGGACGATGACGAGGGCGACAACGACGACGACGACAATGCTGATTCATGGTGATGATGATGCTGATGATGATGTTTGCTGATGGTGATGATGCTGATGCTGATGATGATGCTGATGCCGATGCTCATGTTGATGCTGATGCTGATGCTGCTGCTGATTAGGATGAGGACGCTGATGATGCTGATGATGATGATGACGATGCTGGTGATGGTAATCCTGATGATGATGATGGTGATGAGGATGGTGATGGTTGTGTTGGTGTTGGTGTTGGTGTTGGTGATGGTGATGGTGATGATGATGATGATGATGATGGTGTCGTGGTGTGGTGGTGATGATGATAGTGATGATGATGATTGTGCTGATGATGTTGATGAGGAAGAGGAGGTTGAGGAGGAGGACGATGATGATGATGGTGATGATGGTGATGATGAGGAGGCTGCTGCTGCTGCTGATATTGATGATGATGGTATTGATGATGATAATGATAACGATGATGATGATGATGATGATGATGCTGAGGATGATGATGAGGATGATGAGGATTCTGCTGCTGATGATGACGACGATGGTGACGAGAAGGAGGAGGAGGAGGAGGAGGAGGAGAAGGATATCCATAGTAAACCCAGCAGGAATCACGCTGCAGTGCATATTCAGCCTCGGGCGCCATCCTCACGAGCCAAGGCCAGTCATGCTGATACGCTGGCACACGCCGCGAGCACACTGGGATGACCTCGGGGATTGCTAAGGGAATAGGGGGGTGTAAAGCGGATGCCCAGGGAGTTCTGTGTGCCCCAGCCTGGCTCATAAGTGGGTTAGAAGTACCCCAAGCGGTTTCGGCTGCAGACATGAGTGAATCTTGCGGCATCTGCACTGATAGATTCTGAACAGAGATTCGGCTGCGGAGATCGGCGCAACAAATCGCGCGTCTTCCATCTCGTGAAGGCGCTGAGACTTTGCAAACGCATTTGAAACGTCAGCCGTCTGGCAGTTAACAATCCCACGAAGTGAGATAACGCACCCGGCACGGTACGTATGGCTTCCCGTGGATTCGATCACGTGGAGACAGACGGACGGATTAGCATAGCAAGACGTTGACGGCATCAAACTTTAACAGCCGACATTCGTGACATGTTCGTTGCGTGTTGCCGCCTGCGCTGCCAATCCCGATTACCTATGTGCCGTTTCTGGCTTCGGTTTACCAATCCGAGTCACCAGAGGGCGAGGGGGCGTTTCCTTGGCGATTCCCGTCCCGACCAGCTCGTCGACACTCGCACCGACCAGCTCAACGACTCCCGCGCCGACCAGCTCACCGACCCCCGAGCCGAGTGGCTCGCTGACTCCTGCGCCGACCAGCTCGCCGACTCCCGCGTCGACCAGCCCGCCGACTCCCGGGCCGACCAGCTCGCGGACTCCCGCGCCGACGACGACCCCCTTCCCGGCACTTGCTCCGGCTCCGAACCTTGCCCTGACTCATTCATCTATTTAAAGGCTGCCGCCTCTGCCGCCGACCCCAACTGAGCGACGTATGTTTGTTTCGTTTGTTGTCGGGGTGCATTTCCGAATACGCAGGAAGGGTTCAGGTGAGACATCCTGGCCTGAGCCTCGCCCTCTGGAGTCATGATTCTCTGTTGCACCTTGGACTCCTCCCTATCGAATAGCCTTCCCACCACTGTGCCTAGGATTTAGGTATGAAGCCAATTGGATGCTCGTTGGGCCCTCTGGGAGCGTCGAAACAGTCACGATGATGATGATGATGATGATGATGATGATGATGATGATGATCATGATCATGATCATGATCATGATGATCATGATGATCATGATGATCATGATGATCATGATGATCATGATCATGATCCTGATCTTGATCATGATCATGATGATGATGATGATGATGATGATGATGATGATGATGATGATGATGATGATGATGATGATGATGATGATGATGACGATGATGATGATGATGATGATGATGATGATGGTGACGATGATGATGATGGTGAGGATGATGGCGACGCGGATTACAATGAGGAGCATCATGAAGAGTTCGATGAGGAGGGGGAGAAGGAGGAGGAGGAGGAGGAGGAGGAGGAGGAGGACGATGAGAAAGAGGAGGAGGACAAGGAGGCGGACGATGAGGAGGAAGAGGAGGAGGAGGACGACGACGACGACGATCAGGATGTGAAGAGTGGGACAACGGAGGGTAGAAGAGGAAGAGGCAGAGGAGGAGGAAGAGGAGGAGTGCGCGTCTGAATGAGTTCCTCCGCGCGATCCCAGGCTCAAGCCTTGAGCGGCTGCAGCTGGCTCCCCTCCTGCGGGCCCTCCCTGGTGGGCCGCGGGGGCGCGGGGCGCGGCAATGAAGGTTTTACCGGTTGTACCTAACAACCAAGGGTTTTACCGGTTGGGCCATAACCAACCAAGGGCTTCACCGGTTGAGCCACAATCAACCAAGGGAGCGCCGGTGTCCATAAGCCGGTCCCTGGGAAACGGGGTGGTTCGTGGCGTGTGTCAGCAATGGCACACCGGCGTTCCTGCATGGGCCTTCGGGTCAGCCGGTGTCAGGCCTGTCCCCCGAGAGGGGTGCGTCGTGGTGGGGTCCTCCGGGGCCTTGCCGCGGCGCTGCATAAATCCTGAACTTGCAATAGAGGAGTGTGTCGTGGCGGAGACCTCCGGGTCCTCCCTGCGTCACTGCAAACATCCGAGAATGAGCTGTGACGGAGCCGTTTTCTGGAAGGCCCCGCTATCGTTCTCCGAGCGGTAGAAGGTGGAAACTATCGCGGATTTTTCCGAAGGCGTGTTTTCCGGACGATAGAAGGGGGAAACTATCGCGATTTTTTTTCCCAGGCTCGTTCTCCGAACGGCAGAAGGGGGAAACCGCCGCGAGATTTTTCCCAGGCGCGTCTTTCGGGCGATAGAAGGGGGAAATTACCGCGACATTTGTCCCAGGCTCGTCCTCTGAACAATAGAAGGTGGAACCTCTCGCCACTCAGTTCAGAAACGCGTTCACTGGACGACAGAAGGGGCAGACTCCCGAGAAATTTTCCGCAGGCGCGTCCTCCCGACGATAGAAGGGGAACATTTTCGCGAATTTTTCCCCAGGCGAGTCCTCTGAATGATAGGAAGGGAACGCGACCGCGAATTTGTTCCCAGACGCGCCCCTTGAGCGGCAGAAAAGAAAGACTATCGCGATTTGCTTCGCAGGCGCGTCTCCTGACCGATGGAAGGGGGAGATGCTCGCGGATTTTCCCTCGGCGTGGTCCAGCCAGCACGTGCCGCGAGGGACGCGAATCGGTTCCAAGAATGGTTCGATCGTCAGCGACAGAGACGGGGGTTCTGCGAGGCTCCGATGAGGGTCGCGCGTGTCGTCTGCGAGACGCGGTCATGGCAGCCGGGAAACGCAGGTGTCGGGCGCGTGACGGGTCGCGACTACAGCGATTGCTGTCTCGAAGGCGCGCGTGGCGGGTTCGGGGAACACGTAGAGTCGGCCACGCAGCGGACGGCGCGAGGGGAGACGGAGGCGGAGGAGGAGGAGGAGGAGGAGGAAGGGCCCGTGGCCGCCACGGCCGAGCAGCGCGGACGTGCGTTGCTCGGGCGCGGGACAGGTGCACGACTGTGATGAGAGCTCCGAGTGGGAGCAGTGCCGCCGGAAGGCAGACGGGCGACTTCGCGGGCGCTTCGTTCTTCGACGTGCTGCGCGCAATCCCTTTCGTCGCTCTCGGGCATGCTTCGAATCCGCGTGGGTTGCGGCGCATCGCGACGTGGATGTCGGGCCGCGAAGAGCGCCCCGCGGGGGGCGCCCGCGCAGCTCGCGCGCGTCGTTCGCCGGGGATTGGCGTAAACCGGAAGGTGCGCCAGCAGGGATGGGGCGGCCACGAGTGGGGCGAGGGCGTCGCGATGTGCGCAAGGAGCGGTGGCGTGCCCTTCGGGACAGTGGGTGATGGGATTCTACTGGTTGTTGTCGCGTGGACGGCGCACGTGTCCTGCGCGCGGACGACCTCTGTGGCGACCCAGGCGGCAGACGAAGCAACCGTGGAGCCTTGGGGGGACAAGTGCTTGCAAGGTGCCGTAGCGCGCATGCAGCGCGGTCGTTGGCGCCGAGAAGTTTTGCGTTTTTTTGCGAGAGAGTGCCCCAACCATACATGGTCGGGTGCGGGCGGGGCGGATCCGGTGCCAAAGCAGAACGTGGACGCGGTCCAGCGGTGGCTGTGCCAGCAGAAGGCTTTCGCGTGGGTTTACGAGGCAGGAAACGTCGCGGATCTTCTGGAGGAGGGAGCCGTCGGAGGTGGCGGCTTGGTGATGCAGATGGCCGCTGCGTCGGGTCTGCCGTTTGGCTGTCTGAAGGACACGTAGCTCGCGTCGCGCGTGGGCGCGGCTCGTTGAGCGGGTTGGAGGGAGATCTGGCGCGGGCCCCGCGGCGACGTTACGCGGCTGGCGCCAGTCGCGGCGGCAAGAATGCGGCGCCGGCGGCAAGCAGCAGCGAGAGCGCGAGTGCTTGGCTGTATCGTGACGGCGGCCCTCTCATCATGGGTGACGGGCCGTGCCTTCCCGAGAAAGCGCGGGCGCTGGTAAACCGTCGGTATCGAAAGCTGCCCGCCAGCGGCCAGGGCGGCGCTTGTGGCGTTCATGCGCTGTTCGGCACGGCCTGCCCAGATGGTCTGCGGCACGCCGATGCGAGAGGTTTCTTGCGACGGACGCTCGGCGAGACTGCAGAGGAAGTGCGCCGAAATTGTCGCAACGCTCCAGCGCTGGATGATCCGATGGATTCGGCGTGAAAGAATGTGATCAAGCTGCAGGCTTGAGGTTTCCCTGCGCTTGAGATACTCGGATTCCTGGAAATAATAAAGTTGCCCAGAAGTTGTCCAAAAATTGCCCTCAGCCCCCCCCCCCCCATCCCCCCATCAAAGTTGCATTGTGAAGAGCCGATCGCAAACCTTCGGGGAGATGGCGCGTTGAACTCTCCTGCCCAAGTTGTCCTCGGGAACAACTCCCCGCTGCATGTCCCCCCTTAAAAAGTGAACGCGATTCAATGTTTGCCTGCTGGGGTATGGCGGTGTCGATGCCACAGCGAGAATTGTTTATTTCCCACTGCTGTTTTGGCCCAAACATGTTCTGTGGCGTCTCAGGGTCCCTTGGCCGCGCGCATGGATGCAGAGTCTAACGGGGGCTGGTCTGATTTGATTGACCCAGTTGTTCCAGAATCGCCAGGGTCGATCACTGGCTGGTCCGACGCAATCGAGCTTGAGCGCCGGCCTGACAGCATTTCTGACCTCGAGGATCAGCCCGATCAGCACGAGAGCGACGGCCTTCCAGAGCAGCCGCGTCCAGAGCCAGACTCTCAGCTGGACTCGGCCCAACTGGCCGCGCTCCTGGCGCAGCCGCCGCCGCCGCAGAGGCGGGGGGGGCGCAGACCAGGCTGGGGGAAGCGGCTCGGTGACCAGCAGCTGGCGGTGGATCGGCGCCCAGTGGCACCAGTGCCGAGGGAACTGCGACGACCGCCAGCTGACGACGAACGATTGGCAGCCAGTGGAGTTCGACTCCAGTTCAGCTACGAAGTTGGAGAAGGTGCATTCTTACGATTGCGGCAGAATCGACAATTCAGCACGCCATGGCCTTTATCAAAATATCTGATGGATTCTATTGTGTCATCGCAGCAGCCAGGTGCACAGCTCGATGCAGACACTCCCACAGTCGGTGCGCACTTGCTGGGAGTTGACACAGTCAATTTAGCTTCATTCTCTGCCAGCGCTCAAAACATGAATGTGTCAACGAAGGCATTGAAATCTCGCGCGCATATCTTGGCAGCCTGCATTATCAACGGGCAAGCTTCCTTGCAATGGTCTGTGCACGAGGCTGCGATGCGCAGCGTCCCTGCTCGAGATCGGCCCCTGTTTGTTGATATGTCCAGGTGCGACGAGACGCCGATGAGGGTCAAGACAGCTGGAGCATCGTCAATGGATGATTTGCTTCCGCAGAACATGGTAGGCAGGATTCAGATTGAAGGCCCGCGGCCAGAATCTTCGAGCATTCAGGCATGGACTCCAGTCCTATGTGAGCGTGCATCGACAGTTGGCCAATCTTCAAAACTCTTCCAGTCTGAAGTTGGCATGGGCATGCTTCTTCGCATGGGTGGCCAATACTTGTATATGGTGCCGCCGTCGGTCACGCAATTGCAAGTTTTGGAGAGGGGCGCGGCAAAGTGTGCACAGGAAGCTCTCGTTCGCCAATGGGCTGTCTCCCCGATAGCCAACGCATTCGCCCGCAAATTGAGATCGGCATGTACTGATAAAGGCTCTTCTAACTTGGTGGTTGAATCATCGTGCGTCTCCAGCCCAGAGCATCAAGATTGACATCACGTGTGGAGTGCGTGCGACGTTCACGTCGCGGCAACGATCTTCAAGGTCGTTTCCGGCCTGACGCAGACCGTCATCTCAGGCATGATTTGCCACAGTTTGAGTATCAACGTTGCTGGCCAGCTCAATTGCTTTCGAAAGGCGTTGCGACAGGAGATCAAGGCGAGAGGTGTTCATATTCGCCAAGGTGTACCGCCGTTGGTTGCACGGCGGTATCGCGAACGAATTTTGAACGTGTTTTGCTCTGGGCGGAGTCGTTTGTCAACCAAGTTACGCTTGGCCTTACTGCCACATGGGAGATGGGATTCAAGCGTCATCGAATTGTTTGTTGTCGATGGTTCAGCCATTACTCCAGCAATCGCGACCAATCTCATTACGAATCGTCTCATCACGGCGTTGGCAGGCACGCGTGTCACGACGTGCCCCCAGCATCGGAGGACAGGCGCTGATGTAGCCGTGGACCGTCGTGCGCTTCTTGAGGTGGTTCGTGGCCTGGGCTCTCCCGTGCGCGAACGATACCTGCGGATGTTCCATGGCAAGAAGAAGGGCGCTAACATAGCTGCTCACACCGATGATTTGCCAAGTGCCCCAGCTCTCCTTGCTGGGCAGGGCGATGCAGATGGTGCAGGTGCAGCGGATGGCGCTGCCGATGTGCATGTCCCTGTGGAGAGCGGAGTCAACTATTCGAAGGAGAAGTCAGCCGAGTTCAATTCGAAGAGCAGGGGGGCAGCTTCCAAGTGGTGGTCTTCAGACCCGCTCCCAAACATGAGCATCATTCGCATGGTCATGGAGCCTCTGCGGGCCACGCTGCCAGACATGCTTTCGCTGTCAGGGCAAAGGTTCAACGACGAGCAAATATGGGCTGCAGCCGATGGTGCAATGTCTGGTCGGCCGATGGCCAGGCAATCTAGAGTCTGCGTCGTGGCGTCGAACCAGCTGGTGAACGAGTGCCTCGAGCGGGCCAGCGTGCTTCTCGAAGACGAAGAGTTGTGGACCATCATGCCGCGCCGAGCGATCAGGGAGGACAAGCAGTGCCTCGGTTTCAGGGTGCTCAGCACGCTCGCTTGCGCCGTGACCCAGCTACTCATTGTGCCGCACGAGGAGTGCCAGTTGCAAGTTTTTGGTTTGCTTGGGAATCCGAGTCTCGGCGAAAGGCTTTTGGCCCAGCCTGCTCACATGAAGGGTTCTTGGGCGAATGATTTTGTAGAGGCGAACAAGGGCGACTTGCAGTCCGCTGGAGCTCAAGCTACCCTACTCGCAGCAGCCGCGCTCAAGGCACATCGCGATCCTGCCAGCATCGAGGCGCTGCATGGGGCGATTCGCCGATGGCTTCTCCACAGGGGCCACCAGACCGACGCGATGGGCTTCACCGACTTGTCCTCCGGGTGGGTTTTGCAGAGGGGGCTCGATGTGCTCGAGTTCAGGTGCGGAGAGGAAAGGGCGGGCCTCCACGCGCCTCAAGCAAGCCAGCTACCTCGCGGGGTGGGGGGGGCACCGTCGCAGAAGAGGAAGCGAGGCGGTGGGGGTCAGCAACGAGCTTACGTCGGACTTCAGGTGAAAGAGCGGAAGTTGAGACTTTGCAACGAAGGAGTTCTTAAGATGTTGAATTATTGACGTTTCGCGTGCCCGCGCCAGCCTATCCATGCGTAAAAACCAATCGAGTTGCCTTGCTCAGGGAATTGTAACCGTGTGCGGCGCAGCAATTCACAGCATCCGTCTTAGCTGATTTTCGAGGGGCGGGTGGGGGGCGTTTGATGTTTGTGTTGCAGGGCGTCTTGCAGGGCGCAGTCAAGTGTGTTCCAGAGGCCCAGGGGAGAGGGGCGGGAGATGGCGTTTGGAGAAGTTGGGAGGGCGAGCACCTGAGACCACGCGCGCCCGAGAGCCCTGAGGGGCTGGTTGGGTAACGAGTATCGCCAGCTAACCCCCGATGACAAACTGCGGATGGGCTTGGCCAACAAGGGCAACAAGGCAACCCAGAGTTGGCGCTCAACGCCAAATCGATCTATGACTGCATTTGGTTGTTCGCGCGTGGGCCGATCAGCTCGTCTCAGGGCCGAACATCAATTGCGGGTTCAAGCTTGGGAACGGTGCCAGAACATTCCTGATGAGAACAAGCTTTTCGCCCTGCTTGACCAGGTTGGCACAGCGAACCCCTTGAGTTCCGAGTGCTTCTTGGTCGCGAAGAAAATGCCGAGGATCCTTCGAAAAGTTACGGCTGAAATCAGCAGAGAGAACGAAGAGAGGAAACACACAACCCTTCAAAGTTGGCAGGGCCAGTCTGGCAAGGCGGTGGTCAATGCTTTAGTGGAGGCCGGCGGCCTCAACCCTGTGCTTGCTGATTGTTGCGTCCCTGAACCAAATCCACACATGGCGGTGTGCAACATCTTTTGCGCAGCCAATGCGAGTATTAACGTTGACTCCGCAGCATCCGTGCAAAGGGTGCCCTCCAAAAGCTTGAGGCCAGCGCTTCAGGAAGATTGGCTTCGGCGTCATGCGCTGATCATGGACTCAGAGTCTCAGGCGATTCACCACCCTGCAGCGGATCACGGCGGCAAGCCAACGATCTGCGCGTCTATTGGATTCTGCATATGCGACAGGGCGGGCAGGAGATTGCAACATATTCGCAAGTCCTTCCACGACGTTTCGCACGACCTTCAGGCGAGGCAGTGCGTCCAGGCAGAGAGCAGTCGCTGGGGTTTTCGCGTGCAGATTTGTCAGTGTCCCTGGCGCTGCTACGTTGACGGCGCACTCGGCGCCCCGAGCTGACGACGTGGTGGTGGCTTGGAGGCACGTTGGCATGTTGTATGAATCGCCGCCCAGAGCAACCTTCACGTCGGTGACGCCTATTACTGCGGAGTACGAAGATGGCACATATTACCCGACAGAGGTAGTTGTCAAATCTCAGCACCAGTACCTCATCGATTACAAGCTCTTGAAGATGCGCAAGGATGATGGGAGTGGTTGGACTGCTCAGTTCTACGAGTTGCTGGACAGAGCTAAGATCCTCGACGCGCATCGGCCAGGTCAGGCGGCAGCTGCGCCCCTGGGCGAGCCGCAGGTATTCTGCCCCCCCCCCCCCCCCCCCCACACACACACACACACACACGCACACACACACACACACGCACACACACACACACACACACACACACGCACACGCACACACGCACGAGCAGCAGGAGTGCGCGAGGAGAGCGACCCCGACGACGACAGCGGCGGAAGCGAAGGTGAGAGTCATAGTGAAGGGGGGGGGGGGGGGCAGCCACCGCACCGTCGGAGGCAGCGACGTCTCGAGGGGTGGCGAGCCAGACGAAGAGACCCTCATCGCTGCTGCCAGCCTGCTGGACCTTCAGGTTGATGAGGGCCATGGCGGCGACACAGGGCCCGACGACGGAGGGGGCGGAGCCGATCCAGGTGCCGCTGGCAGCGACCATGGGGATTGAGGGAGCCAACATGGCGGGCTCGATGGCGGCGGCGAGGCGGGTGGGACTGAGACGCCTCCAGAGCCGCCCCCGCCCTCGCCGCCTCCGCCCTGGCCGCCTCCAGAGGCGCCGCCCCCGCCCCCGCCAGAGCCACGCCCAATTCCAGAAGCAGGAGGCCCAAGATGGGGCCGCAACTGCTCTGATGAGAGTCCCAGGTGGCAGGATTAGGTTTTATGCATCCAAGAACGAGTTCCAGGCTACTTGTGACAATGAGTTTCATGGTAGCACCTGCACCTTTTCTGTGAAAAAAAAACGGTTCGATCCCTCGGCAAGGGGCGACCGTGTGGCATCATGGGCACGTGGTTGTCTGCAGGTATGGTGTTAGGGTCAAAAGCTGAGCACGCGAATACAGAGTTGTTTGATGCATTGGCTGCTGATATTGATTCGCGCAATGCGTTCCGAGACGGCTTGGCATCGTCCGCAGCGGGCCGGGACCTCTTGTCACGCGAGCTCCCTGCTAAAGACGGTGAGCCAGAGGATCCTGCCCTATACGTACGTAGCGTAACTTTGCGGCTGCACGGGTCGACAGTGCGACCGTGCATTCGCACATGGGCACTATGGCCAAGAAAGCGCTCTATCAGGTAGTGGCGACACGCATGCACACTATGAGCGATAACGCACTACACATGCATACTATGAGCGAGAGAACACTCTGTCATACATGAGCGAGAACACGCTCTATGTCGCCCTAAACGCATACATGGTCACATGCGCGTACATCAGACGGTGGCGCGAAGCGCTGCCTCGCAGACGCCAACCAGTAATCAATGCCCCCCCCCCCGCTCAACAATTCTCCAATCAGTGCTTGTACTTGGGGTTCTTATCCAGCTCTTTGGAGCTGCGCCTGGCAGTCGGTCTGATTGCTATGATGCCGCCGTCGCCGACCCGTCGCCGCCTTGTTGCCGCCCTCTCGGGTCGGGCGGGGCCCGAAGTAATGATTGGCAGCGTGGGCCACAAACAGTGGCTTCTAGCAGGCTATGTTGCGCGTTCTGCGTGGTGCAAACTGCGCGGTGCAACCAATGCGGTGCATTGCAAAGACAGCAATGGTCATCAAGGTAATGCAACGCAAACAATGCAACCATATACACTGCACATGAAGAAAAAAATGGCGCTTCGCGTATCCCCGCCAGCCCACCCATCCCAGGCGAGTTGGCGCGATCCGGGAAGTGCGGGAGCAACGGAGGGGGTCGCCGAACCAGCGAATGAGGGAGGAGGGGAGGAGGCCGACTGGACGAGGGAGCGGGGAGAAGGATGATGCAGATGACGGCGGGGAAGAGAAGGAAGAGTAGAAGGAGCAGGGTGAGAATGATAAGGATGGTGGATGGGCGGGTGGGGGTGGGGCGGGGTGGCGGGGGGGGGGGAGGGGGGGGGGGGGACTTGAGGGGCACTTGCGAGCAGGAACGCCACGCGCTTGTTTAATGACTCGGAGTCTCCTCGGGCGCCCCTGAGGTGATTTTTTTGGAGCACCCAGCGGGCGCCAAGAGGGTCCAAGAGTGCTCCCAGAGGGCCCCGAGAGGGCCCCGAGAGTGGCCCAAGAGGGCTCCAAACCGCATGCGAGTGATATGCTTCTTGGGCTTGCCAGAGGGGCACCCGGGCATATGCGCCATGGGGCCTTGTCGGGCCCCCCCTTGGGGCACCCCTGCCCCCCTCGGTCGCGCTCGCAGTGTATCCCCGCGGGTCCGCTGGACTTTCAGGGCGTTGGAAACCACCGCCCGCGCCGCCCTGGTGGCCGCCCAGGCGCCCTCGGGCCCACATGCGCGGATAGAAGGGCCTTGTGCAGGTGCGGCGTCTTTTGTTTTCCGTTTTGGATTTGCCCAAGTGAGACGTGATGGTTTGTCGGTTTTGGGCTTGTAAACGTGCGGCATGCTATTTTTCCAAGTTGGCCTTGTACGGGTGCGACGTCCTCTTTTCCATGTTGGGCACCCGAAAGTACGGCGTGTTTTTTGGTGTTTCTTTATGTTGGCCCCTGTAAGGGTGCGGCGTTCTTTTCTTCTACTGTGAACCTGCAAAAGTACGACGTACTCTGTTGTCCGTGTTGGGCCTGCGCATGTGCGAATTGCTTTTTTTTCACGTGGGCAGTGCACAGTTGCGACCCGTCTTTGTTCCATGCTGGGCCTGCAAACGCGCGATGTGATCGGTTTCCAGGTTGGCCCTTTTCAGGCGCAACGTGCTATTTTTCCATTTTAGAAGTACGACGTGTTTTTTTGTTTTCTCCATGTTGGCCCCGTATGGGTGCGACGTGCTGTTTCTCCGTTTTGGAGTTGCAAAAGTCAAACGTGTTTTTGTTTTTTCCCTGTTGGCCCTGTGCATTTGTGACGTGCTCTTTGTCCATGCGGGCTGTGTGCGGTTGCGACTTGCTGGTTTCCCGTGTAGGGCTTGCACGTGTGCGACGTGCTCTGTTTCGATGTTTGCCCTGCACTGGCAAGACGTGCTCTTTTTTGTATGTCGGGCTTTGCGCGGGGAGAAGGGCGCAACGCAACCCGCGAAACACCCCGCGAAACGCACGGCGAGAACCGCCCCGCGACGCACAGCACGAAGAACGCACCGCGACACGCCCAACGAACAACGCCACGCGAAACGCCCCGCGAAGACCGCCCCACGAAACACACCACGCGACACACCAAACGAAACACACCGCACGAACCGCGCCACGAAACGCGCACCACGAAACGCCCCACGAAACGCGCCCCAGTGAAACTGCATCGCGCAAAGCACCCCGCGAAACACCATGCGAGACACACCCCGCGAAACACCCCGCGTAGAACGCCAAGAACCAACACACCACGCGAAACACTTTAGAAAAACGCCCCACGAATCACAAAACGAAAGGCGCGCCGCGAAACGCCCCGCGTAGAACGCCCCACGAAACACCCCACGAAAACACGCGCACCGAAACGCACGCAAGGCCATCACCACACGACAAACACCCCACGAAACACCGCACGAAAACCACCCCACGAAACGCACCACGAACAACGCCCCCACGCAACGCCCCGCGAAACGCACCCCACGAGACACCCCATGAAAAACACACCGCGAACGACCCAACGAAAAATACCCAACGAAACGCAGCGCGAAACATGCGCCACGAAACATACCCCACGAAACACCATACGAAAAACACTACACGAAACACCATGCGAAAAACCCCACAAGAAACGCCCCACGACGAACACCCAACGAAAACCAACGCGAAAAAACACCACGCGACACACCAGCTGGAAAAAACACCCAACGAAAGACACCCCACGCAACACCAAGCGAACAAACCACCACACGAAACACACAACGAGACACGCCCCACGAATCACACCGCACGAGACACCCAGCGAAAAAACACCACACGAAACAGCCGACGAAAAGCACACCGCGAAACGCCCCACGGAACACACCCTGCGAAGCACAGCCCACAAAACACTTCAGAAAAAAAACACCCTAAGATACACCAGGCGAAAAACACAACACGGAACACCGCGCGAGGAACACTCCAAGACACAGCGCGAAAGAAGAAGAACAACAAAAAAAAAAAAAAAAAAAAAAAAAAAAAAGCACCCGTCGGGGGGAGGGGGGGGAACAAAACAAATAAATAAAATCGAAAACCACCCCACGAACCACCTCGCGAAACAACACCCCACGAAACACCACACTAAACGCACCCCACGACACGCCATAGGTTGTCTCGGGCCCACAATAGGTTGTCTTGGGGCCATCCCAGCATGACTCGGAGCCACATTAGGTTGTCATGGGGCCATCACATGCATCCTTGGGGCCATCATGGGCTGCCTTTGGGGCCGCAGTGGGCTGTCTTGGGTCCATTCTAGGCTGTCTTGGAGCCACATTAGGTTGTCTTGGGGCCATCATCGGCATTCTTGGGGCCATCATAAGCATTCTTGGGGCCATCATATGCTGTCTTTGGGGCCGCAGTAGGCTGTCTTGGGGCCATTCTAGGCTGTCTCGGAGCAGCATTAGGTTGTCTTGGGGCAATCATAGGCATTCCCGTGGTCATCATAGGCTGCCTTTGGGGCCGCAATGTGCTGTCTTGGGGCCATTCTAGGCTGTCTTGGAGCCACATTCGGCTGTCTTGGGGCCATCATCGGCATTCTTGGGGCCATCATAAGCATCCTTGGGGCCACCATATGCTGTCTTTGGGGCCGCAGTAGGCTGTGTTGGGGCCACCATCGGCATTCTTGGGGCCATTGTAGGCTGCCTCTGGAGCCACCATAGGCTGCGTCGGGGCCACATTAGGCTGTCTTGGGGCCAGCATCGCCGATAGCGGGTCGCTGGCCTTACCAGATTCGTGGTTCCCAGTGCCAGCGCCTTCCAGTTTTCTCCATTGCCAGACCCTCTGTGTAACCTTGGGTGCACTCTGCAACCGAAGGTTCAAGGCGTGTTCTACGCCAGGCCGCCAGATATCAATTCTCTGCCACATTTGGATTCTTGGCACACGCCGCGCAATATCAAGCCGCAGTGGGTGGCACAGTTGCCCGCGGCGGCCAAGCGCAGTTACCGCAAGAGGAGCAAGCGGATGAGGATCATGCGCTTCGCACTCAAGGCCAAGAACGTGCGCGTTGCCAGTCTCCTGACGAAGCTCAACACGCTTCAGCGCATCCTGACGCTCGCGAAGGAGCGTGACAACCACCTGAAAACGTTCCATGATACGCACATTCAGAAGCTGGAGGACGAGGGCACGTCAGGTTCGGACTCGGGCTGGGCGCTGAACATCGGGGCTGACGTCAGGGCTCGGACTGAGAGCTGCCATCAGGGCTTTCGTCATGGATGAGAGCTGCCATCAGGGCTTTCGCCGTTGTTTGAGAGCTGTCATCGGGGCTTTCGTAATCAAGCTTGGCACGTCAGATTCTGACTCGGATTGAGAGTTGTCACCAGGGCGTTCGCCGTTCTCGCCGAAGCGTCGGCCACATTCGACAGGCAGAGGGCTGCGTTGATGCTCCTGCTCAGGGCCGATGGTCTGGAACACCCCTCCTTCCCTCATCCTCTTCTCCGCCAGCGTCGTAATATCGTCGACGTCGTCGTCGTCGCCATCGCTCCTTATTGCTCCCGCATTGGGGCCCTCTTGGGCCTCCCCGCCATCATAATCACCATCAACACCATCCTCATCATCATCGTCGTGATCGCCCTCCTCCCCATCCCCATCATCACCCTCATCCGGATCAGAATCCTCATCCGTTTCGTCATCATCCTCATCATCATCACCACCGCCCTCATCATCACCGCCACGGTGCCGACCCAACATCATCATCAGCATCGTCATCAGCATGATCCTCATTATGGCCATCACCATCCTCATTATCACCACCAACATCACCATCCTTATCACCACCAACATCATCATCTTCACCACTATCACCAACATCATCATCCGCGTCATCACCATCATTATCACCATCACCACCACCAACACCATCATCATCACAATTGTTATCATCACACCACCAACATCATCACCACCGCCATCATCACCACCATCATTACACCTCTCATCGTCATCCTCACCACCATCGTCACCCTCATCATGATCATCATCTACATCCGCATTATCATCATCATCAGCCTCTTCATCATTCTCAACATCATCACCGCCATCATCATCACCATGACCATCACCATCACCACCACCACCACCACCATCATCACAACCACCGTGGGTCGCAAGCGCCGCCCCTGCCCGCCCGCACGCTCACTCTGATCCGCAATTGCGGGGTGCTCCTTGCACTGGCACTCTTCGAGTTGTCATTTGATTGTGGGTGGTTGGCGTCCTGGTGGGGCGTTGTCTCTGTGTGCCATGGTCAACTCCCAGCCATCGCCTGGCGCTGGACATGCCCGTCGGACGCCGTGGTCGCGGTGCTCTGGTCGCCCCGCGCGGGGCCCTGAGGGTTTGCGAGGGGAGAAGGGCCCAGGCGGGTTCTGTTTCGCGGGGTCAGCTGTGTGACATATTGTACATTCATAAGTATAGATACGTATCAGTATTTACACCCTGATAGATGCACGCATTCGTACAACTATACGTCGGTGATGATATGCTACATGATGCCGTTTACATGCATATATATAACCCATATATACATACATATTTATACATACATACGCATAGATTTGATTCGAGGGCAATGCCATGCTATGCGCGCGTCGGTTCCATGCGGGCTGAACGCGCGCGTGTGGTGGAGAGTTGCACGCACTATTGGCGTCGCAAGGATATACGAGTTGGCTTACGTGTTTATTTCGGCCGTCTTTTCGACAGGAAGCCGCATCCTCAGCAATTTCGCATTCGCGCGCGGACGTCTCCTTTGGGCGCCCGACCCCCACTATGATTTGGAGGGCTGTCCACGCGAAGTCCCGCCCTTGAACTCCTCCATGTTTTTGCCCCTCTGGCCGCTCCATCGAACTAAGCGTGCCACGTTGCCCGATCAGCAGTGCCGCGTGTTGTTGCGCGGTACATTGCGATGCAACTCTCCTTGGTTTGAAGGGCGCCTGACGGCAATCCCGCCTCCCCCCTCTTAGCCGTTGCCCGCGGCCCCGCGGCCTCCGCGGCCCCTTCCGTTTGCGGAGTGGAAGTGCGCCCCCCAGGGCATCCACCATCGCCTTGGTCATCGCCTCCGTCCTTCCCCACCCTCCCCTCGCATCCGTCCTCTCTCACCCTCCCCTCGCACCAATCCTTTCTCACACTCCCCTCTCGCCCCCCCCCCCCCCCCCCCCCCCCCCCTCTCACCCTCCCCTCCCGCCCCCCCCCCCTTGCCCCCGTCCTGTCTCACTTCCTTTCTCGCCTTCCCCTCCCCCCCCCCCATCGCCTCCGCCCTTGCTCACCCCCCCCCCCCCCAGGGCATCCGCATCCTCGCCCCCGTCCTTCCTCGCCCCCCCCTCGCCATTGACCACCTTCGCATCATCCATCGTCCTCGTTGTCATGGCGGTGGGTGGATAAGAAACTAGGCTCGCAGTTAGGATGCATAGACCAACTTCGAGGGCAACGTTCGAAACAGTCTGCGCGTCGATCGCCTGGGTGATATCGCGGAGGGCAACTTTTGAGCAACTTGAGAACACCTTTTGGCCCCGAGGACAACTTGATAACAACTTTTGAACAACTTTTGACCACGTGATCGCCATCCGTCGCCCGATGGCAACTTCGCCCGCCCATTGCAACACATGTTGTCCACCGATGCTGCTTTCATTGCAATGGCATTCTAGCGCATGCGCGCGAAGCGAGGTTGCGCGGCGCCGCGCGCGCTAAGCGCCCCCCCCACCACCACCACCACCACCACCACCACGCACGCGCACACGCGCACGCGCGCGCACACACACACACACGCACACACACACACGCACACACACACACACACCGCCCTTCCCCCCGCGCCCCCCCTCTCAGCCTGAAAAGCGACGTCACCACAATCGCTGCGCGTGGCGGCCATGGTTTGGGGGCTGGCCGCTCGCGGTCCAGGCGCGGGCGGGGGCGGGGGCATTGAGGGAGCCCTACAGGTGCGTTCTATGGGGAAGTCCTGTGGGGGAGTCCTCTCGGGGAGATTTATGGGGGAGTCCGATGGGGCCCCCCCCTATGGGCGCGGGGTCCTGCGGGGGAGTCCCATGGGGGAACCCGTGGGGGTGGCCCGATCGGGGAGTCCTACAAGGGAGTTTAATGGGTGAGCCTCATGCGGTGGGTCTATGGGGGAACCCTATGAGGCCGCGGTTATGTGGGGGAGCCCTATGGGGAAGTACTGTGGGGAAGCCCTATTGTGAGTTCTGTAGGGGAGCCCGATGGGGGGGTCGGATGGGCGAGTTCAATGGGGGCGGGGGCCTTTGGGGAGTCCTATGGGAGAGTCCTATGGGGGAGCCCGATAGGGTTGACGGCCCCAAGATGGCTGGCACCGGTTTTCGCAGTAATGCGAGAATGTGTGCCAGCTGTCCTGGGGCCAAGGAGTGGCTTTTCCAGAGGCCTGATGAAGGCCATGGATCAAGCCCAAGAGGGCCGCCAGACGGCCCCAGGAGGGCACCCTGGCGGCCCCAGAATGGCTGGAGCTAGTTGTCGCCTTCATGCGAACATGTGTTCGAGCTGTCTTGGTGCCAAATATGTTTTTTAGACCCTATTAGGGTCGGTAGGTTCTGGGCTAGGAATTGTCGATTGGGGTGTCCCAAGAACAGAGTGCTCCCGGAGTGGGAATGCGAGGCCAGGAAGGGGTCCAGCAAGGGGTCCAGGAAGGGGTCCAGGTGGGAGGCGTCGGTAGGTTCTGGGCTAGGAATTGTCGACTGGGGGGTCCCAAGAACAGAATGCTCCCGGAGTAGGAATGCCAGGCCAGGAAGGGGTCCAGGAAGGGGTCCAGGAAGGGGTCCAGGTGGGGGGCGTCGGTAGATTCTGGGCTAGGAATTGTCGATTGAAGGGTTCCAAGAACGGAGTGCTCCCGGAGTGGGAATGCCAAGCCAGGAAAGGGGGTCCAGGTGGGGGCGTCGGTAGGTTCTGGGCTAGGAATTGTCGATTGGGGGGTGCCAAGAACAGAGTGCTGCCGGAGTGGGAATGCCAGGCCAGGAAGGGGGCCAGGAATGGGTCCAGGTGGGGGGCGGGGGGGGCCAAGACGAGAGTTCTCCCGGGGAGGGAATGCCAGGCCTGGAAGGGGTCCAGGGGGGGGGGCGTCGGTAGATTCTGGGCCAGTAACGCAGATTCTGGGGTGTCAAAGGCGAGCAATGCGCGGCGAGAGACTTTCCCTCACACGCCTTCTGGGGTCGGCGGATTTCGACTCCTGCTGTTGCGTTCCCTCCAACGCCTGCTCCAGCCCCGACACCAACTCCTGATCCTACGGAGGCTTTGATTCCTGCACTTCCTCGAGCTCCGACCCTGGTTTTGCCTTCAGCTCCGCCACCAGCTTCGATTACAGCTCCGACTCCAGCTCCGACGCCGGCTCCGTCTACAGCCCCGATGCCAGGTTGCTCGGACCCCAACCGCACACAATCGGGGACGGTTCGCATGACACGCTGACTCCGCTGCCTGCCCCGGCTCCAGTCCCGACCCCCCTTCAGACCGCCACTTCAACGTCGGCCCCAGACGGGGGCCATGACACTCTCGATGGGGAATTCCATGACACTGGTTCTGATTATGACTACCGAGCCGACTTCAGTTCCGCAAGTCACGTCGCGTGGCACGACGACTCCGGCTCCGACGCCGGCCTCGATTCCGCCTCGGTTTCCGACTCTTACTCCGACCGCCATTTGGCCACCTCAGCGTTGGCTACGGGGCTTCGACGCAACAAGTACGTTAACCCCTACGCCAGTACCAACGCTAGCGCCTACGTACGCCAGCACCGACCAACACCGACGCCAGCATCAACGCCTGCGTCAACGCTGGCACCAACGCCAGCGCCTACGCCAGCACCAAGGCCGGCGGACGTCGGCAAAATCCACACGCATTTTATCCCAACATGTTTTGCTACCTAACGGGCTGTTCCTCCAGGCGTGAGAGAACACCCGGCCGACTTCGCACAGCATCGCAGTTTATGAACGCCACCCATCCCCAGACACTATCCCTACAGTGGTTGCTGACTCTTGGGCCGACTCTCATACCGTTGCTCGGGCTGCAACTCCGACCACGGCTCCGACCCCCGTTCCGACACCAGCTCCAGCTCCTGACACCAGCCACGACTCCAGCGCCTACTCTGACAGTTGCTCCTACTCCGACTCCACATCTTTGACGCCTGGCCGGGCTCCGAACCCTGCGCCTGCCTCAATTCCGATTGGCTCCGACTCCCGCACCATTCCCAGGGAGGTGGCCGTTGAGATGGATTGCCACGACGATCTCGTCTCCGGTAAGCATGCAGGAAGCTGTTTGCACCGTCGACGCCAGCTCCGACGCCGTCGACCAGTCCTACGCCGGCCTCCAACGCCCACCCAAACCGCAGCCCCGACTCCTGCTCAGATGGCCTACCACCACAGGCCACAATGACGACACGCCGTCTCGGACGTCGACTCCGCCAGAGGCTTCGCTCACATCCACGACGCTCACTGAGGGCATGCGCGCTACATCCTGACAGCCTTATTGCATGCCTCGGGGGCCCGGTGCAGGAGTTCCATGGGCGGCCTGCGCTCTGCGCCTTCTCCTGTGGTTCCCTCTCTCCTCCCCTCTCCGCTTGGGGCATTTCTATCAAAAAACAAAGAAAGAAAGACAAAACAAAACAAACAGTAATTCAAACAAATCCTCCCCTCGCCGCTTTTCCTTCCCTGCTGTTTTTTTCTTAGGCCGCCCAGCCCAAAGGCGCGCGGCGCCCCGTCCTTTCCGCCCCTGCTCGGCAGGGCTCGGGCAGGCACTGCCTTGCACGCCCTGCCAAGACATATCTCTGGTTTGTCTGGGGCCCTGTGCGAAAACCGCCTCGAGGCTGGTTCGCTTCAGAAGGGGAAAAACACAGACACAAGTAGTCGTCGATTCCCCAGAAAGACAATAACCCAGAAAATATTGGGCAGTATGGGGAATCTGGTTATTTGTGTATTTTTTTGTGTGTGTGTGTGTGTGTCCCAGTTCCCCTTCATAGCTCGCACGCGCGAGCTCTCCGCTGTTCCCTCTTCTCTCTCTCTCTCTCCCATTCTTTCCCTCTTCTCCTCCCTCCTCTGGCGACGCGCCGGCCGAGCCTGCAGCGAAGGGACGGGAAGTTCCCGGTAAGGTCGCGCACCAATTCCGCGACATGTGTCAAGTTGTTTAGCGGGTCGTCTCCTCTCTTTCTTTATCCTTTGTTCGATGCCAGATTATCTTCCGTCCCAACTTGGATTCAGACTTGGCTGTTTAGCGTATTTGAATCGGCCTGCAGGATGCGCCAGATGATCAGACGGCCCTCCTGGCGTGACGTCGTTCGGGAGCATTGTCGCGCGCGTTATCTGAGGAGTTTTGTCAAACGGATACGCTAACCAAGTTTGGCTGCGATGCGTTGCGTGGGGAGGGGGGGGGAAGTGCCCCAAGTGGCTTAGAGGGCTCACGATAGGAGCTAAGAGGGCTCAGCCACTTAGCGGAGTAATTTACCCCCTCAGCCACTATGGCATTTGTAAACAACCTGTAAGCCAGGGTGGGCCAGACAGGACCACCTTGCCATCCGCTGATAACCCTCCTATCCTCGTACCTCCCCCAGCGGTCTTCCCAGCAGGCCAGCTACGCGTGCCCGTTCTTGAGCGCACAGCTCCACGGCATTCGGATCGGAGGGGTTGCACCTGGCCGCCACAGGGCCGCCCGGGTGCAAGTGGGCGCGCGGTGCGCCAGGGGCAGAACCTTGCAGGGTCGCCTCAGAGATCGGCGCGTCGTTGTAGCACGCTTCTTTCTTCTTTTGCTCCAGGCCATCCGCAAGCTCGCACGCGGTGAGCTCGCGGCCGTCCTGTGCGCTCCACGTCGAAGAGTTCGCCTCCAGCGTCGGGATCACTCTGTCGAAACGCATGCCTTGGCAGGCACGATTGAATGCTCCGCTCTGCCACGGGCAGCGTCACGACAG
The DNA here is from genome assembly GCA_963575745.1 of Prorocentrum cordatum. Lineage (NCBI taxonomy): Eukaryota > Dinophyceae > Prorocentrales > Prorocentraceae > Prorocentrum > Prorocentrum cordatum. The sequence goes on from CAUYUJ010001181.1 coordinate 128,372, forward strand.
CACAACAGTGGGAATCAACTTGGTCTATCCATTTGGGCATCAGCGACTGGTCTTGCGCTTCGTGCGGCGAGGCGGCCCACGCCGAGAGCGAGAGGGAGTCGCCCTCTGTCCGCGCGGCCGGGGAGCACTCTGAGGAACTCCGTGCGGCCCCCGCACCGACAGCACGATTTCGAGCAGCAGCCAGCCCCCAGCCATGATCGCGCCGAGAAAAAAATAAGCACTTATGTTTTTTAGCTGTTTTTAGCCTCCAGTGGCCTCGCTGGGCCCTCGGACCGTGAACAAAACGACACGGCATGAAGAACCGGCTCTGGGGAAAGAATCGAGACTTCCAGGGGCTCCCGAATGAAAACGTCAGGACGTCGGATGTATAGTCTCCATCTTTGCATCATGTCTTATGGATTTCTTCCCAAGCCAGAGCTGGCCAGATGTGTCTGTGGGGAGGCTCGGCTGCGGTTGACCAGGGGGTTTGCCGGGATTGGCCCGACGGTCGTCTGGGATAATCCGGCTCGGTAGTTCTTTACCTAATAGTTATTGTTTATGTCCAGGCATGCTGATCTGACGTGCCCAGAAATGGCCAGCGAGGGCAGGATTGCGCGATCGGGCAGCCTTCTATCTGTGTAGCTGTTGGGAATGGATTTTCGCAGGGTAATCGCGCAATGAAATGTTTTCACACGAGGGCGCGGTTTTGAGAAAGACCGCCCTCCATCCGCATAGTTGTTCTGGGCCACGCGCAAGAGTGATCTTCGAGTGACCTCCTGGTGTTATGTCGGGCATGCCCCTCTACAGGATGAATATTGAAAAATAGTCGACCAACAGTCTTGTGGCGATTTCTCGTGCTTATTCAAAACGTTCCAAAAATAGTCAAGCCATCGTTTCCAAAATAGTCACGACCGGGCAATCCCTCCTATCAGAGACTGTAGCTCGACAGCAGCTCTTCTTGCTAGGTAAAGCCGCCAGGTCACCGGAAGGGAGCCCCCTAAGAGAGGTCACCTTCTGCCCTGGATCTTTCCGGCCAGCTTCAGACAGGTATGTAAAGAAAGTTGGCAGGCCGCGCGCGGACTGGACGTCCCAGGTGCTACGCGTCGCTTGCAAAGCGGCAGGCGGCATAGCCAATTTGACCCCACTCCTGACCAGCGAAGTTTCTTGGCGGCACTTTGTCCGCACAGCTAAGCTGTCAACATAGCGCAACGTAGCCCGACTGTATTATTTAATCTGCAATTTGTCCCATCCAGTGTCCTACGCACCTCCGGGTGTATGACTTCTTGCTTGCTTGCTTGGCTAGGCGAACGTACGATGCACGTAGCAGAGGCGTGCACATATGGCGATGTGGATTGTGCAACGTGCACAATGAGGGTCGACCGCGCGCTACCATCGTGGACTGGATGACGAGGCGCTGCGATTAGATTTGCGCGCAGCGTTGGCACTTCGACGAGTACCCTCTGGGCAGCCGACAGTGGCCCTGCAGATTTGGACCTTTGTTTTTGTTCCACCTCGTTACGCGCATCCACAAAAGCCGCCCGATCAGTGTTTGTGGCCGCTGGCAGTCAAGTTCTCGCAGCAAATCTCCAGTCCACCCCCCTATTTACCCCCGCGCTCCTGCGAGCCATCATTGTGCATCCTCCCCACCCTGCCCCCCTTTCAGTAAAGGTGGCGCGCGTAGACCGGCGCTTCCCTCGTTCGGCCACTGGGTCTCTTTCGGCAGACACGCGGGGCATATTGCGCGAGGGACATTCCAGATTGGACAAGGCATACCTTTTTTTGATGTCATCATCGAGTATATTTGGGCGGAGTAGGAGATGAAATGGAGCATGGCCGGAGTGGACTAGAGGTTGTCCGTGAGTCAGGTTGATTGCATTTGGGCGCAGGGAAAGGTTAGAGCCGGTTCCGAGTAGGGCAGTATTTGAGTCGGCGCAGGGATGGCGCATAGACAAGCACCAGTTCTTATATAACAGAGGAAAGGAGGTTTGCATGTGCCGTTGTGGCGGGGTAGAGTAGATAAGGGTACACGTAGGCGTGCGATAGGGCAGGGTACGATTAGGGCCACATGTGCGCATGTGCGTATTATCTCCATATCCTAAGATGGGGTTCTTGTTCTTCATATCCTAAGACGGGGTTATTGTTATCATTTGGGCGCCTCCTACTCCTTCCTCCTCTCCTCCTCCCCCTCCTCCTCCTCCTCCTCCTCCTCCTCCTCCTCATACCCAGACTTACTCATACACGGACGTACTCACACCCAGACCTAAGCACGATGACGCGCTAAGCTCACACCCGCTCAAATCCATACCCGGTCAAAGCCATGACCATTCCCTCTCGTACTCGTGTACATCATTTGCGGTGCAGCTCGTTTCGACCCACTTGGTTTTACTCATGCTCAGATATTCTCATACTCGGACTTACTCAAACACAAACTTACGAATACTCAGATCTACTCATAATTAGACCCGCTCATACTCGGAACTACTCATGCAGAGACTCGCTCGGGCCCAGGGTTACTCATACTCAAAGACGTTCCCATACGTAATCATACACATACTTACTCCTACTCAGACCTACTCATAGTCATACCTCCTCATTGTCTGATTTACTCACCACACAGCTGATTCTCAGGATGTCTCAGGCGGGGCGATGGTTTCAGCACCTCCAAGGGGGGCCGCCAGGGGTGCTTTCACGGTCCCGTTCGCAGCAATGTTGTGGGGATGTCTCAGGCGGTTTTCGTGCGTTCTGTCTCCACATCCTTGGTTATCAGCCCATATTCTGAGGATGTCTAAGGCGGGGCGCTGGTTTCAACACCCCCAAGGGTAGCCGCCAGGGGTGTTTCCAGGGTCCCGTTCGCAGCAATGTTGTGGGGATGTGTCAAGCGGTTTGCCTGCTTTCTGTCTCAATATCCTTGGCTGTCTGAGCAGATTCTGATAATGCTTCAGGCGAGGCGCTGGTTTGAACACCCCCAAAGGGAGCCGCCAGGAGTGTTTTCACGGTCCCGTTCGCCGCATTTTGGTCAGGATATCTCAAAAGGTTTGCATGTTTCTTGCTTCAACATTCTGGGCGATCAGTGCAGATTTTGAGGATGTCTCAGGCGGGGCGCTGGTTTTAGCAACCCCCAGGGGAGCCGCCAGGGGTGTTTACACGGTCCCGTTCGCAACAATGTTGTGGGGATTTCGCAAGCGGTTTGCGTGTTCTTTGTCTCAGCATCCTTGGCTGCCAGAGCAGATTGTGAGAATGTCTCAGGCGGGGCGATGATTTCAACAACCCCAAGGGGAGCCGCCAGGGGTGCTTTCACGGTCCCGTTCGTGGCCGTTTTGTTGGGGTGTCATTAGCGGTTCGCTTGTTCCCCATATCATATGATGGGGTTATTGTTATTATTTGGGCGCCTCCTACTCCTCCTTCCTTTTCTCCTCCTCCTCCTCCTCCTCCTCCTCCTCCTCCCCTCCTCATATCTAGACTTACTTATACACCGGTCTACCCACACTCGAACCTGATCATATTAACTTATTCATACTCAGGCCTATTCGTATTCAGACCTGCTCATACTCAGACATATTCATGCTGAGGCTCACGCATACCCAGAGTTACTCATACTCAGACTTTCTCATTGTCTGACTTACTCACCCCACAGCAGATTGCGAGGACGTCTCAGGCGGGGCGCTGGTTTCAGCCCCCCTAAGGGGAGCCGCCAAATGGTATGACACGGTCCCGTTCGCACCAATTGTGCGGGGATGTCTCAAAGCGGTTTGCCTGTTTTCTGTCCCGACATTTTTCGCTTGGGGGGCATGTTGTGAGGATGTCTCAGGCGGGGCGTTGGTTTCAGCACCCCTAAGGGAGCCGCCGAGGGTCCCGTTCGCGGCCGTCTTGAGGGGATGTCTCTAGCGGTTTGCCGGTTTCCTGTTTCAGCATCCTTCGCTTGGAGAGCAGATTGTGAGGATGTCTCAGGCGGGGCGCTGGTTTCAGCACCCCTAAGGGGTGCCGCCGGCGGGTATGGCACGGTCCTGTTCGCGGCCGTTTTGTGTGGATGTCTCAAGCGGTTTGCTTGTGTTCTGTCTCAGCATTTTTTGCTTGGGGAGCAGATTGTGAGGATGTCTCAGGCGGGGCGCTGGTTTCAGCACCCCTAAGGGGGGCCGCCGAGGGGCATGACACGGTCCGTTCACGGCTGTTTTGTGGGGATGTGTCAGGCGTTTTTTTTTTTGTTCTTCTGTCTCAACATCCTTCGCTTGGAGAGCAGTTTGTGAGGATGTCTTAGGCGGGGCGCTGGTTTCAGCACCCGTAAGGGGAGCCGCCAAGGGTGTTTTTCAGTGCTGTGAACAGACGCTCACGTAGACGCACTCTTATAACAAAACTATCATAGACATATGTTCACCTCTGTACTACCATGCAGTATGATATGCACATATGGCTCATATGGCTAGACGCTCATTTTAAAATTCCAACTACAACATTTCTTTTTTAAAAAGGATGCACATTTGGGGAACTCCACGCAGTGAGTAATTACTAGTTGGGCGCCTCCTACGCCTTCATCATATTATTATTCTCCTCCTCATATTCGGCCTTGCTCATACTCCGATTTGCTCATGCTGAGACCCACTCATACCCAGGATTGCTCATACCCAGACTCGTTCCCAAGCGTGTTCATACACAGACTTGCTCCTACTCAGACCTACTCATTCTCAGACTTTCACACACATAGACCTACTCATACACAGACTTATTCAACACACAGCAGGTTGTCAGAATGTCTCAGTCGGGGCGATGGTTTCAGCACCTCCGAGGGGAGCCGCCAGGGTTGTTTTCACGGTCCTGTTCGCGGCCGTTTCGCGTGGATGTCTCAAGCGGTTTGCCTGTTTTCTGCCTCAACATCCTTGGCTATCAGTGCAGATTCTCATGATGTCTCAGGCGGGGCGCTGGTTTCAGCACCAATCAGGGCAGCCGCCGGGAGTGTTTCATGGTCCCAGTCGCAACCATTGTGTGGGAATGTCTCAAGCGGTTTGCTTGTTTTCTGCTATCATAGCAGCTTGTGAGGATGTCTCAGGCGGGGCGCTGGTTTCAGCACCCCTAAGGGGAGCCGCCAGGAGTGTTTTCACGGCCCCGCTCGAAGCAATTTTACTGGGATGTCTCAAGCGGTGTGCTTGTTTTCTGTTTCATGTTCTGTCTCAACATCCTTGATTCTCAGAGCATGTTCTAATAATGTTACAGGCGGTGCGCTGGTTTGAGCAACCCCCAGGTGAGCCGCCAGGGATGTTTTCACGGTCCCGTTTGCAGCAATTTTGCGAGGATGTCTCAAGCGGTCAGCTTGCTTTCTGTTTCAACATCCTTGGCTACCAGAGCAGATTCTGAGGATGTCTCAGGCGGGGCGCTGGTTTCAGCACCCTCAAGGGGTGCCGCCAAGGGGTATGACACGGTCCCGTTCGCGGCCGTTTTGTGGAGATGTCTCAAGCGGTTTGCCGGTTTTCTGTCTCAATATCCTGCGCTTGGAGAGCAGATTGTGAGGATGTCTCAGGCGGGGCGCTGGTTTCAGCACCCTTCAGGGGAGCCGCCAGGAGTGTTTTCACGGTCCCGTTCGCAGCAACTGTGTTGGGATGTCTCTAGCGGTTTGCTTGTTTTCTGTCTCAGCATCCTTCGTTTGGACAGCAGATTGTGAGGTTGTCTCAGGCGGGGCGCTGGCTTCAGCACCCGTAAGGGGAGCCGCCAAGGGTGCTTTCACGGCTCCGCTCGTCGCCGTTCTGTGGGGATGTCTCCAGCGGTTTGCCAGTTTTTCTGCTTTTGCGTTGTGCCCCGAGTGGCTCTCCCCGTTGGTATGTTCACCATAGCACTACCCTACAATATGAGATGCACACATGGTTCATATGGCTAGACGCTCATCCATTCATATGGCTAGACGCTCATCCAAATACCCCAAACTACAATATGTCTTTTAAAACTGTTGCGCATATGGGGAGCTCCGCGCAGTGAGTACACTATACAGGCGCATTAAAAATTGAGGCTTATCAAGTGGATCGGCAAGGTGGTCACGCGGATCGCGCGGAACAGAGTTGAGCGCGTTCAACTAAGGCAGGGCAACATGCATATTTGCATACGCGTGCACATCTACATACATATAGATTCACGTGTACAGATCGGTGGGCCCAGTGCGCACGTAGTAAAACAGGATTGGGAGCCTGCGGCGCGCCCCAGCCGTCGCCGGCACCGCCGGGGCATCCAGAGCACAGACAAGCGCCGTCACCGCTGCAACAGCAGCACTTCGGAGACCCTGAGTGGGTGTCCGACATACCCTGTGAGTGAACAGCGTGCTTCAGCGAGGATGTCGCGCGCTCGCCGGCGACGCAAAATATTCCATTGGAGGCTTTCAAGCACAACGCGCGCGCAACATACTCCAACAACACACCCCGCCGATTTCAAATTTTCACGAAGTGCCTCCCGCTGATTCAAAGGGCCATGAGATATGCCAAAAGTACGTCCCGCAGATTTCACGCATTCAACAAATGCGAACTTCCCGAGAATGCCCCGAATATGCTCCAGCGCCATCTGCGAAACTTCCAGATACTCCAGATATACTCCAGTGCCATCTGCGAAATTCTAGAGGTGTTCCAAAGCTAACTCCAGTGCCATCTTCGATATTTAAAGATACCCCAGTGCAGTGTCCGGATGTTTTTCATGTTCCAACGATGCCCCAGTGCATCTTACGAATTTTAGGAACACCCCAAATACACACCCTAGCCATTTGCAACATTTCAAAATACTCCAGATATTTTTTCCCGCGGCGATCTCAGAGGTTTCAAGAAATGCCCTATGAGATGCTCGCCGACGATGTGCGAGACATCAAAACACTTCAGGACGCAGTGTGTGTGTGTGTGACCATTTCGACAATTCCAAGTCATCCAGGGGATGGCCCTGCGTGTCTTCCGGAAAGTGCTACCTTGAAGTGGGCGCCGAGGCCGTTCTTCGAGAACGCGCAAATCTTATAGCAGTGCCCCCCCCTTTCGCCCGAAATCGCGCCGCTGCGGCGTATAATGCAGTGGGTTCGCTAGCGGTTCAGATGCCCTGCGTCGGGGTTGCCAAACGCGCGACGCGCGCTGCTGATGCGGTACTCCCGTGGGCTCCATAGCGTAACGCAATGTTGCCGAGCGCGTGTCGTCCGGCGCCGCAGCAGCGTCGCGCCTTCATTGTGCGTGCCCGATCCCGCTGGGGGGCTGGCTCTCAACGCGCGCGCATCAAACATGTGATGCGTGGCACGCGCGTTACGCAGCTTCCACGCGGAAGCAGGGCAAGACTTTTGCATCCATTTTCTGATCCAGTTTTCCCGCGCGTCCGCCCTCGTTTCGATGGACAATCATTTGCACATGGGGACGGAGGGGGGAGGAGGACGTGGGGGAGGAGGACCGGTCGATCTGTCGATCGTAAGATGGATCGATCGACCGATCGAAAAAATCGGACGAGCTTGCGGCGTTCCGCCAGCCCCCACGGACTTTTTTTTGCGGCGCCTTTCGTTTGCCATCTGGTCGCGTTTCGATCAACGGTTGCCCTTGGGTCGTCTACGCGTTTGGATTGGTCGTTTTTTGGTGGCTCCCCTCGCGTGCCCTCAGGGCACATGTTGCGTCTGTCGCTTGTCTTCGTGGTGGGCCCACTGGCAACGAATCGCGTGGAGTCGGCTGAGTGCGCAGAAGTGTCGGTTCGCTCTCGCACGAACGCGAAGCCATTGAATGTGTTTCGAATTTCTCTTGTAACGAAGTTCACGCAGCCATAGTTTACGCGGCGTTGAAAAGGTACTCCCTTTGTCTTGCGCGCAGGGCGCTGTGTATTTTACGCGCGCCGACCCACGCAGGGGGGAAATCGCGAAAACAAGACAATCCTCCAGCATGGATCGTGGTTTGTCCGATGTGTTTGCGGGGTTTCCAAGGTAAACTTACGATGTCTTCTATCATCATAGAAAAAATATCTTCTGACCCCCAGAAGTCTGGACCCCTTTCCCGGGGCCGGCTTTTCATCCCAAGTCGTTGTTTGATGGTCCCGCGGCCCGGCAAGGGCCCCCAGAAGCAGAAAATATAGAAAAACATCCCGTCGCGATTCCCCAACCAGTGCTTGCATTGAGGGGGTTCTTAGCGGATGTTGAAGGATTTAGCGAAAGTGCCCGGCCGATTTCGGTAGGCGGCCAGGTTCCCGGATTCCCGCTTCCTTGTTGCTGCTGCTAGTTTTGGGCCGATTTCGGTGGGCGGTGGGTTTCCCGGGCTTCAGGGTTCCAGGGTTCCTGGTCGATCTCTTTGTCGATCGGTCTCACCGTCGATCCCATGATCCATGTTTAAAAAAGATCCCAATATCGATTTCACAGTCGACTTCGTTGACGATCGTACAATCGATCCCAATACAGACCGCACGAAAGATTGCACGATCGATCTCACTGTCGACCTCTCTGGATCGACTGCGCTATCGGTTTCACGATCGACCTTGCAATCGTCTTCGCGATCGATCCCACTATCGATCTCATTATCGATTTCGCCATCGATTTTAAGCATCCATATTATATCACTGATTCTCAAACCATCCACTGATTGGGGCATTCCTTCGGTATATTTGTTTCACAGCGCGAAGGGGGACTGGGACCGTCGAGTCCAGTCGTGGGCGGGGGCCGCGACGGGCAGGCCGCGCTCTACGCGGAGGGGACGGACCCCAACGCGCCCGCGACCGCCGCGGACCCCCGCCGCGCCGCGCTTCCGGGCTCGAGTTGTGGAGGACGTTCAATGGAGAGGATGCATGCTGCCAAATAATTTCCAGATGTCTACAAGACGTTTCAAACATGTTTAACATACGTAAAAAAACATGCCTGAAACATGTTAAGAACATGCTTTACACGTTTTAAACACATCTTAACGTCAATGATCGGATTGTCCGAGTGCCTATTGTCATGGCATCCACAAGCCTCGAGCGCCGACGCGCGGGGTAGGAAGCGGCCAAGCTTTTCGGCGAGCTCGAGCGGCGGCGGGGGCCCTGCTCTCCACTCGGCGGCGCGCCCGGAGGGGGGTCGGGTTGTTCGCAGTCTCGGGTCCGAGGTCTTCGGGCGTTTGCGTGTAGTTTCCTGGCGGTTTTCCGCCCTCGGGATGCGCTTCAGCGGCTGCGCCTCGCCGAGAGCGTTCCGGGGGTGGCCTGGTCGTCCTGACCGGCCATCGGAGAGTCGAGGCATGACCCCAAGATCAGAGTCGGCGGCGCGCTCGGGGGGGGGAAGTGAGAAAGAGAGGGCCGGTATCAGAAGGCGGCGGGGCTTCTCAGAAGCCCTCCGGCCTTCGGAGAAGTCTTCTGTGTCTTCGGGGAGAGGTTATGGCATTTTTCTCAAGGCCAGGGGACTTCCGAGCCTTCTGAGAAGGCCCGCCCCTTCTCACTTCCCCCCCACGCTCGCCGCCGATCCACCCTCCCTTTCGACCCCTGAGATCTCTCGGCGTTGCACTTTTCCGCACCGGGCGTTTTCGCCCTTCAGTCAAGACGCAGAGATAGGGACCTCGTTGGGTTCGGAGAGGACTCGCTGTTCCTTGGACCGTTCCGTGGTCGTTCCTCTAGCCCTCCTCGTGCACCAGGGCTCCTGTGGTGCCAACAAAAAGGGGGTCGTTTCTTATGTAGCGTTCCTTATTGCAGCAGCTCGGCTGTATCTCGGGCCACAGGGCCCTTGCAGATCGCTCCGGCTCGGAAAACATACATCCGCAAGAGGGGGTCTGGGGCTCGGGTCGCGATCGTGATGCTGCTCGATTTGTTTAGCGACGTCGGATCTCGCTGGGAGGCCCCTCTCCCTCCAGACATGTGACATGTGCTCGAATCGTGGAAAAATCACGACGGACGGTTTGACTGCTTTCGGCCTCCAGGGGCCCTCGCCGGCCCCGGGGCCGTCCAGACAGCTCGGGATGGAAATCGGGTCACGGGAAGAGTGTCGGGACCTCCAGGAGCCCCGTCTTGAAGACACGAAGACGTATGATGTCTGGGCCCTGGGACACAAATCAATAGATACAAATAACAGGACTCCCTATATTTTTTCATATTTTCTGGGTTTTTGTCTTCCCCCCACTTCCTATATTTTCCTATATTTTCTGGGGAATCGACCATTCAGTGTGTTTGAGTGTGTGTGTTTTCCCTCCTGAGATGCCTGGGCCCCTACCCTTCGACCGATGGCGCTCGAGGACGGGAACTTCGGGGGGCCCCGGGGGCGGGGGCCTGGCAGGCGGGGGCGCTGCCTTGATCCCGGGGGTGGGGGGGGGGGAGGGCGACGGATCGAGAGCGGCTGGAGCCGTGGGTGCAGTCGCTATGGGATGCCAGAGTCGCCCCGTTGCGCAGGAGCCCCTTGCACCAGGCCGTGGGTGGCTCGATTTTCACCCGGGCAGCCGCCCTCCTCCGACCCCCGACGCAGGAAGGTGAGGAGCAGTAGACGGGAGGGGAGGACAGCGATGCAACCTCAGATCTTCCTCCCTCCTCCCCCCTCCCTCCTCCCTTCGCAGTCCTTCTGCTGACTCTTCCTTCTCCCTCGCCTTTTCCCTCATCGTCCTTCTCTTCGTCACACTTTCCCCTTATGGGGAGAAGGACCAGTGGTGGATGAAGGAGGAAGGAGGAGGAAGAGCAGAAGAAGGGAGAGGAGGAGGAAGAGGAGTAGGAAGAGGACGAGGAGGAGGAGGACATGGATATGGAGGAGAAGGGGGAGGAGGGGGTGCCACCCCTCTCCCCCCCAACGGGACAGCGGTCACCGCGGCCGCCATTTCAACAGTCTGCAGTGGGCATGCCTCAGAACTGCCTTTTATTATCCTTACGTATTCACATATATATATATATATATATATATATCGTCATGTGCACACCCACACGCAGAACTATCATAACCATGATAGTTCTGCGTTCTGCAGTGCTGCGCCGACTACTGCGCACGCCGATGGCAGTCGGTCATCAGTGTGATCAAAAACCTACGACTGATGTGTGGTGAACAATGTCCAGACTCCCCTTGGGATCTGTCCGAGGACCTTGCAATACAATTGGGCCTTGCCATCTGAGCAAGTACAGCAAACAGCATGATCAAATTATCCCGAGGGGCCACAGCGCCCTCGAAGAAGTCTTCGGCCAGAGCACCTGCAAGTGCTGTATGTTCAATGTTCTATATCGGTGAACGTGTCGGATGTGGACGTGGCTACCTCGGTCCGCAAGCAGCCTTCTGAGACGCATCGTTCGAGTGAATAAAGGAATCAATACCCGATTGTGACTACGCCACTCGGAGCTGCACCGCCTAGCCATAATACATGACCCGACCTCGAAAACAACCTCGTGCACCTGTCGGCCGAGGGCGTCTTTGAGAAATCGCATCAAACCCTCGTGCTTCGAGTCATTGGTAGAGCATGTTGCAAGACGCTGGCTCACTGGAACTTCCACCCGTTCGCATCGTAGTTGGACGGCCGCGTCGATGTCCCCGTCGCGGCGCCATCGGAGTGTCGCAAGATGGCATCCAGATTAGCTCAGCTTGCTCGACGGTCGCGTTGGGAGACTGTCCGGGCAGTCGCCGAGATCCATGGATATCGTCTAAACCCTACGCTGTCGTGACGTGCCCGCCCGTCACTCAACATGCGCCTGATCTTCCCAGCCTTCGAATAGAAGCGCAACCACTGTCTGCGACACTTCACCTCTT
>CAUYUJ010001181.1:142500-202500 GCA_963575745.1 Prorocentrum cordatum
GAAGCCAACCGCTTCGAGACGTGGCCAGAGGTTGTGCACAGGCTGAAAAGGAATGCTGGCCCATGTTCGTCATTGGCTGGAAAGCTCTCTGCGACCAACGGGTAGGACGGCCTGGGGCGACTTCCGACCCAGACGGACGGGATCGCTTCTGCGAGGAGATCGTTTGCCAGTTGCGCGACGAGAACTTCGACATCCGACGGTTGTGCCGAACGCGGGGAATCCACATAAACTGGCGGACGGCATTGGACGCGCGCGCGCAAAGGATGGAGCAGCTATCTGGCAATGGCAAGGGTAAAGATAAGGGCCCGGACCCGACGGGGAAAGGCAAACGACGCGCCGACCCTACCTGGCCAAATGACGAGCAGTCCAGACAGCGCCTCCCCAGCCGCCACACCCACCGCCCGTAGCTCGGTCCCCGCTTCAGGGAGCTCGGCTCGGCACGCTCCACGCGCGGACTACCGCGCGCGGGAGAGCCTTCCCGGGCCCCGCCGAAGTGCCCCCCCCCCCCCCCCCCCCCCCCCGCCTGCCCTTGCCTCCAGTGCCACACCACCGCGCTTGTATCCACCAGGCGCTCTGAAGGCCGAAGGGCACCCAGCCAAGCCGCCCACGACCACTCGCCGCCCGCGGGCGCCCTGCCGACCCGTGGGGGACCTCGCCGCGCAACGTCCTGGCACTTCCACTTGGTCCTCTTCTGGGCTACCTCTTCGCCTGGCGCCCGCCCCCCCGCAAGGCATCGCCCTGCCCGCTGCTCGCCTATAGTTGCCGAGTCGGCGGGCCTGGCGCCAGGGCCCTTGCCGCGGTTTTGCCATCGGACGGCGGTGGGCCCGCGCTCCCCCCCAGTGCGGCCCTCCCCCCCCCGGCGAGGGGCGGCTACTGTTTCCTTTCGCTTATACCGACCTGCGCCAGTTCGGTGCGTTCCGCCATCGGCGGGGGCCTCCTGCCGCTTCCCCCGCGGTGGCTGCCACCCTCCCCTGTGGGCCTCCCCCGCACTACCCGTTCGGCTGCACCAGTTCGGTGCCTCGCTGCCGCCTTCTTGGAGGGGGCCCCCTGCCGCTCTCCTTGCGGTGGCTGCTCCCCCCTTCACCCTGCGGGCTTCCCGTCCCGCACGGAGCTCGTACGCGCCCCCTTTCGCCTGCACCAGTTCGGTGCTTCGCTTTCGCTACGACGCTTCTCAGGTGCTGACGGGATTACCGCTCGCTCGGCCAGTCCTTCGTTGCCGTCTGCGGCCGGCGGGCCACGCTGGCCCCTAGCCTTCCCCGCCGCGCGAGCACGCGCTCCGCCGCTGCTCAACGCCAGACGCCCTGCCCCCACGCTGGCCTTTGCGCCGCGCGGTGGGCGCCGCTGGCGCTGCTGCCCTGCCGCCCCATCTGTGGGCCCCACAGGTGGGGTGTCTTCCTCCCTGTTCGCTTCCCCCCCGCTCGCTCTCCCCCCCCTCACGCGCCGTCATGGCGCCGCTGGCTGTTCGCAGCCGCCGCCCCAGACTGCCAGCAGCCAACATCCGCGCCAGCTCCGGGCCTGGTCTTGCCGCCAGCCGTTGGCGCCCAGCTTCGGCTGACACCACGCCCGCCCCCGCCCTGGGGACGGGCTGCAGGCAGGCTCTGGCACTGCTCGTGCTGTACCGTTACACCCAGGATCATCCCCCGCATTGGGCCCGCAGGGTCCGCCGACGCAGCAGCCAACACGGGCCCGCCTGCGGGGCTGGCCGTGGCCGCGTCACACGCTCGGGGCGTGACCCGTCCCCCTGAGCGCCTCGCTTCTCTCGCCCCCTCTTTCTGCAGCGCTTACCTCCTCCTCCATGGCGGTACAATTATTCGCCATACCAGCACCCCCGTTTAGGTCTTTCTTCTAGCGAAGCCTTCCCCTGCCTCGCCGCCGACGCAAAAGTGTGTTTTTCACCATCCTTTGGTGTCATGCCGACTGCTTCTGAGCGTGGAGAGGAGGAGGAGGAGGAGGAGGAGGAGGAGGAGGAGGAGGAGGAGGAGGAGGAGGAGCACGAGGAGAAGGAGGCGGAGGAGGAGCACGAGGAGGAGGAGCAAGAGGAGGAGGAGGAGGAGGAGGAGGAGGAGCAGGATGGCCCGCACCTCTGGCGTGGAAGGAATGGGCGAGATTGGGGGCGGTGCGAGAGCGGGAGGAAAGGGGGGAGGGGGCGGAGCACGTCGCGGCGCTCGCTGTCCCCGTGCCAGGGCGCTCTACCATAGAGCCGCAATGGAGGGCAAGGGCGAGGCTCGCCTGCAGCCCGCGCAATAGTGCCTGATGGCGTCACACAGGGGGAGGCGACGTCGACGGCGGCGGCGGCGAAGACCGCGGGTTTGGCTTGGCCTCCAGCCTTGCCCGTGGCTCTCTCCCTGCGAGTCTCCGCGCCCTGGCCGTGGCTCTGCCTTTGGCCCTGCCTCTTCGGCTCCGCTTCTGGCTCTGGCAACGGTCCAGGCGACGGTGATGGAGGCATCCTGCCGGGGCAGCGGCGACCCGGCGGCGGCAGTGGCGGCTGTACCAGCGGCGGCAGCCGACAGGAGGCTGGGGGCACAGGGCGTCAGGGATGCGGGCAGCTAGGTCCTCCTCCCCCTCCGGCTCCCCCCCACACCTTCCTCCTCCTCGTGCTCCTCCTCCGCCTCCTTGTCCTCCGCGTCCTCCTCGTCCTCCTCCTCCTCCTCCTCTTCCTCCTCCTCCTCGTCCTTCCTCTTCCTACGTGTTCCTCTGCCTTCTCATCCTCCTCCTTCTCCTCCTCGTCCTCCCCCTCCTCCTCGTCGTCGTTCTCCCCCCTCCTCCTCCTCCTCCTCCTCCTCCTCCTCCACCTTGTCTTGTTTCTCAAGGCGCCCTCCTGGGTGCGTGCACTCCGCCTCCGCCGTCTCCTCTGTCTCCTCCTCCTCCTCCTCCTCCTTCTCCTCCTCCTCCACCTCCTCCCCCTCCTTCTCCTCCTCCTGCCCTTTCTCCTCCTCCTCCTCCTCCTCCTCCTCCTCCTCCTCCTCCTCCTTCTCCTCTCGTGAGTGCAGCCCTCGCTGGCGCATATTTCAACTGCTGGGCGACAGGGGAAAACGGGATCTATTGCCCAGGCAGCACGCCGGGCCACCGACCAGCCGAGTGCCAGATTGCCAAAAAACAAAAACCCGCAGAACTGGTCGAAGCTGATGAAGCTTCCGAGCAGAAGCTGGAGGAGGAGGAGGAGGAAGAAGAGTGAGGGGAACGATAAGCAGCAGGATGATTCGCAGGGAATAGTACGAGGAATCTCAGGTGGAGGAGGACGACGAGGCGGAGGACCAGCACGACTCCTCCTCTTACTCCTTCTTCCTTCGAGGGTCAATACCTTCGCCTCCTCTGCCTCCTCCTCCCCCTCATCTTCTTCTTCCTCCTCCTCCTCTGCCACTCCTTCTCCTTTCCCTCCTCCTCCTCGCTCCTCTTCTCCGTCGCGAGACCATCATGACTCTTTGGGGCACGTCTGAAGCTTCGGAAAAAGACCATCTGATATCGTTCGATAGTCACGGAAGGCGTCTGGAAGCTAAGGGACGCTCAGAGAACATGCCCTACGCCTCCTCTTCAGGCCCTTTCTACAAGTACACACTGTGAATACCATTATCCCCTCTCCCCTGATGACCTCCGGGGCCCCCCTCCGCGTGTATATTTTTACACCGGATTCCCAGGGAAATCGGTTTTCTCGGGTTTTTTGTTTCAAGTTGTTGCTCCCGCTGTTGGCCTCATTTTCGTGCTTCGCTCGTTCCGAATCGTGCTCCCGCTGCAGCGCTGGCCTCATTTCCGCGTTTCCGCTCGATCCGGATTGTGCTCCCGCTACAGCGCTGGCCTTCCTTCCAAATAGCCCCCCAAATTTAGAAAATGCCCCCCCGAACAAAAACCGTCGGAGTTGATTACGCATTCGGTGTCGATTCGTTGATTTCTTGGGCCGCAGAGACCCCCCTTTGGGGCGTCGTCGTTTTCAGGAAGTATCCTGCGGGAGCCCCGCCTCGTTTTGAGAAGGCGATGTTGGAAGCAGAGCCAGCGGGTGTTCTCCATCAGCACCGTCTTGTGTTCGGCTTTTCGAGGAACCCAAAGAGCTAGACATAGAGCCACGATTCCAGAACGGCCCAGATCTCTCGAAGACGGTCCACTTACCCTCCAAAGAACTTGGCGCCGTGCCATGACATGCTGTGCGGTGTTGTGTCCTGCGACGCTGTGCGATACAGTGCTTTGCGTTGCAATGCTTTGTGATGCAATGCTTCACTGCGCAATGCCACGCCATGCTATGGCATGCTACGCTCTGCCCTGCTGTTCTACGCCATGCTATGGCGTGCTTTACCATGCATCTCGCGGTCACTGACCTGCTCGACATCCGACTGTGCGAATAGAGAGGATATCTACGCCATGGTAAGAGATGGGAGGGAGGGGTAGGACGTCAGATATGACGCGAGTGCGCCTAGCCTGCCTGCTCCCCCTTCCTCTCGTCCCTCTCTTACTTGCCCCTGTCCTCCTCCTACTCCTCCTTCTCCTCCTCCCCCTCCTCCTTCTCCTCGTCCGTCCCCGTCTACCCTCGACGCTCGATATCTCTTTTCCTTGCTCTTCATTCTCCAGGGGCATCCACTGACCCTTACAAGATTTGACAGACGCGACGAGACAAGCCCCTTGACTTGTTCGTGATCCTTCTCTTCCAGCCCCCCTTTCCGCTCCCCTTCCTCCCCGTCCCTTTCCTCCCGCTCATCCTTCTCCTTCTCGCCTCCACCTCCTCCCATCTTTGTCGCTCGATCGCTCCTCCTGTTCCTTTTTCTGTCCCGCCTCCTCCTCCTCCATTGTTCCTTCCTTATATTGCCTGCTTTATACATGATGTGTGTATGCCTGTATGCCAGTATGGATGTTTGCATGCATGCATGTAGCCAGGTGGGCATGCATGCAGACATACATGTATGTTTGTACGTGCGTATGTATGTATGTATGTATGCATGCATGCATGTACGTATGTATGTATGCTTGTATGTATGTGTGTATGTATGTATGTATGTATGTATGTATGTATGTATGTATGTATGTATGTATGTATGTATGTATGTATGTATTTGTGTATGTATGTATGTATGTATGTATGCATGCATGGATGGATGCATGCATTTATGTATGTATGTATGTATATATGTATGTATGTATGTATGTATGTATATATGCATGTATGAATGTATGTATGTATGTATGCATGGATGTATGTGTGTGCGTGTATGTATGTGTGTATGTATGTTTGTATGTGTGTATGGTTGTATGCATGGTTGTATGTATGTATGTATGTATGTATGTATGTATGTATGTATGTATACATGCATGTGTACGAATTTAGATGGATGTATGCATGCATGCATGCATGCATGTGTGTTTAGGTATGTAGAGTGTCTGCAGGTTTGTGTGTATGCCTGTATGTATGTATGTACGTATGTATGTATGCATGTATGTATGTATGTATGTATGTATGCATGTATGTATGTATGTATGGATGTATGTACGTATGTGTGCATGCATGTATGTATGTATGCATGTATGTGTGTATGTATGTATGCATGCATGTGCATGTATGTATACCTGCATGGATGTACGTATGTGTATTGCACATCTGAACGACTGCATTGGCGCTTCGCGTCATTCACTTTGGTCCTGGAGGTTTGGCATGCAGGTGGGAGGGCAACAAGGCAAGCCGTATTATGTAACGATAAGTCATCGTTGCCTTTGTTAGGTATCGTCGTTGTAATGATGTTGTTATGTATATGTCCCTCATGTTTCCTTTTCCTCCTCATTCTCGCCCTACCCTTCAAATTCGTCCCCATCCTTATTTTTGGGGGCGGAGGCTCATCCTAGAAGAGCCTCTTGTAAGTCGAACGAAGATTTGTAAGGTCCTGTTGGGGCCTTCTTGAAGCCTCCTGGGTTTCTCCTGGGGGACTCTGGGAGCTTCCCCGGGCCAGCTTGCTTCCAACCGCGGTCTCCCTGAACACTTGGGCTACGATTTGGAATGATTCGGGAGGCGTCTTGGGGCCATCTTGGGCCGTCATGGGGCTCTCCTCGGGCCATCTTGGGGCCCTGTTGGGTCGTCTTGGGGTTCCTCTTGGACTGCCTGGAAGCCCTCTTGGTTAAATTTGGGGCGATTCTCTGGCCTCCTGGGCGGTCTCGGACGCCCAGAAGACCGAATAACCAAGCATTCCCATGATGATACAAAAGCCGTAGGACATCAACTCTGTTTTTTGCGTTTCGAATGCTCCTTGGGGGTCTTCTTTGGGTCGTCTTGGGCGTTCCGGTGGGTGTCTGGGGCCTCCGTGGGCTCTCGTGGGGCCGTCCGGCCGCCCTCGCGACCGATTTGGGTCAGTTGCCTAGGCCTTACAGGGGCTTCAGGAACCGTCTGCAAGGGCCTCCAGGTTGCCCTTGGGGCCTAGGATTCGGACGGATCCCGTTTACGGGGGGGCTCGCAGGGTCCCAGACTATGAAAATATAGGAAAGGGGAATTCTGGAGCCAGTTTGGCTCAAATCATTTCGGCTCAAGTAAACAATTTCTTCAAGGCGGCATCAGGGTGCCCACTTGGGGGAGCGAGCGAACGACCCTCGCCTCCAGACAGTTTCAGGGCCGAGGCGACTCTGCCTCACTGATATCTCACGGCGTTCTGATACAGCGACCTCGCGAACAACATTCAGACTCACGATCACGTCCGTTTCCGACCTGCGGGGTCCATGCCTGGCGATGATGCCCACGGGGCTCGGCAGGCCGCTCGCCGCCAGCGGCCTCCGAATCCGCGTGCCAGCCAGTCTTCTTCCCCTTCTTCTTCTACCTCTGGTGGTCGTTGGAGCGGTGCAGAGGGAGATCGGACAGACTGTCGGGAGCATCGGGAGCACAGCCCTCGTCTCGCCGTTGACCCAATCACGGTCGCCGACCCACGAGAGAGGTCGAAGGCCAAAGACATGCCCACACCGAGCGACTCTGTTCATGGTGCTCCTGTGCTTCATGGGCTGGGGCTTTCTGCGCGCGCTGAAGTCGAAGCAAATGAGTCCGACATGGACGCAGACGACAACCGCCCCTACTTCGATCCTGCGCAGGCCAGCAACCCTGTCCAATGCGGCGAGTTCGACAGCACCCTGACGGACCTGCGCAAGTACATCGCCGAGACAGCCCGCGCATTGGAAGCCAAGCTGGCCAACGACCTGTCGAAGGCCACGTCGCAGGCGTTCACGGCTGCGGTTCGCAAGCAGGTGCGCAGGAATGGAGAAGTTGAGTTGCGCCTCCGCGACTTGGGCAACGGCGTCAACAACATCGAGACATGTCAGGCAGACGTACGTGCGCAGCTCGAGCAGATGCGCCATCAGCTCCACAGGGTAATGGCGACGACTGCGCCGCAGGCCTTCGACATCGCTGACAATGGTATTTTCCGCCCACCCAGCAAGACAATCTTCGTGTCCAACGTTAAAGAGACGCTTACGATCGATGAGATCCAGAGCTGTGCCCAGAGCTGGCTTTCTGCAGCTGGGTTCAACAATTTGCAGTGGAAAAGTACGACCCCTTCTTCTGCTAAGCGTCTTCACATTCAGTGTCCTGGTTCCGAATCAGTGGCAGCCCGCCATGTTGTGCACGAGTGTCGTGTTGGCGTGGATTTGAATGTTCCATGGCGTTCGGTGGCCGCACTACTGTGCATGTTCGGCGTGGACAGAAAACCCCATCCGATTTGCCGCGAGGCTCATGCAAGCAAGCTCGCTGATATCATCTCCCAGAAGCTCAATGCCAGAGGGCGGGCCAACAGGTGCCAATGCGTCGTCTCCATCGACAACGCCCCCACCTGCGCGGCTCGTCGTTGCGGGGGAATCGGACGAACCGACGACGTTGCAGTGGAAGGTCCACGCTGTTTCTGCTCTTCATGCGCCTAAAGATCACGCCAGAGCCAGCTGCGACAGCATGCGCGGCGGGTCTGATAGAATTCAGTGGTCTAGTGTGCATTTATTTCGCCACGTGGCTTTCCCGACTGCTTCAGCGTGACATCGTCAGCTGTGGCACTTGGAATGAAAGGGCCTGCGTTCATCGTGACGACGAGATGCGGACTAGCAAAATGCAGCCCCCGGCGCAATATCTCACGCAGGGCGCTACCATGGCGGCGCAGGAGGTGAGTTGTGCCGACTTCCCAGCCCACGCAAGGTTCATTCTTCGATCGGCGAGCGTTCGGACATTGGCGGCAGCGCGATCTTCATCCCGTGCTCCTGCGATCCCGGCGAGCATGCCAGATATTTTCCTGAAGCGCTCGTCCCTCGTCGGGCCCAACGGCTCAGAGTCTCGGCCGCCGCCGCTATCGAAGTTGAGGCGAGCGCCCGCGCCATCTCCCACAGCGCGCGCAGCTTCGGGCTGACCAACGCGGACGTGAGCAAGATCGACGCCGCCATCTCCAGGAACCTGGCGCTTGCTGCGCTCGCTCCTGAGCGGGTCGACGCGGCCCCCCTCGGCGATTTCGACCTGCGCCGCAGGTCCTCCATCCATTGCAGGGCCCCTGCCCACCTGCCCCCATCGCTGCGGACTCCGCGCCTGTCATTCGCGACTCTGGCATGACATTGTCTGCCGAATTACTGAGGTGCCTGATGAACTCCCCGCGCGCTTCGCATCGCAGGACCAAGTGCCGCGGTTGACGCGCGTTGACCGCGCCTTTGCTGCTGCGTCGAACTGGGTCCTTCGACGCTGCAGCTAGCCTCCTTCCCGAGCGGATTCTCGAGCAGGGGGCGTCGATCCTCGGATTCTCGAGCGTCGAATTGGTCTCAGCTCGCTGCCTCGCAACGGCGCGCTGAACGCGGGCGTCTGATGCGCGAGGCAGTGAGGCGCGCCCGCAAACATCTCGTCGAGCTCGGCGACGCTTCCGTTGACGCCCAGCTCATCGCGCCCCGTTCCATCTCGCGCGCTGCCCGGCGCGGCGGCTCACGTCTGGCGAAGAAGATGCGCGCGCCAAGTCCGATAGCCATCATGCGCCTCTCCATCGTTGGCGCGAGGGGTGCGCTGCAGGGCGCGAGCGAAATCGAGGCCGACTTCAGACGGCGCAGAAAGCTCACGCGCCCTTGCGAGAGGCGCCGATCGACGGGCAGCAACGTCGGCGTTCACCTGATGGCTCCTCGTTCAAGGTGGTCAGTGGCATGATGCGCTCTCTGCGTCGTCGAGCAGCGCTGTAGTCGCCTTTCAAGAGGCGCTCATGCAGCTGGGCATCGAGCTCCAAGGTGGCGAGTTCGGCTTTGAGGAAGTTCGCGCTCGGAATGATGTCTCGGGCTAACTCCATCGGCATTGGCACCCTATCTTTCGGCGCGAGCAGCTCGCTCGTGACATGGCGGATAAATATTTTGACAGGCGCAATGCGCCCATGAACTTCAGCGAGGTGACCCTCCCAGACGACCGTCAACTGGAATGCGCTGCTCGCGCGGCGCGAGATTCCGCGGCTGGCCCCCGCGGCCTTCCGCGCTCGGCCCAGGCTAAGTCACGCCGCGCGCATGGTGAGCTGTCTGAGGTTAGCCGCATCAGATCCATAGCCCCCTCCCTCCACTCGATTGGAAAGGTCATCTCATGGCCATCTTGTCTGGAGAATTTACAGTGGGATATCAAACAGCGGGCGCCTTTTTCACGAAGCCGCGCGGGCCCGAACCCTCGCGTCGAGGACGGTTGGCGACAAGGTCGCCGCGGCCGCAGTGAACCGCTCGATCGAGCGCGAGCTCGCTGTCAATGTCAAGAGTCCCGCTGCGCAGCGCGGCCTCGACGATATCGCCCTGCATGTTGGGCGCTGTCGGTTCGTGCCATGGGAGAGTACCTCGGCGCCGCGCTGGGCTCCGCCGTGACACTCAACGACGCGTGGAAGACTGCGGGTGGCAAGTGGTTATATCGCGTGCTCGAGCTCGCTGCGGTCGACGACCCCGTGCATCTCACTACGCATCTGCAAAACTCGCGCGTGATGCCCACCCTCGGATACCTCGCCCAGCTCTTCCCGATTCCTAGGTCGATCAGGAGCCGCCAGGGATTGGCCATGATGAAGCTGTGGTATCTGCCGCACCAAACCGTGGCAAGGGCGGACGTGCTCTGCCCCATCGACGTGGTCATCTTTGAAAATCAGTAGGTCAATGTTTACTCGGCGGCAACCATGATGAGAGCTGCTGAAGACACGGTCGCCACTTGGCGCAAAGTGTACGCGTTGTTGGAGAAACAGACCTGGGACCATGGCATGCTCGCCAATATTGAACTGCAGCGGCGCAGCTCGCGCTTCTGGAACACCTTGCCGATCGTCGTGCGCCTCCACCGAAAGAGCTGCAACTTCGACAACTGCGGTGCCTTGGACATGCAGAACGCCGCCGGCGCCGCTCGCGTCTGCGCGAGCTGCTGCAGTGGCCTCTGAGCCCCAGAGGCGTTTGGAAACGCGGCGTCTCCTCACCTCTTCGCTCTGCCCTCGCATCTACCTCGACGCCCTACATACCTTCCTTGCCCGTCGTTTCGGAGCATAGAAGTTGCACCTTGTCGGTCGAGCCGAAGTGCGCGCGTGCCCCGCGAGATCCTTTAGCATCGGGAGCCCCTCCGAGGTGGCAATCTGCAGTGACCAACACCATTTGTGGAGGTTGGCTCGCGAGTAGCGGGTTGCGCGCCCAGGGAGGCCCCAGGCGATGCCTGTTCGGATGCGATGCTCGCCGCCTCCCCCATCGTGCCCTGGACCAGTTTTCCCATTATGGCCACTGCCCAGCGCTCTGGGCTCTCGTCTACCACCCATTTGTGCCAATTCTAGGGTTCGCGGCGAGTCGGATCGGTCTGGACGGCGAGCCTTCTCCAGCGGCGGTCGAGCGGATGGCGTTGGCCTTGCGCCTGTGCAACACCGTTCGGTCGAGCCGTCGCTCCCTCTCAAATGCCCCCAAGAGGTCTCGGCGCAGCACTTCTGTGCAGTTTGCCGCGCCGCGCAGGCTCTCGTCGATCGCTTTCGGGCGCCGTTCTAATGTACTGTATATTGGCGTCGGCGTGCCGCTCGAGGTCACGGGCCCTTGGGGGGCGAAGTGCTTGGCCCGCGGGGGGCGCTTTCGCGAGCGGCTTGGCCCCGCGGGGGGCGCTCACTCCCTCGCGAACTTCGCGCTCTAGGAGCGGCCGTCTTTCTTTGCGCCGCTGACGCTTCTATCGCGGTGATCGCGGATGTGGCGCGCGCACGGGCCATGGGCGGCATGTGCGCGTATGTATATGTCTATGTATGCGTATGTGTATGTGTATGTGTATATATATATATATATATATATATATATATATATATATGAAGAAATACCGCCCCCCCCCTCCGGCCCCGGGTCCCACACCTCCCCGGAACATCTCGGGAACGCTCCAGGTACCGTTGCCCCGGCCTTTCCCGGGAGCCTCCACAGCGCTCCAGGAGGGCCCAAGACGCCGCCCAGGAACCCCCAGAATGCGAAAGGATGGCCCAAGACGCTCCGAAGCAGCCCAAGAAAGCTTTCCGACGGCTCTCGAAGCTCCCAGGTGGCTTTCAAGAGACCCCAAGGCGTCCCGGGACGGCCCGAAGAGCCCAAATTAGTCGATTTCAGCTGTTTTTTCAATGTTTTTGGCTTCTCGCGTTTTCCAGCTTCCAGCGCGAAGAGCCGCCCAAGACCGCCCCAAGACCACCGAAGAGACCCTCAGGACGGCCCCAAAACGGGCCAAGAAGGCTCCAAGACTGCCGAAGAGACGCCCAGGACAGCCCCAGGCCACCCCAGAACAGGCCCAAGATGGGCCCAAGAGCGGGAGCAGGAGGCTTCCAGAGACCTCCGAGAGGCCTCCGGGACCCCCCAGAGGCCCCCAATACACCCCCGATCCTTGAGAGGCTCTAAAAAGACCCCGACGAGGCCCCAAGAGCAGCCCAAGAGAGCTGCGAGAGCCGTCCCAAGAGAGTCCACAGAGTGCAAGATCGTTGATCTCCAATGGTTTTTCTAATGTTTTTCGCTTTCTCACGTTTTCGCGCTTCCAACCCTCGAGGATCGAGGATTTTGAGGACAGAAATTAATTCCAAAGGTGGATTCCTACTCGGAGATCCCATACATCCCCTGACATCCGGCCGGTACCGCGCCTGTCGGCTTCCCGGGGGGCCCCCAAGACGCCCAAGGACAGCCCAAGACGACCCCAAGGAGCCCCAAGATCGTAAAGAACGGCCCAACACGCTCCCGTGTGGCCCAAGACACCTTTCCGACGGCTCTCCAGGCCTCCAGGAGGCCTCCAGAACCCCCAAGAGGTCCGGAAGATCCCACATCCCTGAGGGGCCTGGCTAACAAAACCCGCGAGGCACAACCAAAAAACAGCGTTCAGTATTTCTGCGTTTCAGTATTTCTGCGTATTAGTATTTCCCCTTCTACACGATTCCGAGGCTTGCGCAGGGCCTCCAAGGGAGTCCCTGGACGCAAGAAGCAACCAACATGAGATTACATGAGCTAGTCGATCAAGTCTAGCTAGAACTTGAGCGCGCGCGAAGCGCGCGCGATGGTTCTAGTATATCTATTCGCACATACAAATATAGATACACAGGTGGCTCTCGCGTGTGAGCCGCGTGCATTTGTTTTCAACGCTCGCACCAGCTTCGAGGATGGAAGCTAGTTCTTTCTCAACATGTGGCTCTCGCTGGAGCGCCGCGCACTCTCGAGCCGAACGCTCTCAGGGGCTTCGAGGTTGGAGGCCGGCTCGTTTTCAACTTGTGGCTCTCGCCTGAGCGCCGCGCGCATGTGCCCCGACGATTGAGGCGGGTTCTTTTCATTGTCAGCCACGCGCAGAGGGGGGTGGGGGGAGAGGGGAGGGCTTCTTAGAAGCACCCCTGCTTCTAAGATGCCCTCCTCCCTCCCTCCACCCCCTTGTGCGCGCCGCAAACATTGAGCGCGGCAGGTCCCTTTCGAAACGCGGCTCTCGCCTTGGCGCCGGCGGGGCAAGGGGGAAGCCGTCCAACCAAAGCCTGGGGTTGAGCATGTCAGCCAAGCCCTTTGCGGAGCTTTCGCTCCGCGAGGCTCTTGGGATCTTCTTGGGGCCGTCTTGGGGCCATTTTGGTTGCGTTTCAAGCCCGCTCGGGGCCATCTCGGCGGCCATCTCGGCGGCCTCCTGGGGCTCCTTCGGGGGGTCTTGGGGCCCTCTTGGGGCGAGCTTGGAGGCTGCGCTTCAAAATGGGCGCAGGCTATTTTCGGCGCCCCCCTCCTTCCCTGAGAGGCTGACAAATCGTTTCTTGGGGCCTTCTCTGGGCGCTCCTCGAGCGCTCCTCGAGCGCTCCTGCGGCCCTCTGCGGGGCCTCCTGGGGCGGCGTCGGGGCCCCACTGGGCCGACGCGGGATCGCCCCGACGCTTCGAGCGCCCGTCGGCAGTGGAAAGGCGAGGAGGCAGGGCGCATTCGCTTTCCTGCGACGTTGGAAGGATTCGGGCATCTTGAGCCTCTTGGAGGCACGTTGGAGGCCATCTTGAACGATGTTTGGCTCTCTTGAGCCATCTTGGAGGCCATTTTGGGCTATGTTGGGCCCTCTCGAGGCCATCTTCGGCCGCCTCGGGCGCTCTAGCTTATCGCGCCCCGCCCCCGCCCAGGCCCAGGGGCAGGGGATGTTGCCTCCCTGCGCGGGGGGCGGGGGGGCCTGGAAAAGGAAACCCGAAAACCACTTGTGCCCAGAGAGCTGGCAGGATGATTCGGGCCAACCCTCGCCGCCCGATGTGCGCGACACTTTTCGCCGCGCGCCCATCCGACCCGACCTTCGCCCTCCCGCGTAAATCATTTTGTCGGCGCGCATCCGCCGATCTTCAAGGTCGACCCGCCCCGCGGTCTCGAAGAGCCCCCAGGCGCGAAAACCAGAGCAAACAATAGATCGATAGCAAACACAGGAGACGTCAATGTGTCCCACCCCTTCCCGACTCCTGTTCTGGACCCAAGCGCTCCCCGGGCTGCCCCAGGCGCGTCCGGACGCTCCAAGACTCACCCGGGCGCTGCAATCCTCTCCCGAGCGCTCCAAGGCTCGCCGTCGCCACCAGCAGCAACGGCATCCAAGTCCTCGCCTTTGTCGCCCTCGTCGCCGCGGGATGCCTCGAGGAACAGATCACTTCAGATCGCGTTGACGCGTGGACCACAAGCGGTTTTCACAATGGGGCTCTCGATTTGCTGGCGCCGCGCACCAGCGCATTACGCAGCTGAAGAACAGATAGAGGGCGGGCCATCTTCAAAGAGGGGCTCTCGCCCTGGCGCCGCGCAAATTCGGTTTCCAAAGTGTGCTTCGCCGCGCGAGGGGTCGGATAAGAGCCCCTTGGATAAGGAATCCAGGGTCTGGAGGCCCGTGGAACTCCGAGCGTGGACTGGCCATGGATGCCCCCGCCACCTTCATCAGATGAGGGGGGGCTCTAGGATCTGTCGCCTCTTGGGCGCATTTCTTGGCGAACGCCCCACCGCGTTGGGGTGCCATCTGGGTCTCGGGCGCACTCGCATGCAGCGTGAACGATCCTACCTTCACTTGACCTGTCCTCGAACCCTGCGACCTGTTGTGCAACTGCTAACACGGAACACGGATGGAGGGTGGCTCCTTTTTCGAAGGTGGATTCGCGTGCCACATCCGCGAAGCATGCGTGCGCGATTTTGACATGCTGCAACGTTTAGACGGATGGGCGGCGCATTCCTTCCAAAATGAGGCTAGCAGCCGGATTATCAGTAGGGCGGTGATGATGGAGGAAATAGGGGGCGGAAGAGCACATGAGAAACATCAGCAGCATGGTCAGGCGGAGGAAAGGGGGGGATGACGACGACGACGACGAGCACAACGAAAACGAGGGAGACGAAGAGTCAGCTGATTCGGTAGGCCACCAAGAGCACAAGGAACAGGATGATCATGAGGGGAGTCATCAGGAACATGATGGGGAGACTGAGGAGTAGCAACATCAGCATCAGTAGCAACGACAACAAGAGCTGGGACAGGAGCAAGACAGCATGTACCCGTACGAAAGACCCAATCATATGCAGTTGTGAGTAAGCGAAATGAGAATGGCCTTCGGTTGCGCTCCCTTGTGGGCATCGAATCTCGAGGGAGTCGTGCTCAGCCACGCGCAGAGGGGGTGGGGGGGGGGGGGGGGGGGCTCCTTAGAAGCACCCCTGCTTCTTAGAAGGCGCGGGCCTTATCTATAGATGTAAGGCCGGCGCCTTCTAAGAAGCAGCCTGCTTCTAAGAAGCCTTCCCCCCTCCCCCCACCCCCCTGTGCGCGCCGCCAACGTGCGCCGAGTGCATCCCCCCGTTGGGGCCTTCTCGGTGGAGCTCCCTACCGGGCCGCGACACGTGCGATGGCGTGCTAGAATGTGGCGGGCGGCGCTTGTGCACCCTCCCACTTTCGGCGGGGCTCCCCATGAGGCCAAGAAACGTGTGAAGGCGTGCCGAACTAGTGCGGGGGGACGCATGTGGACCTTCCCACTGGGGCATTAGGTGGATCGTTCAAGGCGGCCACAACGCGCGTGAGCGTGCGCCGAAATGGAGCAGCGGGCGCACGTGGGCCCTCCCGCTGGGGCCGTCCGCGGAACTCCTTTTTGGGCCACGAAACGCGCGAGGGATGCGCGGACGCGGGGCGGGGGGCGCGCGTGGGCCCGCCCCCCCCTCCCAGGGCCACGAAGCGCGCGTGGGTTGTGCCGAAATCGGCGGGGGTGCACGTGGGCCGCCCCGCTGACGGCCTTCGGTGGAGCGCCCAGCAGGGTCGCGAAGCGTGTGAGGTGCGAGGAATGCGCCGAGGTGGGGTGCCCCCGCCCCGCCCCTAAGCCCTTTGGCCGCAGCCGCCCGCCCGCCGCCGCCGACGTTGCCGCCACCGCCGCCGCCGCCGACCGCGCTCGCCGCCCGCGCTCGCCGCCCGCCGCCGCCACCCCCACCGCCGCCGCCAATTGCCGCCCCCGCTCGATTCAGAAAAGCGGATTGCCTCTGGCCGCTGGCGGCCTTGGCGCTTGCAAGTGCGGCCTTCAGCCGCGCGCGCGCGGGGCAAGGGCGGCGGGGCGCGGGCGGGGGTGCGAGAGCGAGACATCAAGCAACAGACACACGCGCCCGCGAACGCTCGCGCGAACCGCGACGCGGACTGTGAGGCGGTGGGGCGAATTGGGGCGCGCTGCGGAAAAGTGGCGGGGCGGTGGCGGCGGCGATCGAGGCGGCGGGGGCCGGGCGGGGGGGCGGGGAGGGGGGCAGGCGCCGCGGGGGGCGGGGGGCCGCGGGGGGCGGGGGGGGCGCAGGGGGGGGGCAGATTGGGAAACGCAGACCCGACGATTGCTGCCTCTGCGAACGCTGCTGTCGTACCAAATTGCAACATGCACCAGGGACTCGCTGGATTCTAGTCGAAATAATCTCTGGCCCTGGGGCCCAGGGCGGCCCTGGCGCTTCCGCAGTTGGCGTTGTTCAGTCAAGCGCGCGCGGGGCAAGGGGCGCAGGGGGGGGGAGAGAGAGAGAGAGAGAGAGAGAGAGAAGGAGAGAGAGAGAGAGGGAGATAGAGAGAGAGAGAGAGAGAAAATGAGAAAGGGAGAACGAGATGTAGTGATATATGTTATTCGTGTTCCTGTTGTTTTGGATTTTCCTTGTCTGGCAACCTTCATGCGCCGCGCTTCAATGTGCCGCGTCGCAACATCCCGTGCCAGTTCGGAAAATTACGCAGGGCGGGGGGGCGGCCGCGGGCGGGGGCGCCGGGGGCGGGTAGATTGCGGGAAAACAGCTTTTAAACGGCTGCCACCGATGAGGCTGCTACACAGAACTGCGACATGTGCATTAACGCATCGCCGCGATAAGGCATTACATGTGCTGGGGGGCACGGGCGGGCGTGCGCGTGAAATTGGTGGAGGGGTGGGGGTTGAGGGGGGGGCGAATTGTCGCCAGATCGGCGTGCTCGCGAGCGCTGAAGGCCGCCGCTGAGCAATGGTTTTCAACTTCCCCGCCAGTTGTCCGCAACTATGTTGGCAACTTGTTGTTCATTGTTTCGCATTTGTTTGTCAACATATTTTTCGACTTTCATGCAATCTGCCAACAACAAAACAGCGTATATACTGCGCCCGCTGAGATCAGCTCGATTGGCGCGTCTCAAACGCCGCCTGACGCGTGTTCCAATTTGGATTTCAGCTTTTTCCTTGCAGCTTTTACATGTGAAATCATGACACTTGGCCGGGCGGCGCGCTTGACAAAAAAAACGTAGGCAGAATCGTTGAGCAAAGCGTTGGTAATTTGGTTGGGTGGCCGCGGCGCACGGGGACGAGGCGCTTGCGTTTTTTGCCAGGTCGCTTGTCGCGGCGACAAAGAAAGCCGACGTCGGAACAAAAAAATACGATGGGAAGCGAAGGGGGCGAAGCAGCAGGAGAGGATGCGACCGTGTTGAAGTGAACCGATGAGAGACGGGCGGCGGGCGATGGGCGGTCGGTCGAGTAGACGAAGAAGAAGCGGGCTGGACGCGGCGAGGACGGGCAGGGACAGGGCGCGCGGGACGAAGGGAGCTGATTCTGGCAGAACGAGGTGGCCGACGAGGTTCTGGAGATCGCTCCGCGAGGGCCCAAATGCCAAGAGGCGCCCGAGCGCTTCCCAGAAGGGCCCACGGCGGCTTAAGAGAGGCCCTGGACGGCCTCGCGTGGCCCCATAGGCGCTCAAGAGAGGTCCCAGACGGCCCGCGAGGGCCCCGTGACGGCCCAACGGGGCTCCCGGGCCCCCGTGGGGCAGCCCGGGTGCCCCGCCGGGCTGTCGCCGGGCCCTCCTGGGGCCGCGCGGAGCCCTCTCTCGTGGGGTGTTTCTGGGGCCATCTGAGGCTGTCTTGGGCCTCTCCTGGGGCCGCCGCGGGCTCTTTTGGGTGCCCTGTGGGTCCTC
Organism: Prorocentrum cordatum; assembly: GCA_963575745.1. Lineage (NCBI taxonomy): Eukaryota > Dinophyceae > Prorocentrales > Prorocentraceae > Prorocentrum > Prorocentrum cordatum. Next base: position 160,286 of record CAUYUJ010001181.1, read on the forward strand.
TTGGAGCGACCTCGGGGGCCTCGTCGGCCGATTGGGTCTGGGGCGAGGAGGGGGTGATTCCAGCAGAAAGTCGCGGGAAACATCTGGGCGGGAGGAGACCGCATGAAGCAAGGGGGACAAACGCACCATGAAGGTACGAGATACTCTGGTCCAGAACCGAGAATGGGATGCCCTGGTCATGGGGTGAGCCCACTGGACGTACGCGGCCCGCAGTGGTCAGTAGTGTTCCTTGGTCCGCAGTGCAATTGGCAATGACGTTGTAGTCGGCGTCGTCTGTCTGCGGCTTGCTGTCGCGGCGAGCCAGCCCCCGCGGAGGAATGCTGCAACGGCAAGACTAGGAGAAAGGGGGCGGCGCTGCAACGGAGGGCGGCGCGATTACCGCTGGCGCGCAACGGTGGCACATACGATACGCAGTCGGTGGTGGCACGTTGGGCACACGCGCGCACTTCTAAGGTCCAAGATGGGCTCCACGAGCGACCCAAGAGTCCAAGAGGGGTCCAAGAGTCGATGTAAGATGTAAGGCGATGTGACAAAAGGCGCTCTCTAGCTCCGGCTGATTGAGGACCCCCCCCTTGATCGAGCTCCGAGATTGCTCCAAGATGGCGTCCTAGGCCTTAGGCTCCTAAGAGTATCCCAAGAGGGCCCCGCTAGAGGCGCCCAGGAGCCCCAAAGAAGCCCCCAACAGGCCCTCAGGAGGCCCCCAAAGGGATGCCGAAAGGGGGTCCGCAGCCGCTTTGACTCGAGCCGAATGCAGCAGCGCTCTCCTGGCTTAGGCGGATGCCTGGTCGTCACCAGCGACAGAGGGCATGAGGACCTCAGCCGCGGGCGTCGAGAGTACGAAGAGGCGCTGTAGCCATGCCAGTCTCTGCGCAAGGTTGTGGCACGGCCTGGGCGGCGTGGTGCACAGAGCGCTCGCAGTGCTGGTGGTCGTTCTATCTTTGAGCGTGGTTGTAGCCGCCATCGCGGGCGGTGGCAAAGGGACCCTCAAAGAGTGCGAGGACAAGGTGGACGCTTACGTGCGCATGGCGCATTTGGACGCCGCGGAGGCGGCAGAAGCGCACCGCGGCATCTTCTCCGTGCAGGTCGTGGCCATGGCGTTCACTGCGCCGACCGCGTTCAGCTTGCTCGCTTTCTCGGCCACGCGTCACATGTGCAGAGCTTCAGAGTACGCGGCCTGTCTGTGGTTGGATTCGGTTGTTGTCGCGGCGTACAGTTTGCTCCAATGCAACGGTCTGAACGGGGAGTTGTTCGCCATATTGAGTGCGAATCTGATCCCCCTGAGCATTGGACTATTCTGGTTGCTGCTACTGCGTCAGGTGAGGGCGTTGGAAAGAAGTTCGTTTCTTGATCTCGGCTCCCTGCGCCTTCGCCGGGTCATCGTGTACCTGGCAATCTTCGCCACGTGCGCTTTCATCTGCAGCAGGTTCGCGCGTGGGCCTTCAGGCCATCCCACGCGAATCGTAATGGGCATATTTGTCTGGATTGTGGTGCTACTGCAGGTGATGGGGATGGCCGTGTTCCTGCGCGCATGCTGGCTTGTGCTGGCGACGGTGCGCGAGGCCCGGTGGCGGGGGGTGTCCACCGAGGAGGTCAACAACGCTCCTCGGTTTCTGATATTCCAGATGGTGGGATCGTGCATGGGGATTGTGAGTTCCTTTTTTGGACAATTGACCAAGATGTACGCGTCGGACCTCTGTTGGCCAGTATTGGGGCGTCCCGTGGACGAGAGGACGCCCGGGTTCTTGATCGGTGTGCAGGTTGTCATTATGGTCGACACCATGTTCAACTCATTTGCCGCCCTGGCCCTCAGTGGAGCTTTCTTCGGGGCGCTCCGCGGAGGCTTATCCACGATGCGCTCGGAGCGCCAGCGTCACCGCATTTGGAAACGGTTCTCCCGGGAGTTCCCCACGGCGCAGGGACTACAGACCGATGAGGAATGGAACGCCAAAGTCGAAGAGTTGGCAGGCAGGGGCTTCACGCTGCAGGCGCTGCTGGAGTTTTATTCCAGGCTTGGCAAGGACGTGATGCCGCACTTCGATCCGTTGGTTCACACCACGGAGGACGTGGTCCGAGGCGCCATCATTCCGCTGTCGGCAGGCAGCCAATCATCTATGGCTGAAATCATGATGGACCACAGCTATGTAAAGCCTCAGAAGATGGTGACTCACAACTGGGGAAACATCTTTACCAACTTGGTTGCGGCTATTGTGTCAGATGCTCTCTCCGAGAGGGAGTACTGCAAGGTGGCTGCCCTGCTCATTCACAACGTCGACACCCTCATGAAGTGGGTTGCCCAGTCAAATGTTGGATCTCAAACGGTCTGGGTTTGCGCATTCTCGGTGAATCAGCACACCAGCATCTGCTCTGCAGATCCAGGTTCAAGGAGGGACTCAGTGACGGGCGAACGCTACACCCTCTGCTCGTGCGGCTTGTCCGAAGCGCTCAACACCACTACAAGTGCCCATCGCGCGCGCCAAAGTTTGGTGAGTGAGATCAATAAATTCGACCCAATGATGATGTTACTGTCAGCTGCAAACGACACGTTCGCCCAGGTGGTTGCAGTTGACAAGCGCTTTTACATTTTCAAGCGGGCTTGGTGCTTGGCCGAGGTTGCCGCCGCCCATTCAGCAGGCATGTCCCAGTCGCTGCAGTTGCCGTCCGTGGCCCACCTGGAGAAACATCAAGACGGACTCGCCGACCTGTCAATCAGCAGCGCACAGGCCAGCATGCCACAGGACAAGGAGGCGATCTTGGACCGCATCCCAGACCACGACGCATTCGACCGCAGGCTTCGAGACTTACTGTTAGGTCAGCTGCTCCCGTCTTGGTCGAGGCTCGACTCGAGCGAACAGATGCTCCAGGCGGGGCGAGTCGCTCGCTGGCAGAGTCTCGTGCAGAAACACCCCGCGGTAGACTGGCACTTCGAAGTGGATGATGCCATTCTTGGGCAGGAAGACTCGGCGCCGCGGCTTTAGCTGCAGGAATGCTGCGCGAAATCTCTTGCGGAGTGGGCCTTCAGCTGGCGGTTTTGTGACACGGCGCCAGCGAGAAGCAACTCCTTCTCGGTTTCGTCCTCCACATTCCCTCCTTCCGCTCTTGCCTTCGCCCTACCCCGCGCTCGGAGGAAGGGGGGTGTGACGCAGAGCATGCCCAGGGCGCAAACATGGTGCTGCATGCCGCCCTCCCCGAGAAGCGACGATGCTTCGGGGCGTTTCGGGGACGGGGCCGCGCTGTGGCCTCGCGGGCTCGTGCCACCTGGCAGCGGCCACGGCGGCGCGCGCTCGCGCCGCCGCCGCCTCCAGGCTACACGCACTTTTCGGTCCTCGCGGATGCCCGTTTTCAGTTGGCCCGCCAGCTCCTGCGTGCTGCCACCGTTGCGGGAGAAGCACTGACCGCAGGGCGCGGGAACGACCCGCGTAGTGCGGTAGAGCAGGCGCGAGGGAAGGAAGTAACACACGGCGGTCGCTTGCAAAAGCGACAGGTACGGACACGTATATCAACCAACGGCATCCTTGCTCCTTCGTTGACGGCGGCATGCAAAGTATTTGATCCGTTCACGTTCAAACTTGCAAGGGGCCAGAACCTGTTGCAAACAATTCGATAATGACGCGGCCAGCCAGCAGTCCGCGAACATGGAGGGGCTCTCTTTGTGGCGTCGTGGGCTGTTTTGGAGCCATATTTGAAGCCCCTTTGGGCCGTCGTCGGCGCTCGGGGGCCTGATTAGGCCTGATTGTGTTGCTGGAATTGGCTGGCTGTCGTCGAGCCTACAGACAGGTGGGCTTATCACGCTCCCAGGGCTCATGACGAATCAGCGCACATGCCTCACGACCTCGCTGTAAGGCGAGTGGGGCCGCAGCCTGGGTCGAATGCATAACGTCATTGGAGATGTCTGATTGCCAGCGCAGGGCCTGCCCCTCATTCCCCAATCAGTGCTTGCACTGAAGGGGTCCTAGCGGATATTGAAAGAGAAGGCGAATGTTTCACGCCGATTTCGGTGGGCGGCGAGATTCACAGGTTCCCAGGTCCCTGGTCGATCTTCTTATCGATCGGTCTCAGCATCGATCTCATTTCCCACCTCCCTATCTATCTCACCATCGATCTAACAACCGATCTCACAATTCATCTCGCAAGCGATCTCACTAGAAGTCGTACGAGCGATCTCGCGATCGATCTCCCTATCGATCTTATTGAATCCATTTCACTCTCGGTCTTACGATCGACCTTACAATCGTCAACTATCGATTCCACGATCGATCTCACAATCGATCTCAAGATCCATATGACTAATTTTCAAATCATCCACTGATTGGGTTTTCTCAGGTGTAATGCTGTTTTTGTTGTAGCGCGCTGCGCCCATTCATTCGGCGCCCTCGAGAGCGTAGCGGACAGTTTAGCAAATTCGGGTGCTGTTTTGCACGTTGTGGGCGTGGCTTGCAGAGGAGTCCTTCTCTGCTCACATAAGGTTTGGCCTCGGCGTCAGCTGTGGGTGCGAGGGTCCAAGCGGAGGTTGAAAGATTTGGCGAAAGTTTCCCGCCGATTTTGGTGGCAGGCTGGGTTCCCGGGTTCCCGGTTCCGGGTTCTGGGGTTCCCAGGTTTCTGGTTCCGGATTCCAGGCCGATTTCGGTGGGCGGCGGGGTTCCCAGGTTTTTGGTTTCTTGGTCGATCTTCTTATCGATCGATCTCGCCATCGCTCCCATTACCCATTTCTCTATCGATCTCAATGGACAATGGGCACCGCGACGTTGCTTAGATTCAGAACCGCCCGGAGAAAGATGCTACGCAGCATGTTCCGCGTGGCGAGAGGTGATGATGAAAGCTGGGTCGATTATATCAGACGTGCAACCGTACGAGTAGATGAGTATTGCAACAAGTATAACATCAAATATTGGGGCAGACTTCAGGCGGAGCGAAAATGAAATTATGCTACTCGAATCTTCCTGGACACCGAGGAGAAATGGAACACAAGACTGTTAGATTGGAAGCCTTGGTTCAGAACTGTAGCCAAACGCTCTGTCGGCAGGCCCAGCTTGAGATGGGGTGACGCGTTCCGTGCATGATAAGACAGTGATTTCTCTGATCTCATTATACACATAACGCCGCACCAGGCCCGGGGGCCCCGGGGCCGCAGCCTCGACCACAAATGGGGGGACGTCGGGCCCAGCCCGCTCCCCGGGGCCGCAGTCCCGACCACAAATGGGGGGACGTCGGGCCCAGCCCGTTCCCCGCCGGGCCCCAGGTCGGCCCCCGGAGCGCCCAGATGGCCGTCCAGGCGGCCCCAGGCCGCCCAGCGCCACCCTGAAGACAACCTATCCAGCGGTCTCCGGCGGCTCGAGAGGCGTCTCGAACCGCCCCAGACGCCTCCAAGACGCTCTAAGACCCCTCGAAGAGTTCCCCCCAGACGGCCCCGGGAAGCAAAAATGGCCCCGTTCCCTCCGTAAAACGTACATTCTTACCATATTCAATTGTTTGGCCTTCGTACCGTCCTTTACGACCTCAGACTCTCCCTAGACCGGAAGCCCAAAAGAGAGCCCCAGGACGGCCCCAGAGGGGCCCAGGACAGTCCAAGAGGCGCCCAGGACGGCCCAAACGCGTCCCTGAAGGGCCCCAAGAGGGGCCCAAGACGGGAATCCCAACTGAACCTTCCAGCCCCCCCGCCCCAAGAGGCCCCCAAGAGGCCCCTGAAAGACCCCCAAGAGGCCCGAAGAGGCCCCCAAGACGCCCGCGGCAGGCCCCAAAGGGCCTTCGGAGGCCCCCCACGAGGCTTCCAAGAGGCCCCCCGAGGTTCCCAGGAAGCCCCCAGGAGACCCCCAAGAGGCCCTCAGCGGGCTTCTGAGAGGCTTCCCCAGAAACCTTCATGCACGTCTACATGCGGCCTGGGCTAGAAGCTGAGCGCGCGCGAAGCGCGCGCGATGGTTCTAGTGAATGTAGGTGTGCCCACGGCGTGCCCACGGCGTGCTGCTGGCAGCCCCCCTCCCCTCCTCCTCCTCCTCCTCCTCCTCCTCCTCCTCCTCCTCCTCCTCCTCCTCCTCCTCCTCCTCCTCCTCCTCCTCTCGCTCTTCTTAGCCGGCAGGGTTTCTCTGACCGAAAACCTGCACACCGGAGGATTTATTAATCGCATTTTCCTGCGTGTTCGTGATCCATGGAGCGCTTGGAGCGTGCAGCGGATCGTGATCCATGGCACGCTTTGCTTGATCAGATTGTCAGATCTGAAGTTTCACAGAGCAGCGCTGCGTCGCGTGAGCGCTTTTCCCCAGTGGTTCGGGCTTTTGCCTGGCAGTGTTCAGTTCAACGCAGTTGAATCCATACGTCATTCGAGTAGTGTGGCTGAACCACTGATGCACTGTGGAGTACTAGCGGCCCCTGGCCGCTGGCCTTTCTGCTCGCCCCCCTCGTCCTCCTCCACTTCCGCATCCCCCTGTACCTCATCCTCCCTCCGCCCTCCTCGTTCCTCCTCGTTCCTCGTTCCTCCTCGTTCCCCCTCCGATAGCTCTTGTTGTCATATGCCTACGGCGGCGGTTCCTCGGGTGCGAGCTTGGCGGCCCTCTGAACTCGAAGTGTCTCACCTCCGCCCTGTTCGTGTGCCTGTGGCTGCTATACATGTTAGTGTCGACCCTGTCCAGCTAGCTCCCCGACCCGCAGCCCGAGACATGTACGTTTGCTTTTGAGATGTAGCACGTCATCGTTGCGGCTGCTGCTCCACGTGGGCAAAAAGACAGCTGGAAGGGTGACGAGAGAAAGGCAGCGTTCTATTATGCTCACGCTGACACGGGCCTTTTTATAATTCGCCGGCCCAACGGGCCAGAGGCGTGCTAAGATCTCCGGTAACTGGTTAACAATAATTCTAGTTCGCGCGCGCGGGGCGGCCCCTGGGGGTCCCCCGGCGAAAACTACCCCGACCGCAGCCCGGGAACTATTACTCAGAGATGGTTTCCCTCCTGGGTGCGGCCTTCCACGCCCCCTGGAGCGCGCCAAGAGGGCCAAAAGAGGCCCCCAAGACGGTCCAAGAGGGCTCCGAATCACCGAACGATCGGCTCAAGACGCCCAACACGGCGTCAAGACGGCCCAAGAGGCCTCCAAGACGTCCCAAGAGAGCCCCGACCCTTCCCAAGAGAGCCCCAAGAGGCAAAAATCAATGATTTCCCCGGGGTTTTTGAAGGTTTTTGGCTTCCTCGCCTTTTCGCCTTTCCGACGCTCCAAGACGGCCCAAGAGGCCCCCAAGACCACCCCAAGACGGCCCAAGAGGCCTCCAAGAGAGCCCCAAGACCGCCCTGCTCTACAGGCTCTCCCTCTTTTTAACTTGAGTTTGAAGTTTCGCTCGTCGCGAGTCGCGAGGAAGCTTCGCTCCATTTTCTATTTCAGCCAAGTTCAGCCTTCTCATCGTCCTCCCCCCCTCCTCTTCCTCTCCGTCTGCTCCTCCTGCTTCTCCTCTTCTCTCCTTCGTTTCTGGAGCCTCGCCACCTTGGAGGGAGGAGGGGGGCTGTGTGTGCGTGAGCGTGTGTGTGAGGGCGGGGACGGGGGAAAATCTTCGAAGAAATGGGCCCGTCCAGGCAGGCAGCTTCTGCCTCGAGACGAGTCCCTGTGGCGGTCCCTTCAATTGGACCCCATGCCAATTCGAGTTTCTCCTTGCATTTCCGGCAAGCCTGTGCACCCCACGCACGTGCTGTGGCGTAAGGCCTCCTTTTACTTTTGTGGCGAGTGCGGGTCTTGGGCCAACAGATCTCCCAGTGCTTTCTTGAGGGGTCCGTGCCCTGCCGTCACGCTCGGACCGCATGCTGTAACCAAGGCGCAGTTGGAAGTCTTGCAGAGGATGTTTAAAGGCCTTCCTCCAGCCAAGACCGTCGCATCTTGGGCTGATGCTTAAATTTTCTTCCCTAGCGGCCAGTCCCTGGCAGGTTCTCTTCCCTTGGAGCCTGGGTGTTAGCGGTGCACTGTAAAAAAAAACTCCTTCGTTTCTGGCGCGCGGCAGCATGCAGGAGGCGGTGTGCTCGCGATGCATGTGACCTCGGTAGGTTCATGTCAGAGCCAAACGTGGGTACACACCCTTTGCTCTAAACTGCACATGCGCCAGCGTCTTTTGAGACCAACAAAAAAAGAGAGCCCCAAGACCGCCCAAGAGGGCCCCAAGACAGCCTAAAAGGCGCCCAAGAGGGCCCCAAGAGGGGCCCAAGATGGAGACCACGAGCCGAAAATCCGAGCCTTCCGCTCCAAGAGGCCTCGAGGACGCCCCAAGAGGCCCCCAATAGGCCCCAAGAGGCGCCTAGAGGCCCGACAAAGACCCTAAAAGGCTCCAACACGGAGCCCCAAAATACAACAATCAGTGATTCTCTTAGGTTTTTGAAGGTTTTTGGCTTCCTCGCCTTTTCACCTTCCCGACGCTCCAAGACGGCCCAAGAGGCCCCCAAGAAGCCCCCAAGACCACCCCAAGACGGCCCAGGAGGCCCCCAAGAGAGCCCCAAGACCGCCCAAGGGGGCTTCAAGACAGCCCAAAAGGCGCCCACGAGGGCACAAGAGGGCCCCAAGAGGAGCCCAATATGGAGACCACGAACGGACAATTCGAGCCTTCCGCTCCAAGAGGCATCCAGGACGCCCCAAGAGGCCCCCAAGAGGCCCCACGAGGCGCCAAGAGAGGTCCGAAAGAGACCCCAAAACGCTGAACAACGGAGCCCCAAGATACAACAATCAGTGATTCTCTTAGGTTTTTGAATGTTTTTGGCTTCCTCGCCGTTTCACCTTCCCGACGCTCCAAGACGGCCCAAGAGGCCCCCAAGAGCGCCCCAAGACGGCCCACGAGGCCTCCAAGTAGGCCCCAAGACGGCCCAAAAAGGCCCCGAGACGGCCCAAGAGGCACCAAGACGGCCCAAGAGAGGGACCACGAACCGAAAACTTGAGCTTTCTGCCCCAAGATGGCCCCAGGACGCCCCGAGAGGCCCCCAAGAGGCCCAAGATGCCGCCAAGAGGCCCCCAGGAGGCCGCAGAAAGCTCCCAGGCGCCTCCGAACGGCCTCTCAAACGATCCCAAAAGGCATCCCAAACGGCACCTCCTCCTTCTCGCCTCCTCCACCTCGCACCCTAAAGCTCCGCAATCCCCGCCCAAAGCCTCCGCAATGCCACGCAAGATCCTGGCGGATGTGCGCGGCAACGCCATGTAACAAAATCGCTGGCGGTGCCGCGCCGAGTCGAGGCCAGCCGCGCTCCCCTCAGCAAAGCTCTCGGCGAAGTCGCTCACTTGCGCCCCCGTGCTGCTCCATCACTGCCCTCTGGCTCCTCTCTCCGCTTCACCCCCCTCGTACATTTGCCTCCTCCCCCTTCCCCCACTGAAGCTGCACACTCCCTCCCCCGCCCCCTCCTTTTCCTTATCCTCCTCCTCCTGCTCCGCTTTCCCCATCCTTTTCTCGCCAATGCACTGTCGCCCCTCTGCACTGCTACCACCCCCTTTTGCTCCCTTCCTTCCAAGCCCACGCACACTCTCTCTCTCTCTCTCTTTTTCTCTTTTCCCTCTCACGTCGAGGGGCATACCTGTCGCAACAGTTACACTGTGTTCATGGCCCCCGCATGAGCGTCCACGAGCAACGAGCCCCCACAAAGGCGCCAGGGACACCCCAGAGCGTCACAACCTAGAAGCCCCGTGGAAACAACGATTCCCCCGACACCTCCTCAGAAGGTCGACACGAAGCTGTTTCGCGGGGGCAGCTTCAACACCACCATCCCGAACGCAACGCCTCAGAAAATTATCCCGGCAAAGCAACCTAACAGCCATGTGTAGGAGCATATCTGGAAGCATTCCCCTTAAGATTCGGATGAGAATCCAGTTGTAGAATTCTGCTGTTCTCGCAGTCGTTGTCGCATTCGCGAGGACAGTCGCAGTGGCAACGGCAGTCGCAGTCACAGCCTCAGCCTCAGCCTGCCTCAGCCTCAGCCTCCGCCTGCCTCAGCCTCAGCCTGCCTCAGCCTCAGCCTCAGCCTGCTTTAGCCTCAGCATCAGTCTGCCTTCGGCCTCGGCCTCAGCCTCAGCCTGCCTCAGCCTCAGCCTGCATCAGCCTCAGCCTCAGCCTCAGCCTGCCTCAGCATCAGCCTGCCTCAGCCTCAGCCTCAGCCTCAGCCTGCCTCTGCCTCAGCCTCAGCCTGCTTCAGCCTCAGCCTCAGTCTGCCGTCGGCCTCGGCCTCAGCCTCAGCCTGCCTCAGCCTCAGCCTGCATCAGCCTCAGCCTCAGCACGAAGCGACCCAGCTAGAAGGACAAAGCGCTGAATGTACACCGATGTGTTCGACGACTGCGTATGTAATGATGTGACGATATACAGACTGAGCCCTTCGTGAATGTCTACATGTTTTTCTGACGCCTACAAACGGCGCTGACGTGTGTGAGAAAATTGTCCGCGCAGCAAAAGCCGGCGAAGCGTGCGGGAGCTCGCATGCTGAGACAGACTACGTCTGCAGACCGCCAGCTGCAAAAAGTTGCGAGCGGCTCTTGGAAGATGTTTACGGAACGGAGCTACGGTGTCTGAAAACATTGGCATCGAAGGGAAGAGCCTCGGAGCCCTGCAACCTGAGAAACACCGCAGGAACTCGCATACTGAAAAGGAATGCATTGCAAACCGCACGCTGCGAACCCTGCAGGCTGAGAAGCACCGCAGGATGTCGCATGCTGAAAAGCACTTGTACTGCAGAGCGCTAGCATCTATCTCGGGCTCGGACCCCCCCGTCCTGATCCAGAACGTGTCCGGCCACGGCCTGAAAATGCCGTTCCAACTCCCGAGGATCAGCTGGCACTCCGGCTCTGGGACACTCCAGTACGTCTTGAGCACCTTGAGCCAGGCCCCATCTCGGGATCCCCACAGCACGCTGTACTTGACCGAGACCGTGCCGAACTCATAACAATTGACCTCCGAAGGACCTGCGAGTGCAGGCTGAGAAACACCACGCGATTGCAGGGCACGGCATTGCGTGTCACATGAGTGCAGGCTGAGAAGCACCACATCTCGTTTGCCAGAGATCACTCCCAGGTTATTTGATCCCGCAACACCAGCCACGGCGTAGCTGCCACAGGGGCCGCAGATAGCAACGGTTCGGTCACCCAATTGGCGTTCCGGTGAGTCACAATTCGCGCGTGGCTCCACGAGCCTGTGTAGCGCGATTTGCGGGGCACCAGTGTGCTGTAGGTGTTGTTGCCGTAGCAGAAGACGGCCTCTGGAGCCCAGTGCGGATTCCAGCGGACAGCGTAGACCCTGTGGACGCCATTGCGGATGACGTCGCGCGCACCTTCGATATGTGCCACCCATCGAAGCCAGTCAAATGCTGAGCCATCGGTGATGTCAACAGCACCTGGGGCAGTCTCGCCATGGTGGTAGTGCAACAGCGATTGGAGAGCGGCGCTGGCTTCGTCGCGGCCCACAATCTGGCGCGAGCAGGCTGCCTCTTGCAGGTGCTCCTGTGTGAAGAGCAGTGGGGCATCACCGCCAGTCTCGGCAGGCTGAGCAGCGCCACCGTCAGGCACGGCAGTCTGAGCAGCGCCGCCACGAGGAACATGAGGCTGAGCAGCGCCAGGCTCAGGCACGGCAGGCTGAGCAACGGCGCGTGGTGGACCGACATAGGTGGGCTCATCGGGTCGGCCGTTCTTATGGTAATGCAGGCGCATGGCTGAACCGTCTGCACGACGGAACTCGAAGAAGTGCCTGCCGTGGCCATCCGTGTTGGAGTAGTTAGGGTCGCGCTCTGTCTCGATGATGCGAAAGAGAACCTGGGCGATGCCCTGCCCGATTATGCGCTCAGCGAAACCCGGAGCGGCAGACCGAAGCAGTTGCTTCCAGTCGTAGGACGGGTCGTTTGTTACGTCTTTGAACGACAAGTTGTTGACAATGCACTCGGCGCGCAGCGCGCGCTGCCACTGGCAGGCGGTCTTGCCGCCCATCCCTGGTGTACGGCGGATGTCTTCGAGGTGAGCCTGCTCAAAGACCACGTCGACACCTGGCTGAGGAGTCGGTGCGGGCGGATCCGGCAGAATCTCCCACGGGCCATCGCACGGGGCCGGGGGTGGCGGGGGCGATGCCTTGCCGCGTGCTGGCATTGTGACAAGGCAGGCTGAGGAGCACCGCCGCGGCTGGACGGCCAGGTGAAACTCGAGCAAACATGGTTAAGGATGATGATGATGGTGTTGATAGGAAACCCGGTATCAGCGAGTTGATGTACAATGAGGTGTCCGCAAACGAGACACTGCTGTCAACGCTGTTATAACTAACCACAAACGAGACACTGCTATCAACGCTTGCACAATTAAAAAGAAACGCTGGCATTGACACTACTAGCAATACCAAAGTGGAGTTTAAACGAGGCACTGCCATCAACCGATTCAACTTCCAATGAAAGAAGATCACAAATGAGTTCACTCTGAAGTGACCCATGGGTATCAATGCGAGAAGTCTCTGCAAACTATTCACTCATGGCGACCGCCGCGCACACGCGTGTAGGAAATCGTTGATGATGATAGTGATAATGGAGTGGGGGCCAGTAATGCAGATACACTGCTGTGCATTCACTTGCTGCGAAAAGAAACTCTGTATGAATGAGTTGATATATAATGAGTTGTCCACAAACGAGACACTGCTATCAACGCTTGTATAAGTAAAAAGAAACGCTGCTATCGACACTTCCCCCAATACTAAAGTTGTCTTTAAACGAGTCACTGCCATGAACGGCTTCAACTACAGTGTAACGAAAGGAACTGCAGGCTGAGAAGCACCGCAGGCCTTCGTGAACCAGTCGTGGTGATGAGGATGAGTGAAATCTGCGATGATGATAGCGATCATGAAGTCGGTTGTAGGAACCCACTTTTGTAGTAACCAACATACACTGGTATGCATTCACTTATGGTGAAAGGAAACTCGGTATCAGTGAGTTGATATAGAATGAGTTGTCCGCAAACGAGACACTGCTATCAACGCTTTTAGAACGAAGCGAACCCATCAGAACACTGTTATCAACGGAAAGAATGCTGTAGAAGGACAAAGCGCTGAATGTACACCGATGTGTTCGACGACTGCGTATGTAATGATGTGACGATATACAGACTGAGCCCTTCGTGAATGTCTACATGTTTTTCTGACGCCTACAAACGGCGCTGACGTGTGTGAGAAAATTGTCCGCGCAGCAAAAGCCGGCGAAGCGTGCAGACAGCCAGCTGCAAAAGGTTGCGAGCGGCTCTTGGAAGACGTTTACGGAACGGAGCTACGGTGTCTGAAAACATTGGCATCGAAGCGAAGAGCCTCGGAGCCCTGCAGCCTGAGAAACACCGCAGGAACTCGCATACTGAAAAGGAATGCATTGCAAACCGCACGTTGCGAACCCTGCAGGCTGAGAAGCACCGCAGGATGTCGCATGCTGAAAAGCACTTGTACTGCAGAGCGCAGGCTGCGAAACCTGCAGGCTGAGAAGCACCGCAGGAACTCGCATGCTTTCGAACACTACTGCTCGAGACCGCAGCTGGAGAGCGGCAGACCGCAGGCTGAGAAGCACCGCGGGCAGAGAGACTTGCAAAACTCAGATGTCCTGATCGTCTTGGAGGAAGTCACGCCAGTCCGGCGGCTGCCAAGAATCGATGATGCGCCTGGAGCCACCGCCCGTGCTGCCGCCGATGTCCAGGTAGTCGCCATCGCCCCTGAACAGACGGCCGTGCCCGCACGCCAGAATCGCTTGGTTGCGGATTTGAAGCAGCGCTCCGCTCTCAAACATCTGCAACACGTCCAGCTGCCTGCGCGTGAAGTTCGGCTTTGCCTGGCCAGCCTGGGCAGACAGATGGAGGGAAAGCCGCTCCCCCTCGTTGTAGCGCGCGATGGCCTCGGCCTTCTGGTGGTGCAGCCGGCGCCGCTGTTGCCGCAGAGCTTCCTCGGGAACTGCTGCATCACGGCCCTCACTGTGATCAGCTTGCAACGCTTGCGTTAACCAATCAACGTCGAAGCGCCCTGAGAAGGCCAGCACCTCCCAGATCTGTTTGGTACCGGCCACACGTTGCAAATGGCGATGCCACCGCTTACGCTTCTGGTCTTTCACAAACTTGGCGACGCTACCCAGACCTGCACCCTTGGCCTGGCCACCTTTTCCCGCAGGCTGAGAAGCACCGTGAGAACCTTTCTTACCGCCTGGCCCTTTGTTCGGACCCTGCGGAACCGCATGGCCCCCTTGTGGCGCAGACTTGCCTTTCGCTTTTCCCTTTTCGATATCCCGTTCCTGAAGCGCACGCTGCTGCCGCGACTGCTCGTACTGGTCGCGAGCTACTCTGACCAATTCCTGGCGCTCAGGCTCCGTGAGAACGTAGCGCATGTCGTCGATGTTCTTGCTCCGCAGAAAGTCATGTCGAAGCTTAAGGACAGAGAGAATGGCTCGGCCAGTCTCCTCCTGAGACGCAAAGGCCGTGTCATATTCCGAGCCAGGCTGAGGAGCGCCAGCTGGATCAGTGTCCGCTGGCTCCGTGGACTTCCTCTTTTTGAAAAGCAAGAGACTGAGATGATGGAGGACTTTCGGATCGTACTCCTCGTCGTACCTGTCGTCCCAAAGCTGCCTCAGCTCCCTGTGCAAGTCGTCCGCGCGATTCTGAACGACATCCTCGACGTAGTCGGGATCACCCGGTGAAGTCGGTGAAAGCGGAGGAGCAGAACTCGGCGACCGATCCCAATGCACAGAAGACTCGCGGTCCGCCTGTACGCTGACGTCGGCGTCGGAGACGTTTTCGACGACAATTTTCCGCCTCTTGCTCTCCCCAGGCTGAATAGCACCAGGGAGAGTGAGCACAACCGCCACCGCATCGTGTGCGTCGTTGCGCATGCCACGATCCGTAAAAGACGCGCCAACGGCAATGGAGCAGAAACGGGCGACTGCTCCGCAGACCGCGACGTGGTCGCCTTTGAGGTCGGCCGGAGTGGCATGGACCTCCCATACCTTCTCGTCGTTCTGCTCGCGCTGGTAAGCCTCCCGCGCCTCCTGGAAAGTGAGGTTGTCGTCGCCGACTACAAGCACAACGACTGCCTCGTTTAGATTCTCAAGAATCTTGGCCAGGCCGTCCAGGTGCAAGCGGAGATGGCGAACTGTCCGCTTTCGAGTCTGGATGCTCGGCGGTTTCTTGCCGCACACGATGTGCATGTTGGCGATCACCACGTGGAACTTGTCATGGCCTGGTTTGTTCACCTCAAAATGTGAAATAACAGCATCAATATCTCGGCCGCTAGGAGGCCTGTAAACTTTGCTGTCTTCGCACAGAGTCAGTTCCGCAGGCTGAGAAGCACCGCGGAACCCCCAGAGAGTCAAGTAGTTGTCGACCTCCAAGAAGCGAATGCCATCACCGAAAGGCTTACTGAGGATCTCTGTCACGTTGATCCCTGCTCGGCGAAAGCCTTCACGGAACGCACCGACCTCGCAGCCACAGACCATATCAGCATCAGCGGTCTCCACTATCTTGGCGCACAACCTTCCGAAGTTAGCGCAGTGAGTGGCCGCCTGCTTACCAGTCATCATGCCCTGCTCGAACCCGAAATTGAACGAGGCGACCGTGAAAGACGCAGGCTGCACAGCGCCAGAACCAGGCGTCTGTCCACCTTCCTCCGCAGGCTGAGAAGCACCGCGAGGCGGCGCAGGCTGAGAA
Source organism: Prorocentrum cordatum (assembly GCA_963575745.1). Classification (NCBI taxonomy): domain Eukaryota; class Dinophyceae; order Prorocentrales; family Prorocentraceae; genus Prorocentrum; species Prorocentrum cordatum. The sequence goes on from CAUYUJ010001181.1 coordinate 175,910, forward strand.
GCACCGCGAGGCGGCGACACTTCGGACGAGCCTCGCGGAGCAGAGGCTGCGGATGAACGTTGGACATGGGGGTACGGCCAGGGGAACGCCATTGCAATCAAAACTCAGTGGACTGCAGTGAATGAATGTAGTGGCCAATTGAATGCAGAGGACTGCAGTGTCACTAGCAAGTCCTGAACCAAACACAGCTGTGGCGGAAGGAATATGAAGCGTCTGGCTATTCAAAATGTTGCCCGGCAATGGAGTTCTGGGAACTCGAAGACCAGGAAGTGGACTAGAGTTGGCTCTGGGCATCCAAAATGTAGCCCAGGAATGGAGTTCTGGGAACTCGAAGAGCACGAAGTGGCTTACAGTTGGCTCCGGGCATCCAAAATGTGGCCCGGGAATGGAGTTCTGGGAAATGGAAGAACACGAAGTGGCCTACAGTTGGCTCCGGGCATCCAGAATGTGGCCCGGGAATGGCGTTCTGGGATGTCGAAGAGCACGAAGTGGCCTACAGTTGCATCCGGCCCCCCAGAATGTGGCCCGGGAATGGCGTTCTGGGATGTCGAAGAGCACGAAGTGGCCTACAGTTGCATCCGGCCCCCCAGAATGTGGCCTGGGAATGGAGTTCTGGGAAGGCGAAGAGCACGAAGTGTGTGACTGTTGGTGAAAAACGAGCCCGGCTCATGCCGCCCGGAAACGCCCCAACACCTGCCCGGACCCCCCTGTGGAGTGATCTGTGAGCTCTTTTGAGACCACTAGAAACCTATCAGTCTTCGCTGTTAGGTAAAAACATGCGCCGACCCCTGCAGCTCCGCACTGCCGACGACCTCTCGCCCAATCGACCACGGTGCCACATCATGGGCCGGCGGAATGAGCGAAGCGATTCATATTCTCATGTCGCACAGCCGCGCACAGTCCGTCCAAAGCGGCCAAGGCGCATTTGCGGAGCGGACTCACTTCCGCGAATTCGCGGAGCGGACTCACTTCCTGCCGATCAAGCGAAACCGCCTCGACAGCAGTAGCTGTGGCTCCGTTTTCGAATCGGATTCTGTTGCTCTCGCCCAGATACCTTCCCATCGCGCATCGTTGCCATCGCTCGCAAACTGCTGGAGGACGCGTCTCCTTGGCATGGGGGCTCAAGATACGAGCCCCGTGCATGGGTGTCGCTCCTCTCCTCCGATTATTCCTCCATGTTCCCCCTGTTAGGGCATGAGGTATGACGGCTGCCCCAGTCCTCACTCTATGTCCACCCGCGTCCCTGATCAGGGCAACTCGCCTTGGCCTGGGCATCGCTTCTGCATGCCAACGCGTGCAAGCGCGCATGCGCAATAGTGTGCGAGCGTCACAGTATGCCTGCACACGTGCAAGCGCGCATGCGCCACATCCTCCCGTTCTTCCTCTCTCACCCCCCCTCCTCCGCCCCGTCCTCCTTCCTCCCCCCGCCGTCCTAAACAAACCCTCAGGGTTCAACAAACTATGAATGCAGTGCCCGCAGTCCCTATAAAAGGGGCCCAGCCAGGCCGTGACGCACGCAGGCATACTGATCCTCCTCAAACATCGCGCGTTCAAACAATGTTCGCCGAACCGCACCAAAAAGCGAGACTACTTGAGGCGATCCACAACGAAGATCACAAAAATTACGGATCAACGGTTTCATCAATTTTTCAAGCATTCGTCAAGCAATCATTCAAGTGTCGCAAACATCACAGACGTGTTATTCCATGTTTGCGAAACAATTCAATATTTTCATCAACTGTTTTGCCAACAGAGAATGAGCGATTTGCTCAACAATTAGCTCCTGCCTGGTTGAGTCAAAGGCGCAGCTCAGTCCTGGGCCTACTTGACGGCTGTCGCGTGGGACTTCCGCGGAGCATGCGTTCACGATTCTGACATCTTGCAGCGCTTGAGCGCATGGAGGGAATTTGCTTCTCAAAAATCGGCTACCCTGGGCGCTCTTCAAGTGGATGGGGGGGATCCTTTACAACAGGCGCCGTCGTCTGACTGACCGACCATCAGCTCGTCATTCAAAGGTGGGCGCCCGCAGTGGAAAAGAATACTTGTACGGACTTAAGAGGAGGGGGCTTGGGACCGGAGGGTGTGTTGCAGCATCGGTTGATGCATCTAGGGCTTCCCTCGGTCTTCTTCTTCTCCTTCTCCTCCTCCTCCTCCTCCTCCTCCTCCTCGTTTTCCTCTCCATGCTCGTCCGGAGAACTCCTCAGACTTTCTTGCAATCTGTCGAAGACCTTCGACGACGCCCTATACTCCTCTTCTGGCCCCCTCTCCTCCTCCACCTGCTCCGCCCTTGGACGCTCGAGGGCCTCCCACCTCCCCCTCCCCACCCCCTGCCTCCTCCTCCTCCTCCTCCTCCTCCTCCTCCTCCTCCTCCTCCTCTCCCTCCTCCTCCTCACCCGCCTTCCTCTCCTCCTCCTCCTCCTCCTCCTCCTCCTCCTCCTCCTCCTCCTCTCCTCCTCCTCCTCCTCCTCCTCCTCCTCCTCCTCCTCCTCTCCTCCTCCTCCTCCTTCTCCTCCTCCTCCCCCTCCCCAACCCCCTCCTAACCCGCCTTCCAGCTGCCTCGACGACCTTGATGCCGATGCCGGCAGCGGGCGCCGACGCCCGCGGCGCTGACGGCGGCGCCAGCCGACGGCCCAGAGGCCGTCTTGCTGTCGAACCGGAGCGCGGCGCTGCTGCGGCTGGGCCTCCCGAGGGAGGCGCTGGCGGATGCGTTGGCGTCTGCCGGGGTCGACGAGGGGTGGCCGCGGCCGCTGGTCGCTCCCAGCGGCAAGGGGCGTCGTCGTTCCCGCCGCCGCGGCCGCCGCGGCCGCGGCCGCTGCGGTGCCCTTCGTGCGGCGGGGGCGGCGAGGCGGGGAGGATGGGAGGATCGGGGATGGGCGGGGGAGGAGGGGGATGTAGGAGGGAGGGCTGCTGCTGCTGCTGCTGAGGAAGAGGTGGAGGAGGAGGAGGAGGAGGAGGAGGAGGAGGAGGAGCAGGAGGAGGAGAAGGAGCCCCAACAACAACAACGCTCCCGCTCGAGACTTCCTCCTTTTTTGCTCAGGGCCGGTGTTTTTGCTCGCTGCCGAAAGCCGACGTCCCAGCAAAACCAGCGCTACCGCTCGAGACCTCCTCCCGTTTTACCTTGTACTGGCGCGCTAATCTTTCTCTCATCGGCGCCGCCCACAGCAACAACAACGCTCCCGCTCAAGACTTCCTGCCTTTTTTACTCAAGGCGGTGCTCCTCCTCTCCGCCGAAAACCGCCGTCGCGACAAAACCAGCGCAACCGCTCGAGACTTCCTCCCGTTTTACGCTGGATATTTATTCTCTTTTGAATTCGCGCCGCTCCCAGCAAGAACAACGCTCCCGCTCGAGGCTTCCTCCCTTTTTACCTAACAGCTTTTGCTGATAGGGTTCTAGTGGGGTCAAAAGAGAGCAGCAGATGACTCCGCAGGGGGGTCGGGGCGGCATCCGGGGAGCTGTGTCCGAACTCGTGTCCGAATGCGCTTTTCGCAAACAGTCACACACACTTCGTGCTCTTCGACCTCCCAGAACTCCATTCCCGGGCCACATTCTGAATGCCTGGAGCCAACTGTAGGCCACTTCGTGCTCTTCGACTTCCCAGAACTCCATTCCCGGGCCACATTTTGAATGCCCGGAGCCAACTGTAGGCCACTTCGTGCTCTTCGATTTCCCAGAACTCCATTCCTGGGCCACATTTTGAATGCCCGGAGCCAACTGTAGGCCACTTCGTGCTCTTCGAGTTCCCAGAACTCCATTCCCGGGCCACATTTTGAATGCCCGGAGCCAACTGTAGGCCATTTCGTGCTCTTCGACTTCCCAGAGCACCATTCCCGGGCTACATTTTGAATGCCCGGAGCCAACCGTAGGCCACTTCGTGTTCTCTTGTTCCCAGAACTTCATTCCTGGGCCACATTTTGAATGCCCGGAGCCAACTGTAGGCCACTTCGTGCTCTTCGAGCTCCCAGAACTTTATTCCCGGGCCACAGTTTGAATGCCCAGAGCCAACTGTAGGCCACTTCGTGCTCTTCGAGCTCCCAGAACTTCATTCCCGGGCCACAATTTGAATGCCCGGAGCCAACTGAGGCTGAGGCAGGCTGCTGCTGAGGCAGGCTGAGGCTGAGGCTGAGGCAGGCTGAGGCTGAGGCAGGCTGAGGCTGAGGCTGAGGTTGAGGCTGAGGCTGAGGCAGGCTGAGGCAGACGCTGAGGCAGGCTGATGCTGAGTCAGGCTGAGGCTGAGGCTAAGGTTGAGGCTGAGGGCAGACTGAGGCTGAGGCTGAAGCAGGCTGAGGCTGAGGCTGTGTGAAGAAGGCTGAGGCTAGAGCTGAGGAAGGGTGTGAGGCCGAGGCTGAAGGCAGACTGAGGCTGAGGCTGAAGCAGGCTGAGGCTGAGGCTGAGGCAGGCTGAGGCTGAGGCTGAGGCAGGCTGAGGCTGAGGCAGGCTGAGGCTGAGGCTGAGGCTGAGGCAGGCTCAGGCTGAGGCAGGCTGAGGCTGAGGCCGAGGCTGCAGGCAGGCTGAGGCTGAGGCTGAAGCAGGCTGAGGCTGAGGCTGAGGCAGGCTGAGGCTGAGGCTGAGGCAGGCTGATGCTGAGGCAGGCTGAGGCTGAGGCTGAGGCTGAGGCAGGCTGATGCTGAGGCAGGCTGAGGCTGAGGCGGAGGCTGAGGCAGGCTGAGGCTGAGGCAGGCTGAGGCTGAGGCCGAGGCTGAAGGCAGACTGAGGCTGAGGCTGAAGCAGGCTGAGGCTGAGGCTGAGGCAGGCTGAGGCTGAGGCTGATGCAGGCTGAGGCTGAGGCAGAGGCAGGCTGAGGCTGAGGCTGAGGCAGGCTGATGCTGAGGCAGTCTGAGGCTGAGGCTGAGGCAGGCTGAGGCCGAGGCTGAGGCAGGCTGAGGCAGACGCTGAGGCAGGCTGATGGGGAGGCAGGCTGAGGCTGAGGCTGAGGCTGAGGCTGATGCAGGCTGAGGCTGAGGCAGGCTGAGGCTGAGGCCGAGGCTGAAGGCAGACTGAGGCTGAGGCTGAGGCTGAAGCAGGGTGAGGCTGAGGCTGAGGCATGCTGAGGCTGAGGCTGAGGCAGGCTGATACTGAGGCAGGCTGAGGCTGAGGCTGTGACTGTGACTGCCGTTGCCACTGCGACTGTCATCGCGAATGCGACTGCGACTGCGAGAACAGGAGAATTCTACAACTGGATTCTCATCTGGATCTTAAGGGGAATGTTTCCATAGATGCTTCTGCACATCGCTGTTAGGTTGCTTTGCCGGGATAATTCCCTCAGGACGGTGCTGTTCCTCGCCGCCGACAGCCCCCGTCCCGACAAAACCATAGCTCCCGCTCGAGACTTCCTCCCTTCTTACTCACGGCGGTGTTCCTCCTCGCCGCCGGCAACCGCCGTCCCAACAAAACCAGCGCTCCCGCTCGAGATGTCGTTTTGATTTACGCTGGACTGGCGCCCTACTCTCTTCAGCATTGGCGCCGTTCCCAACAACAACAACAACAACAACAACAACAACAGTGGCCCTGCTCGAGACTTCCTCCCTTTCTATTCAGGGCTAGGGCCTTACCTCGCCGCCGACAGCCCCCATCCCCACCGATACAATCCTGTCTCTCGATATTTCCTTGTGCTTAACCCTTGGCTGGGGCTCCACTGGCGGTCTCGCATCGGCGCAGCAAGGCGCGGGCATGCGTGTTCGAGGCGGGATATGTTGAAATTGCTCGGAGGAGGTGTTTGCAAGATCTGGGAATGGGAACAACGGACACCTCTGTAGAACGATAATCCCCCCATGATGGGGATGGTTATCATGATGGTCGCATGCTGCGTGTGGAAGCATCTCGCATGAGGGCAACATGAATGTTGTTGTTGTTGTTGTTGCTGTTGCTGCTACTGTTGCTGTTGTTGTTGTTGTTGCTGTTGTTGTTGTTGTTGTTGTTGTTGTTGTAGTTGTTCTTGACTTTGTTGTTGTTATTGTTGTTGAACGCTCATTTCTGAAGAATATTTATTGTTGATTCCCCCCGTCCAGTGCACATTTTTACCTAGCAGCTTTTGCTGATAGGTTTCTAGTGGACTCAAAAGAGAGCAGCAGATGACTCCACAGGGGGGTCGGGGCGGCATCCGGGGAGCTGTGTCCGAACTCGTGTCCGAACTCGTTTTTCGCAAACAGTCACACACTTCGTGCTCTTCGACCTCCCAGAACTCCATTCCCGGGCCACATTCTGAATGCCCGGAGCCAACTGTAGGCCACTTCGTGCTCTTCGACTTCCAGAACTCCATTCCCGGGCCACATTTTGAATGCCCGGAGCCAACTGTAGGCCACTTCGTGCTCTTCGACTTCCCAGAACTCCATTCCCGGGCCACATTTTGAATGCCCGGAGCCAACTGTAGGCCACTTCGTGCTCTTCGAGTTCCCAGATCTCCATTCCCGGGCCACATTTTGAATGCCCGGAGCCAACTGTAGGCCACTTCGTGCTCTTCGAGTGCCCAGAACTCCATTCCCGGGCCACGTTTTGAATGCCCGGAGCCAACTGTAGGCCACTTCGTGCTCTTCGAGTGCTCAGAATTCATTCCCGAGCTACATTTTGAACGCCCGGAGCCAACTGCAGGCCACTTCGTGCTCTTCGAGCTCCCAGAACTCCATTCCCGGGCCACATTTTGATGCTGATGCAGAGGCTGAGAATGGTGATGCTGATGCTGAGGCTGAGGCTGAGGCAGGCAGGCTGAGGCTGATGAGGCTGAGGCAGGCTGAGGCTGAGGCCGAGGCTGAAGGCAGGCTGAGGCAGACGCTGAGGCAGGCTGAGGCAGAGGCAGGCTGAGGCTGAGGCTGAGGCTGAGGCAGGCTGATGCTGAGGCAGGCTGAGGCTGAGGCTGAGGCTGAAGGCAGACTGAGGCTGAGGCAGGCTGAGGCAGACGCTGAGGCAGGCTGATGCTGAGGCAGGCTGAGGCTGAGGCTGAGGCTGAGGCTGAGGCGGATGCAGGCTGATGCTGAGGCAGGCTGAGGCACTGAGGCTGAGGCTGAAGGCAGACTGAGGCTGAGGCTGAAGCAGGCTGAGGCTGAGGCTGAGGCAGGCTGAGGCTGAGGCTGAGGGAGGCTGATGCTGAGGCAGGCTGAGGCTGAGGCTGAGGCTCATGCAGGCTGAGGCTGAGGCAGGCTGAGGCTGAGGGTGAGGTGAGGAGTGAGGATGAGGCAGGCTGGGCAGACGCTGAGCAGGCTGATGCTGGCCGGGTGAGCTGAGGCTGAGGCTGATGCAGGCTGAGGCTGAGGCAGGCTGAGGCTGAGGCCGAGGCTGAAGGCAGGCTGAGGCTGAGGCTGAAGCAGGCTGAGGCTGAGGCAGGCTGAGGCAGGCTGAGGCTGAGGCTGAAGCAGGCTGATACTGAGGCAGGCTGAGGCTGAGGCAGGCTGAGGCACAGAGGCTGATGCTGAAGGCAGACTGAGGATGAGGCTGAAGCAGGCTGCGGCTGAGGCAGGCTGAGGCTGAGGCTGAGGCAGGCTGATACTGAGGCAGGCTGAGGCTGTGACTGCGACTGCCGCTGCCACTGCGACTGTCATCGCGAATGTGACTGCGACTGCGAGAACAGCAAAACTCTACAACTGGATTCTCATCTGAATCTAAGGGGAATGCCTTCCATAGATGCTCTAAACATCGCTGTTTAGGTTGCCTTTGCCGGGATAATTTTTACACGCAGGTTTCCCGGAGTTAGGTTTTCGCTGGCATCTTAACATAATGTGCTCTCGCTGAGGCGCCGGCTTCATTTTCGGGCCCCGCTCGTTCCGAATCGTGCTCCCGCTGCAGCGCTGGCATCATTTCCGCCGGCGCCTGGGCTGCACGCCCGAGCCGGCGCCCAGGCCGGCGCTCAGGCCGCCGGGTCCGGAGCCAGTTCCGGCCGCCCCCAGAAAATGTGGTTCCGAGGCGGCGCCGAAAAAAGGCCATTCTAGTTCACATTTTTCTTTTGAAAATGCTTAATTTCTGCTTCCGCGGAACGGTACTCCTGGGCCGATTCGACGCCCGGGCTGGCACCCAAGCCGGCGCCGGCCTGACGCCGAGCCGGCGCCCGGCCAGGGCGCCGGGCCGGTTTTTTTTTTTTGGGGAGTCGAGCCGGTTCGGCCGGCGCCGGAAAATCGAGTTCCGAGGCGGCGCCGAAGCAAGGTTATTATAATATACATTTTTTGCCTAACAGCTTTTGCTGATAGGTCAAAGGAGAGCAGCAGATGACTCCACTGAGGGGTCGGGGCGGCATCCGGGGAGCTGTGTCCGAACTCGTGTCCGAATGCGCTTTTCGCAAACAGTCACACACTTCGTGCTCTTCGACCTCCCAGAACTCCATTCCCGGGCCACATTCTGAATGCCGGGAGCCAACTGTAGGCCACTTCGTGCTCTTCGACTTCCCAGAACTCCATTCCGGGGCCACATTTTGGATGCCCGGAGCCAACTGTAGGCCACTTCGTGCTCTTCGATTTCCCAGAACTCCATTCCCGGGCCACATTTTGGATGCCCGGAGCCAACTGTAGGCCACTTCGTGCTCTTCGAGTTCCCAGAACTCCATTCCCGGGCAACATTTTGAATGCCCGGAGCCAACTGTAGGCCACTTCGTGGTCTTCGAGTTCCCAGAACTCCATTCCTGGGCATGATTTTGAATGCCTGGAGCCAACTGTAGGCCACTTCGTGTTCTTCGAGTTCCCAGAATTCCATTCCCGGGCCATATTTTGAATGCTGAGGCAGGCTGAGGCTGAGGCTGAGGCAGGCTGAGGCTGAGGCAGGCTGAGGCTGAGGCCGAGGCTGAAGGCAGACTGAGGCTGAGGCTGAAGCAGGCTGAGGCTGAGGCAGAGGCAGGCTGAGGCTGAGGCTGAAGCTGAGGCAGGCTGATGCTGAGGCAGGCTGAGGCTGAGGCTGAGGCTGATGCAGGCTGAGGTTGAGGCAGTCTGAGGCTGAGGCCGAAGCAGAAGGCAGACTGATGCTGAGGATGAAGCAGGCTGAGGCTGAGGCTGAGGCAGGCTGAGGCTGAGGCAGGCGGAGGCTGAGGCTGAGGCAGGCTGAGGCTGAGGCTGTGACTGCGACTGCCGTTGCCACTGCGACTGTCATCGCGAATGCGACTGCGACTGCGGGAACAGCAGAATTCTACAACTGGATTCTCATCTGAATCTTAAGGGGAATGCTTCCAGATATGCTCCTACACATCGCTGTTAGGTTGCTTTGCCGGGATAATCTTTTGAAAATGCTGAATTTCTGCTTCCGGCGCCCGGGGGGCCCCCCGGGCCGATTCCAACGCCCGGGCTGGCGCCCGAGCCGGCGCCCGGGCCAGACGCCCGAGCCGGCGCCCGGGCCGGCGCCCGGGCCGGGTCCGGAGCCGGTTCCGGCCGGCGCCGGAAAATCGAGTTCCGAGGCGGCACCGAAAAAAGGACATTCCACTACACATTTTTTTTTTTGAAAATGCTGAATTTCTGCTTTTGGCGCCCGGGAAGCCTCCCGGGCCGATTCTGGCGTGCTTCCGCTCGTTCCGAATCGTGCTCCCGCTGCAGCGCTGGCCTCATTTCCGCGTTTCCGCTCGTTTCGACTCGTGCTCCCGCTGCAGCGCTGGCGTCATGTCCCGTGCCATGCCGCGGCATGCAATGCAATGCTAGGTTGATGCTACGCTTCGCGGTGCTCTCCTACGCCATGCCATGCCGTGCTCTACAATGCATCGCGTACCGGGATCATTGCCCTGCTCGACATCCGACTGTGCGAGTAGAGAGGGGATCTGCGCCATGGTAAAGGATGGGAGGGAGGGGTAGGATGTCAGATATGACGCGAGCGCACCTTGCTTGTCCCCCCCCCTCCCTCTCCTCCCCCTCCTCCCCCTTCTCCCCCTCCGACTCCCCTTCTCCCCCCCCCTCTAGTGCGCGCCGCCGACCAGGCACCAGGGTGGGAGGGAGGCAGGCGCCCATGCGAGCGGGTCCGAAGGATCTTCACCACTTCCGAGGCCGAAGCCAACGCCAAAGCGCACCGAGAAATGGACAGGGCCCGAGCACCCAAGCACCCGCACGTGCGCACCAGAGGCAAAACATAGGGGAAATTATAATGAAATTCTAGACGCTTCGCGTAATTATCCCCACCAGCTGCAAGATGCATCAGCTTCCCTGGGCATTGCAGACCAGCCAGTCAGCTCCACCAGCCGCTGCTGCACCTCAGCTGCCGTTTCTGACTGCTGGCCCGGCCCGCTTGCGTGGCGCTTAGTAGCTAATTCGGCTGGCCCGTGCCCCGGACCCCCTCTCGCCGCCTGCCCTCTGCTGCGCGGCCGCGACCCAAAAAAAAATATCCCCACCAGCTTCCCTGGGGCTTGAGGTTCCCAAGTGCACGTGTACAGCCTGTGCGCTCCCGGCTGCCGGCCGACCGTGTTGATTTGCCCACGGTCCCTGGCGGCGTCGCCCACGGCATCCTCTTGCTACCTCGATTCGGCGATGAGGCGTGGATCTCCTTGGTTCGGGCTGCCCTCAGTCGTCGGTTCCAGCTTGAGAATGCGCGTGGCCTTCCCTGATCCGGTGGTTCAGGCGCTTACGGTGTCGATTACATCCATCGTACCCCTGGCTACTCCGCCCGTGTCTGGGGCCTTCCGTGGCTGGACGCTCGCAGGATCAGTACTCCTCTCCGGGGTTCGGTGTGCGACTCTGGTGGCGCCACCCAGTGCACCAGTTTGGACCAAGTTGGGCACCCATGGCAGTCGCCGCATTGTACCGACTGGCCACCTCCCTGGTCACACCCTGGCAGACCCTCGCGCCATTTTGGCTGCGTCCCAACTGTGGTTGGCTAGTTCGCATGCGCGCTCCCCTTGACCAGCTCCCTGGCAGCTGCAGCTTGCACCCCCCGCGCTGGCCCGCCTGCCGAGGCGTTTCCTGAGGTCGCCGGCCAGTCGGCGTTAGGTAATTCGGTTCTTGCGCGGCCCACTCGGTCCTGACTCGCCGCTGGCGCTCGCGCCTGCGGTTGCGACAAAAAAGTATCCCCACCAGCCCATCCAGAAACGACGCCCAGGCGAGTAGAGGATCGTCCTGAAGGGCTTTGCGGCGTCTTGGGTGCCTCGGGGGGCCTCTTTGGGCCGCTTGGGATCCTCTTGGGGGCCTCCTGGGGGCCTCTTGGTGCCTCTTGCGGCCATCTTGGGGCCTCTTGGGGCCTCCTGGGCGCTTCTTGGGGCCATTTTGGAGGACATCGATCAAAGAAGAGGGGAGCTTCAATTAGGATTGCCCCTTTCTGGAGGCTCAAATGGGGCCAGAACCATTGTAAAATCAATGATTTTGGCTTCCTTGCCGAGGCCGTTTTGGACGCCCTGACCGCTCGCGGCCCCCCCCGTCCAGGTCCACGGGGAGGGGGTATGGGGGAGGGGTAAGCCCCTCCCCGAAGGGGATGAGTGAGGGGTTGAAGAGGAAACGCCCTAAACCACCGAGACCCAGAGGGCTGGTGGGATAAACATAATCATCCTGGCGAAGGACCCAACCATATGCAGTTGTGAGTCTTGCAATTCTGCATATTTTCTTCGGTGGAGCTCCCTACGGGGCCACGATGCGCTGCACTGGGTGGAGGGGAACGCATGTGGGCGGTAGCACTGGGGCCGTCGGTGGAGCTCCCTATGGGGCCACGAAGCGCTGTACTGGGTATGGGGGAGCGACAGTACATCGCATGCTGGAGCCTCGAGTGCAGCTACGCATATTTAGTGCACGGCCAGCTACGCGAGTAAGGTTGCATCCCTCGACTGTGCGACACGCCCGTATCATTACTCTGAACCACAAAGGCACCAGCGAACGTCCTCGTAGCTCGGCTCGGCGTTCCGGGCGCGCCTCGAGGACGTCATGCGGGCGGTCTGGGCGGGACCTTCGGGGAGAGCATCCATGTATGGGCAACCGAAGACTGCATCTCGTATCTGGGTGGAGGTGGACAGCATTCTTTATTGTCGTGGCCCCTTCCTTTGCTGGTTAGCACTGGGGGCCTTCGGTGGAGCTCCCTCTGGGGCCACGAAACGCTGTACTGGGTGGTGCGGGGGGGACGCATGCGGGCGGTAGCACTGGGGCCTTCGGTGAAACTCCCCACGGGGCCACGAAACGTTGTGCTGGGTGGGTGAAACGCAGGGAGGAAGGAGGAGGTGGAGGAGGGGGAGGAGGGGGAGGAGGATGAAGAAGAGGAGAGGAACGCGGGGACCGTCTTTTCAAAACGAGGACCCAACACCACAGGATGGTTGGGAATAAGGGGACGATTCTTCGAGCATCCTTGGGATTTGTCCTAGCCGTCGTGCGGTGTTGGGTCTTCGCTTTGAAGAAACAGTCCCAGCGTTTTTCCGTCCTTCCTTCCTCCTTGCGTTTCACCCACCCAGTACAGCGCTGCGTGGCCCCATAGGGAGCTCCACCGAAGGCCCCAGTGCCACCGCCCGCATGCGTTATCCACACCCATTTCGGCACACCCCTCACACGCTTCGTGGCTCCATAGGCAGCTCCACCGCAGGCCCCAGTGCCACCGCCCGCATGTGTTACCCACACCCATTTCGGCACACCTCTCACACGTTTCGTGGCACCTTAGGGAGCTCCACCGAAGGCCCCACTGTCACCGCCCGCATGCGTTACCCACACCCATTTTGGCACACCCCTCACACGTTTCGTGGCCTCATGGGGCGCTCCACCGAAGGCCCCAGTGCTACCGCCAGCATGCGTTACCCACACCCATTTCGGCACACCCCTCACACGTTTCGTGGCCCCATAGAGAGCTCCACCGAAGGTTCCACTGCCGCCGCCCTCATGCGTTACCCACACCCATTTTGGCACACCCCTCACACGTTTCGTGGCCCCATCGGGAGCTCCACCGAAGGCCCCAGTGCCACCGCCCGCATGCGTCACCCACGCACGTTTCGGCACACCCCTCACGCGTTTCGTGGCCCCATAGGGAGCTCCACCGAAGGCGCCAGTGGCTGCGTTCGCATGCGCCCACCGCACCCATTTCTGGACGGCCCCAGTGGCTGCGTTCGCATGCGCCCACCGCACCTATTTCGGCACACCTCTCACGCGCTTCGTGGCCCCATAGGTAATTCCACCGACGGCCCAAGTGGCTGCTTTCGCATGCGCCCACTGGACAATTTTTGGCACACCCCTCACACGTTTCGTGGCCCTATAAGAAGCTCCTCCGAGTGCGGTGCATACAACGAGGGTATTCACAGCTGCGTATGGTTGGGTCCTTCGCCAGGCTAACTCCTGAAAGTCCGCCCGTAGGGGGACATGCCCGACCTGAGGCAGGTCTCATGGAGCACGGGCCTCTCGAGAAGGGGTGTCTGCGGCTCCCGGGAGGTCCCCAGGGGCCCCACGAGGTCTCTGCAGGTCCCCGGAGGCCCCTGGGGGGGCCCCAGAGGCCCCCCCCACCCCCCAAAAGACAAACGTTGAGACGCCTACATCCTGGAATCTCCATCCTCGTGTCTCGCTCCCTCACTCTCCTCCCCGCCCTTTGGCTCGCAGGTGGTGGTCCGGGGCAAGAAGTACCCCGCCAAGGAGACCCCGCGCGGATGCGCGTGCGGTGCTTTTGGTTCCCGTCGACCCCTTCCTCGCCTTCTGCTGCTGCTGCTGCTGCTGCTGCTGCTGCTGCTGCTGCTGCTGCTGCTGCTCATCCTGCTCCTTGTAGTGCTCCTCCTCCTCCTCCTCCTCCTCCTCCTCGTCCTCCTCCTTCTCCTCCTCCTCACGTCCTCGCCTCAGCTGTCGCACAAGCATCGCACGTCCACGTCCTCCTCTCACGTCCTCGTCCTCGCTGCAGGGTGCCGCACCGCACAGGCATCGCCGACGACAGAAAATCGGAGGCGGAGCAGAGATGTGCCGTGTACAGCGGGGGCTCCCAGCCAAAAACTGGCCCGCCCACCCTGCCAGCCTCTCGATCGCTCTGGCAGTGCGGATGGCATGCGACGCGGTGCCGTGGAGGAGGGCCCGGCTCGAGCACTCCGCGTGAGCCGGCCATCGACCTCTGGGGGCCTCGCCGCGCTGCCGCTCCTTGCCACACGGATGCATCGCCTCGCGCTCGGGCGCTCCGCCACCCCGGGCGCTCTCGCAGATGGGCAGCGGCGATCGACTCTGCAAGTGGCCGCGGCCCGAACCCGATCGCCGCCCGCTCTCGCGAGGCGCTCGGTGCAGCGCGCCGCAGAACCGCCCCGCGCAGCCGAGGATGGGCGCACCGTGGCTCGCGTCAGTATAGGGGGGCCCCGTGCGAGCCCTGCCCCTGCCCCCTCACGATTTCTGAGGGGTTGGGGGGGATGGGGTTCACTTCGAGCGGGAGCTCCCGAGCGAGGTGATCCTCACCCTCCCCCTCAGAAATCGCAGGGGGTAGGGGGCAGGGCTCGCACGGGGCCCCTTACAGTACCCAGCGTTCCATCTCCCACCAGTTCCGTCCGCTGCTCTTCCTCGATGTAGGAGCCCGTGCTCTCGCAGCCCGCCTTTCTAGGTGGGCCCCCAAAAGAGTGGCGCTCGTCGGATTGCATATATCCAGCAATCTTGGGAGGCACTGGAAGTCAGACTCCAGAGATTCGGATGTTCCGTTCACAGCGCCGTGCTCAAACATTTCCTCGGGGGTTGGATTGCCCCGTTCCGCCAGCCGATGCAGAATAGGCCATAGATCTTCTTTTGCCGCTGCTCGGGGAACTCTCAAAGGCACTTCATGCTCTGCGGCTGGCTTTGGAAACCCGTGTCGGCGGCCTGCGTTGGCCCACTTCTGGAAGCTCCACTCTCTGTGCGCCTGGGGCTCCTGCCTGCGAAGCTGTGCGATTATCTGATTCACCGAAAAGTGCTGATATCCCATGCTCACGACCCAAAAATAGTGCTAGGAGGCTATTTTCTGAATTCGAAGTCCAGCTTCTCGAATTCAAAAACCAGTTGTTTGGAATTCAAAGAGCTGACCTCCCATGCTTACGCCAATCGCCGTCATCTCTTCGCCCGAGGCCGAGCCCGTGGGGGCACCAGTGCCAGCAGAACAGCCCCTCCGTCCGGCCAGGCACCAGCTCGATCCGGCTCTCCCTCGCGTCATATTCGCCCCCCAGGGCCGTAGGGCCCCACGATCTCTTCTTGCCCCTGGACGGGCCTTGGAGGCACGAGCGCCTCCTCCTCTCGTCCTCGTCCTCTCTTTTCCTCCGTTCCCTTCTCATCCTCCCCCTTCTGATTCCACCACGTTATATCTTTATTCCTCATCCCCCTCCTCTGCCCCTCCTTCTCCTCCTCCTCCCTCTTTTCCTCCGCCTCCTCCCCTCCTTATTCTACCATTTCTTCTTCTTCTTCTTCTTCTCCTCGACCCCCCCATTCCGCTGCTGCTGCTGCTGCTGTTGCTCCTCCCCTCCTCCTCCTCCTCCTCCTCCTCCTCCTCCTCCTCCTCCGCCTCGTTATCCTCCTGCGGCTGCTGCTGCTGCTGCCGCTCCTCCCTCTACTCCTCTTCATCCTTGTCTACGCTGGCTTCTGGTGTGGTTTTCCGGTTTTGCCTTTTCTGCGGCCCTGCTTTCTTCGTCTTCCTCCCTTCTCCTCTTCTTGCCGGTTTACTTCTGGGATGTTGCCCGATATTGAGCCACTGGTCAGTCTCAGCCGAGCATCGCCGCGGAGTGCATGTGTTACTCGAGTGATGCTGTGGTCCCCCATGTCCGATTCGTCCCCTCTGCTGTCCTCCTTCTTGCCCCCTAATATGCGCTGGATAGACAGATGGCACGCTGGCGCCATACTATGGCCATGCCTGCGCCATATTCTTGACGCTTCGCGCATCCCCACCAGCCCGTCCAGCAAGGATGCCCAGACGAGTTGCCCTGATCAGGGAAGCGGGGGGAGGGGGCAGACAGAAAAACAAAAGGCTCGGGAAGCCTTCATACCCCAACGGGGGGAAGATGGAGGATGAACCGGAGGAAATGGGGGAGGACACGGAGGTGGGGGATGGGGGGGGAGGAGAAAGGAGGAACGGGCAGGACGGAGAAGAGATAAGAAGAGGCGGATAAGGACGAGGAGGGCGAGCAGAAGGGCGAGAGTCCGTCTGGATGCTCCCACGGAGTCTCTTCTTGAGATGTCTTTCGGGAGCTTCTCGGAGCCCTTTTGGAGCGTCTTGGGGGCCTCTGGGCTGTCACTAGGACCTCTGCGAGCGTCTTCGGAGCCTCGGGGGAGCCTCTGGGGCTTCTGAGGGGCCGCTCGGGAGCCTCGAGGGGGCTTCCTGGGGGTCTCTTGAGGCCCTGTCGGGGCACTCTCGGGAGCCATGGGGGCCCTCTGGGAGGCTCCGGAGGGGGGTGGGTGGGGTAGAGGAGGGGGGTGGGCGGGGGGGGGTCGAGGGGGTGCGGACGGGGAGGGTGGAGGGACGCGGAGGGGGGGTGGGCGGAGGTGTGGGCGGGCCATGCTATTGCCATACAGCTGCCATGCCGTTGCCATGCTGCTGCCATGCTGTTGCCATGCCGTTGCCTGGCGCATGCCATGCCGTTGCCGTGCCGTGGCCGGGCCGTTGCCTTGCTGTTGCCATGCTGTTGCCATGCGCTTGCCGTGCCGTTGCCATGCCGTGGCCGTGCTGTTGCCATGCTGTTGCCATGCGCTTGCCATGCCGTTGCCATGCCGTGGCCGTGCTGTTGCCATGCTGAAGCCATGTTGTTGCCAGGTTGTTGCCATGCGCTTGCCACGCCGTTGCCATGCCGTTGCCACGCAGTTGCCATGCCGTTGCCATGCTGTTACCATGCTGTTGCCATGGGGCTGCCACGCAGATGGCCATGCGACTGCCACGCAGATGGCACGCAGTTGCCATGCCATGGCGGAGGCGTTGCCATGCAGTTGCCGTGCGCGTGCCATGCGCGTGCCATGCCGTGGCCGCGCTGTTGCCATGCCGTTGCCATGCTGTCGCCATGCCGTTGCCATGCCGTTGCCATGCGCTTGCCATGCCGTTGCCATGCCGTGGCCGCGCCGTTGCCACGCTGTTGCCATGCTGTTGCCATGCTGTTGCCAGGTTGTTGCCATGCGCTTGCCACGCCGTTGCCATGCTGTTGCCACGCAGTTGCCATGCCGTTGCCATGCTGTTGCCATGCCGTTGCCATGCGGTTGCCATGCCGTTGCCATGCCGTTGCCATGCGCTTGCCATGCCGTTGCCATGCCGTGGCCGCGCTGTTGCCATGCTGTTGCCATGCCGTTGCCATGTTGTTGCCATGCCGTTGCCATGCCGTGGCCGCGCTGTTGCCATGCCGTTGCCATGCCGTGGCCGTGCGGTTGCCATGCCGTTGCCATGCCGTTGCCATGCTGTTGCCATGCCGTTGCCATGCCGTTGCCATGCGCTTGCCATGCCGTTGCCATGCCGTGGCCGCGCTGTTGCCATGCTGTCGCAATGCCGTTGCCATGCTGTCGCCATGCCGTTGCCATGCCGTTGCCATGCGCTTGCCATGCCGTTGCCATGCCGTGGCCGTGCTGTTGCCATGCTGTTGGCATGCCGTCGCCATGCTGTTGCCATGCCGTTGCCATGCCGTTGCCATGCGCTTGCCATGCCATTGCCATGCCGTGGCCATGCTGTTGCCATGCTGTTGTCATGCCGTTGCCACGCTGTTGCCATGCCGTTGCCATGCGCTTGCCATGCCGTTGCCATGCCGTGGCCGTGCTGTTACCATGCCGCTGCCATGCCGTTGCCATGCTGTTGCCATGCCGTTGCCATGCCGTTGCCATGCCGTTTCCATGCCGTGGCCATGCCGTGGCCGCGCTGTTGCCATGCTGTTGCCATGCCGTTGCCATGCTGTTGCCATGCCGTTGCCATGCCGTTGCCATGCGCTTGCCATGCCGTTGCCATGCCGTGGCCGCGCTGTTGCCATGCTGTTGCCATGACGTTACCATGCCGCTGCCATGCTGTTGCCATGCCGTTGCCATGCCGTTGCATGCCGTGGCCGCGCTGTTGCCATGCTGTTGCCATGCCGTTGCCACGCTGTTGCCATGCCGTTGCCACGCCGTTGCCATGCGCTTGCCATGCCGTTGCCATGTCGTGGCCGTGCTGTTGCCATGCTGTTGCCATGCCGTTGCCATGCTGTTGCCATGCCGTTGCCATGCGCTTGCCATGCCGTGGCCGTGCGGTTGCAATGGCGTTGCCACGCTGTTGCCATGCCGTTGCCATGCCGTTGCCATGCGCTTGCCATGCCGTTGCCATGCCGTGGCCGTGCTGTTGCCATGCTGTTGCCATGCCGTTGCCATGCTGTTGCCATGCCGTTGCCACGCCGTTGCCATGCGCTTGCCGTGCCGTTGCCATGCCGTGGCCGCGCTGTTGCCATGCTGTTGCCATGCCGTTGCCATGCTGTTGCCATGCCGTGGCCTTGCCGTTGCCATGCGCTTGCCATGCCGTTGCCATGCCGTGGCCGCGCTGTTGCCATGCTGTTGCAATGCCGTTGCCATGCTGTTGCCATGCCGTGGCCACGCCGTTGCCATGCGCTTGCCATGCCGTCGCCATGCCGTGGCCGTGCTGTTGCCATGCTGTTGCCATGCCGTTGCCATGCTGTTGCCATGCCGTTGTCATGCCGTTGCCATGCGCTTGCCATGCCGTTGCCATGCCATGGCCGTGCCTTTGCCATGCTGCTGCCATGCCGTTCATCTGCTCCGGAGCGCCGTAGCCTTGTCGTGGCCATGCCTTGCCGTGCGTTGCCATGCCCGTGGCCGGCCTGTTTGCCATGCTGTTGCCATGGCCCGTTGCCATGCCGGTGCCATGCCGTTCCCACCGTCATGCGCTTGCCATCCGTGCCATCCGTGGCCGCGCTGTTGCCATGCTGTTGCCATGCCGTTGCCATGCTGTTGCCATGCCGCTGCCATGCTGTTGCCATGCGCTTGCCATGCCGTTGCCTTGCCGTGGCCGTGCTGTTGCCAAGCTGTTGCCATGCCGTTGCCATGCTGTTGCCATGCCGTTGCCATGCCGTTGCCATGCGCTTGCCATGCCGTTGCCATGCCGTGGCCATGCTGTGGCCTTGCTGTTGCCATGCCGTTGCCATGCTGCTGCCATGCCGTTGCCATGCCGTTGCCATGCGCTTGCCATGCGGTTGCCATGCCGTGGCCGCGCTGTTGCCATGATGTTGCCATGCCGTTGCCATGCCGTCGCCATGCCATCGCCGATCCATCGCGGTGCCAATGCGGGACGACTTGCTGGACGATCCCCGGGGCGATTTGGGCAGGTCCACGCGGGAAGGCGTTGACTTGCGCAAGTCAGGGGGGTATTTTTCAGGAAATTCTTGAAAAATTACCCCCCTGACTCGCGCAAGTCAGGGGGGTATTTTTTTTGGAAATTCCTGAGAAATTACCCCCCTGACTTGCGCGAGTCAGGGGGGTAATTTTTCAGGAATTTCCTGAAAAATTACCCCCCTGACTTGCGCAAGTCGGCGCCTCTGCGTCGCCATGCTGCAGCCATGCCGACGCCATGCTCCTGCCACGCTGCTGCCGTGCTTTGGCCAGCCGTCGCCGCTGCGTTGGCGCGCGATTGCCGCGCAGTTGCCACGCTAGCGTCGCGTGAGAGCCGCGCTGTTGCCATGCTTTTGCCGAGCTGTTGCCGCGGGCTGCCACGCTATTGCCATGCGATTGCCACGCAGCTGCCATGCCATTGCCATGCGACTGCCACGCAGATGGCACGCAGTTGCCGTGCCGTTGCCATGCCGTGGCCGTGGTGTTGCCATGCTGTTGCCATGCTGTTGCCATGCGCGTGCCATGCCGTTGCCATGCTGTTGCCATGCCGTTGCCATGCCGTTGCCATGCGCTTGCCATGCCGTTGCCATGCCGTGGCCATGCGCTTGCCATGCCGTTGCCATGCCGTGGCCGTGCTGTTGCCATGCTGTTGCCGTGCTGTTGCCATGTGCTTGCCAGGCCGTTGCCATGCCGAGGCCGTTATGTTGCCATGCCGCAGCCATGCCGTTGCCATGCCGTTGCCATGCGCTCGCCATGCCGTTGCCATGCAGTTGCCATGCGTTTGCCATGCCTTTGCCATGCTGTTGCAGTGCTGTTGCCATGCCGTTGCCATGCCGTGGGCGCGCAGATGCCATGCCATTGCCATGCAGTTGCCATGCGCTTGCCATGGCCGTTGCCATAGCGCTGCCAGGCCGTTGCCATGCCCGTGGCCGCGCGCGCTGCGCCATGGCCATTGCCAAGCTTTGCCATGCCGTTGCCATGCCGTGCCCATGCCGTTTCCATGCTGTTTGCCTTCTGTTGCTAGTTTGCTACGCTGTTGCCATGCTGTTGCCATGATGTTGCCATGCCGTTGCCGTGTTGTTGCCATGCGCTTGCCACGCCGTTGCCATGCAGTTGCCACGATATTGCCATGCCGTTGCCATGCTGTTGCCATGCTGTTGCCATGGGCTTGCCATGCCGTTGCCATGCCCTGGCCTGCTGGTTGCCATGCTGTTCGCACTGTTGCCATGCCCGGTTTTGCCATGCCGTTTGCCAGCTGGTTTTGCAAGCTGTTCCATGCGCGTGCCTTTGGCCGTCGTTCATGGCCGATTGGCCATGGCGCTCGCCATGGCCGTTGCCAGGCATTTTGCCATGCTATTGCCAGGCCGTTGCCATGGATGTTGCTCTGTCGCTTGCCACGCCATTGCCATGCCGTGGCCGTGCAGTTGCCATGCTGCTGCCATGCTGTTGCCATGGTGTTGCAATGCTGTCGCCTTGCGCTTGACATGATGTTGCCATGTCGTGGCCGTGCAGTTGCCATGCTGTTGCTATGCGGTTGCCATGCTGTTGCCATGCGCTTGCCCTGCCTCTGCCATGCCGTGGCCGAGCTGTTGCCATGCGGTTGCCATGCCTCTGCCATGCTGTTGCCTTGCTGCTGCCATGCCGTTGCCATGCTGCTGCCATGCTGTTGCCATGCTGATGCCATGCCATTGTCATGCTGCGTCCATGCTACTGCCATGCTGATGCCATGCTCTTGCCATGCTGCTGCCATGCTGTTGCCATGCTCTCGCCTTGCCGTTGCCATGCCGTGGCCGTGCTGTTGCCATGCTGTCGCCATGTCATTGCCATGTTGAAGCCGTGCGGCGGCCTCGCTGCCGCCATGCCGATACCATGCTGTTGCCATGCCGTTGCCGTGATGTCATGCTGTTGCCGTGCTGCCGCCATGCCGGTGCCATGCTGCTGCCATGTTGTGGCCATGATGATGCCATGCAGTTGCCATGCGGTGGCCTCGCTGCTGCCACGCTGTTCCCATGCTGCTGCCATGCTGTTGCCATGCTGTGGCCGTGCTGTTGCCATGCCGTTGTCATGCGCTTGCCGTGCCGTTGCCATGCCGTGGCCGCGCTGTTGCCATGCTGGTGCCATGCTGTTGCCATGCCGTTGCCATGCGCTTGTCATGCCGTTGCCATGCCGTGGCCGTGCTGTTGCCATGCTGTTGCCATGTTGTTGCCATGCGCTTGCCATGCGCTTGCCATGCCGTGGCCGTGCAGTTGCCACGCTGTTGCCATGCCGTTGCCATGCTGTTGCCATGCTGCTGCCATGGGGCTCCCATGCTATTGCTATGCGATTGCCACGCAGCTGCCATGCTAGTGCCATGCGACTGCCACGCAGATGGCACGCAGTTGCCTTGCCGTTGCCATGCCGTGGCCGTGCTGTTGCCATGGTGTTGCCATGCGCGTGCCATGCCGTTGCCATGCCGTGGCCGTGCTGTTGCCATGCCGGTGCCATGATGTTGCCATGTTGATGCCATGCCGTTGCCATGCGCTTGCCATGCCGTTGCCTTGCCGTGGCCGTGCTGTTGCCATGCTGTTGTCATGGTGTTGCCATGTTGTTGCCATGCGCTTGCCAGGCCGTTGCCATGCCGAGGCCGTGCTATTGCCATGCTGTTGCCATGCCGAAGCCATGCCGTTGCCGTGTCGTTGCCATGCCGTTGCCATGCAGTTGCCATGCGGTTGCCATGCCTCTGCCATGCTGTTTTCATGCTGTTGCCCTGCTGTTGCCACGCGCTTGCCATGCCGTTGCCATGCCGTGGCCGCGCTGTTGCCATGCATTTGCCATGCAGTTGCCATGCTGTTGCCATGGGGCTCCCATACTATTGCCGTGACGTTGCCATGCCGTGGCCGCGCTGATGCCATGCCGTTGCCAAGCTGTTGCCATGCTGTTGCCACGCGCTTGCCATGCCGTTGCCTTGCTGTTGCCATGCTGTTGCTACGCTGTTGCCATGATGTTGCCATGCTGTTGCCATGTTGTTGCCATGCGCTTGCCACGCCATTCCCATGCCGTTGCCATGCCGTTGCCATGCAGTTGCCATGGGCTTGCCATGTCGTTGCCATGCCCTGGCCGTGCTGTTGCCATGCTATTGCCATGCCGTGGCCATGCTGTTGCCATGCTGTTGCCATGCTGTTGCCATGCGCTTGCCATAGCGTTGTCATGCCGAGGCCGTGCTGTTGCCATGCTGTTGCCATGCGCTTGCCATGCGCTTGCCATGCCGTGGCCGTGCCGTTGCCATGCTGAAGCCATGCTGTTGCCATGTTGTTGCCATGCGCTTGCCATGCCGTTGCCATGCAGTTGCCACGCTGTTGCCATGCCGTTGCCATGCTGTTGCCATGCTGTTGCCATGCGCTTGCCATGCCGTTGCCATGCTGTTGCCATGTTGTCGCCACGGTGTTGCCATGCAGTTGCCGTGCAGTTGCCATGCCACTGTCGTGCGATTGCAGTAGTGTTGCCGTGCGAGCGCCTTCCGATTGCCGTGTGTTTGCCGTGCTACTGCTACGCGGTTGCCTAACGTATGTCGTTCAGTGGCCGAGCTACGGCCATGCACTTGCCATGCGGACGCCTGGCTGTTGCCATGCTGTATGAGCGCTGTTTCCCTGCATATGCCACGCTGCCTCCTTGCTGGGGCAACGCAGATTACGCGCGAGGGCCGCGATCGATCCGCGTCGTTGGACGCTGCTGCCGCGCAGACGCCTCGCAACAGCCATGCCGTTGAGGTTGCCGCGGGTTGCCGCGTACTCCAGGGTCTTCGAGGGCCAAAATCCGCCAAAATCCTTATTAGTTTTGGGGGGGCCGGGAAGCCAGCCTAGTTGTTCCACCACCTCTTCTCTTTCCCTCTCTCTCTCCGCCTCGCCTCATTCTCCCGTTGCTGCTCCTCGCCCGTATCCATTTGGGCTCAAGCCGTTTTGGCTGAAAGTCGCGATTCGCCGCGCCCCCACAATAAGACTCCGCGCGCGCGCTGGTCGCAGAGATGGCTTCTGAGGAGGTGAAGGAGGAGACCGCCGCAGATGTCGAGATGAAAGAGGAGGCCAAGGAAGAGGCGAAGGAGGAGGCCAAGGCAGAGGCAAAGGAGGAGGAGGAAGTCAAGCAGGAGGCTGTGCAGGAGCCCAAAGAGGATGCCAAGGAGGAGTCCAAGGAGCCGGAGAAGCCGAAGGAGCCAGAGAAGCCCAAGGAGCTCGAGGAGGACGCACCGGAGGATGCGAGGCCGCGAGTGGACGCCGGCGCGGTCGCCATCAGCTCCACGGACACGACGCTCAACGTCATGCAGACGTGCGGGGGCAAGCTCCTCATGACCCTCACGGAGGGGGGCTGCCAGTACTTGCTGGCCGGCGCGCGGGCGACGGCGGGCATGAGAGCGGGCCGGTACATGTTCGAGGTCAAGATTGTCGAGACCCTGAGCCCTGCAGAGGGGCAGCCACCCGCCCGCGCCGGGGCGCGCAACCCAGTGCGCGTGGGGGTGTCCCTGGCGGGCTCGTCGTTGCTCCTGCCGGACGGCCCCGGGGGCGTGTGCTTCGACTCCGACGGCTGCTGGGTGTACGAGAAGACGAAGAAGAAGGTCTCGGGGAAGTTCTCCAGGGACCAGACCGTGGCGCTGCTGGTCAACCTCGACCCCGCCAGCCCCAACGCCAACACCATCAGCCTGTTCAGGGACGGAGTGCGAGTGGCCGAGCCGCAGCCGCTGCCGGAGGCCCTGGTCGGGAAGACGCTCTACCCCACCGTCGCGTACAAGAACGTGACGCTGCAGGTGAACTTCGGGCCCGTGCCGCTGCACAAGCTCCCGTTCGCCTGCCGCACGCTGGCCAGCGCCGCCGCCGACGACGTCGAGCTCGCCCCACCCGCTGGCGCCCAGGGCGAGGTGGTCTTCCCCGTCGGCCTGCCGGAGCAGGGCTTCTTCGACTGGGTGGATTCCTTCCTGAAGGACAACCCGGGCTACACAGAGCTCTCGGATCGGAAGATCTTGGAGTGGGCCATCAAAAGCGGGCTGTGGAAGCAGAAGACCACAAACGCCTCCAACGACAAGCCCGACATGAAGTTCAACATCGGGATGATGGACGACATGAGCGTGAAGAGGGTGCTCTTGTCCATCGCCCCGACGCACACGCGGAACTACATCGTGCCAGAGCTCAAGGGGAACCTCACCGAGCAGGATCGGAAGATTATGCTCCAGAAGTTCGCGGGCCCGGATTTCAAGAAGACGGCCACGGTCATCATGGGCGAGCCCACCGCGGAGTTCAAGGAAAAGGTCCAGGAGATGACGCTTGCGGCCAAGCAGGCGGAGGCCAACAAGGAGAAAAAGAAGAAGGCCCAGGAGGCGGAGCGCAAGCGCGCCTTGGAGGAGAAGAAGAAGAAAGCTGAGGAGGCCAAGAAGGCTAAGCTGGCTGCCCAGAAGAAAAAGGACGGCAAGGTTGAGGAGGAAGAGGAGAAGGCCGAGGAGCCGGCAGAGGAGCCTAAGGAGGAGCCCAAGGAGGAGCCAGACGCCCCCGTGGTGCTCACCGAGGAGGAGAAGAAGGTATGGTTCCGCAAGGGAGAGATGCCAGACATCGGCGAGAAGACCCTGGCCAAGTTTTACGCGCAGTTCTCCCTGCCGACCGCAGCGGACGGCTTCGATTCTGTCTCCTTCGCCTGGCAGCCAGAGGCGGCTTGCGCCGAGCACCTGAAGGCCTGGGTCTTCGAGAGGAAGATGACCCAGCGTGTGGAGGATCTGCAGCCTGGTGAGTCGTTCAAGGAGGAGTGGAGCAAGTGGCAGAAGACTGTGCAGGAGTGGAGGAAGAAGCAGGGCGAATGGAGGGACCCCAACAAGCGGAAAGCGATGGTCGCCAAGAAGAAGGAGGAGGCGAAGAAGAAAAAGGAGGAGGCGGGTGAGGAGGCCGCGCAGGAGGAGGCGGAGCCGATGGAGATCAACGCGGAGGACATCGACGCTATGGAGGTGGAGGACGTCACGGACCTCGGCAATTGCGAGCCGCTCTTTGCCCACTTCGTCTACGAGGACTGGACTCTGCTGAGCCTGCGCTACGAGTTCAACCTGCTGCTGCACTCCTTCAAAAAAGACCTCAACGACCCGGACAGGCCAGGCTTCAAGGAGGAGCACCTCGCGTTCTATTACACGAAGTACTTCAAGAAGACTTTCACTCTGAAAAACTACGGCGTCGAGAAAATCGCAGACTTTGTTGAGCTCGTCAAGGAGAACGTGACCATCAATGAGAAGACAGGTTTCTTTGAGCCGGTGCTGGAGCTGGACACGGCGCCAGCACACTTCGTGAAGCTCACGGAGGAGCACCGCCGCGAAAGGGCGCGTCGCGTAGACGCAGGCGACGAGACGGCGAAGCTCAAATTCACCCGTCCTGCGCCACCAGCAAAGCCGCAGGGTGCGCCTCCCAGCGGCGGCGGCGGCAAGGGCGGCGGCAAGGGCGGCGGCAAGGGCGGCGGCGGCGGCGGCGGCGGCTACCAGGGCGGCGACCGCAGAGCGGGCAGCTACGGAGGCGCGCCCTACGCCGGCAACTCGTCCTACTCGTCGGGCCAGGGCTACAAGCGGCCCGCGCCGCCGTCGGCGCCGCCGGCGCAGCACTCGAAGTATGCGCGCACGGGCGGCGGAGGCGGCGGCGCCTACGACAGGGGCGGCCGCGGCGGCGGCGCGTATGACAGGGGCAGCTACTACAGGCGCTAGCGGCCGCTCCACGGGGGGGCTGCGCGGGGCGCGCGGGCCGTCCGCGGCGGCAAGCCGCTGGCCTGGCATGCGCCAGGCTCCCCTCCAGGGCAACGTTCTGGGGGAGTGGGCTCAGGGGAGGATGCGTCGCCCCCCAGCCGCCCCTCGATCGCCGACTGGGGCCCGAGGCCCCGTCCCGCCCAGCAGCGTGCGGCTTCACTATCCGGGGGTCTGTCGCCGATCCATCGGCAGTGCTGCACCCCCGGAGCCGATCCCCCCGAACGCTGCCCTTCCCGGAGGGTTCCTAAGGGGGTTTTGGGGGAGGGGGTTTTCCAGAGAGCCCCCCAGGGGCCTCGGAACCCCGTCAAGACGGGGGGTGCGAAGCGAAGCCCCTGGGGGACCCCTCCCCAAGAGCCCCCTCTCCCCCCCAAAACCCCCTTGGGAACCCTCCGGCCTTCCTTCCTGGGGGGCAGCGCAGCCGTGCCGGGCGCGACGAAGCGGCGCCAGGCGGCACCGCGCAGGGTGCGCGCGCGCTCAGAGGCCGGGCTCCCCGGGCGGCTCGCCCGGCCTGCGGCCCGCGGCGGCCCTCGACGGCGCCCTCGGCGGCCCTCGGCGGCCCTCGGAGGCCCGCGGAGGCCAGGCCAGGCTGCCATGGACTCCCGCGCGCGCGCAATCGCATCAGAGCGGGCGCACTGCTCGGTGGTATCAAAGTGGGCCTCCTCGTCTCCTTGTCCCCGTCCCTCCCTATCCCTCCCTCCTACCCCTCCCCTCCTTCCTCATTCCTCTTGCCTCTTCCCTACTCCTTCTCCTC